>LR990082.1:2400882-2752224 GCA_905147235.1 Erynnis tages
ACGCAAGTTTCGTATGGTACTCGAGCACGTCGAGGCTCTGATGTTGGCTGCCGCGCGACTGTTACCAATGGTCGTCACAGGTCTAGGGAGTACAATGAATCATGTTATTTGACATTTAAACCTACATATAGTTTTGTTACTAGGTCATTGATTTCATATCTAGATCATTTGCTATTGTAAACCTTGTCATAGATTAATGGGATTTACTGTCTGTAGTTCTGATCTGCCCATTATAAACGCTGTTTCTATATTTATAGGAGACATCGGGGTGGTTCCTTCCTCTGTTGAGGTGCAATGTAACAGTGAAACATTTTAAAGCATTTTTATAGATACTGTTTGCCTTCGATTTGGCATTAAAAAAAACACGATATTATAGCTTTCCAATCGACCTTTGCAATAAATGTAAAAAGTTACTTGTTTGTCATTTGGCGCGAACTTCGGCACAGCTTTTGACAAAAGTAGGTAACGGCTGACAAGTGCAATCCGATTGCATGCTTGCGTCACCGATGCGTTGCAGAGGTCACGGGTTAACTGACCTACTCGACCCGAATTAAACATTTTTAAACCTTTCATTAACTTTCCGCTGTGGAAATTGGAAGTTATCGATTATGGTCTAATTTTACAAATTAGACCAAACTGGATATTCTGACGCTTTTGAGATAGATTCCCGTACGTTAAGGTATATGTGATTTGAAGAAGATATCGGGAAACTATTGGATTCAAAGGGACCAAGAACCAGCGGAGTGGTTTCAATAAAAGAAAGCCAGCAGTGGACTTCGAAAGGTTGAAAAGAAGTTCGTGTGTTCATATATCTAAGCTGCCGTTAAGTGCCGTTTCATACAAAATCTTCGGAACGAATGAACTGTTTTTGTTTTTTTAGCACAAAGCACAAAGATAGTGTAGAAATCGTGATTGTTATAATTGCGGGAATTTATCCATTGAGTTGGAAGTTATATTCTTAATAATACCTATTTAAAAGGTTAAAAAAATGTGAATTAAAACTGTTAAATTAGTAACTGTAGTGGCGTGTAGCTCTTAAATCCACGTTTTATCGAAAGATAGCGAGGACGAAAAAATATTTTTTTATTTATGCACTTCGCTTTGAATGTCAAGTTTGATGCAATTGCTCCGGTTTTTTTTACGAAAACATCATGTTATTTGAAGGATTGAATAAAGTTTGTATTATTGTAGGAAGTGAAAGTATCAAAATCGAATGTTTTGTTTAGTAGTCAGTTATTGTTAATTGGCGTTTTTGATGTTTCCTTATTTAGTCCGTGTTACTCTGTTTTAAGTATTATCTTTCGCTTCAACAAAAATAGGTGTTTTATGGCTATGGGATTTTATCCATCAACTTTTGTCTCAAGTTCATAAAAAGGAAAAATTTTGATATGTGAACAAACATTTCTGTTATTATTAGATACCTATTATTTCATTTTATTTATTAGATATGGGTTCTCCCTGAAATAAATATTAATTTAATTTAATTTAAAAATCTAATTTGAATTACGTCACGTATACGCATGTATTTAATATCGTACATGCTCAAATATAAGAGCATACCATCGAAGCGACTAGGTATTGAATATTAACAAAGTTCGTCTCAAAGCCAGCTACTACATAAATAACAGATAATCCTATGTTGTTGAATTCTTAACATTTCGTAACGTAATACGGAACGTGTAGCGGAGGTCAGGTGGTTATAGAATATGTTACATCTAGTTCATTTAAAACACCATATTTTTAATTTTTAATCCGATGTTTTAATGGCAGAGTTTTTATTACCGCTCCTTGACAGGTGTGCTGGCTTCGAAAGATTGATGCTTATTAACCAGATTGTCGACCTACGTGGCGTTGGTCCTTATTTAGGAGGGTCCTAGGTTCGATTCACCGCAGAGCAGAGACTTTAATAATGCGTTTCAATTACTGTTATTGTCCATGGCACCTGCAACACAGGGAATCCTAGTGTGGGCTTATGGGCTGATGAGTGTGAGTGTGAAGCATATAGAATCTAAACTTAAGAACTTTGTATCTCACAAGTAGCGAGGAAATGCACGCTTCTCCTTCGAAACTGACAGATGCATTGCTTCCAATTTTTATACATTAATGCTTCTTTCTTCAACGCAACCTTAAACGATCATATAGGTACTGCCGTAAACAAATTAAAACAATTTTTATCGTAATTCTCGTCTATTCGAAATCTGCATAAAATTGAGATAAACCGTTTCGCATGCACTTTGCATGACAGGACATATGCTAATAAGTTTTCAACATTCGCTTGTATAATATCAAGAGCGGTTACTTTTTTGTGACGTAGCAACACGATTGCTCTGAATGCCAGTGTTTTAACATAATAATAATATAGTAATTGCTAATTAATATTGCTGTCTAACTTTGAATACCTATCGTTCAATGTCACACGGTGAGGGGTCACGATTAGAATCGATTGGAGAGCCAATGGTTAGGTCAATTAGAGATAAATTAATATTTGGATAAGTAATTGGATTTGGAAAATTAATGTTTGGATTTGGATAAATTAACAGAATCGAGAAATTTCAATTTATTGCGTTTGACTTTAAAAAAATCTTTACATTGTGTTACTTTTTATTTATTTTAAATTATATATATATATATAATTGATTCTATTGACTTCATCCTTCATACTAGAATCGAAATCAAAAACTTTTATTTTCACGAATATGTTTCGCCTTGATTTGCGCCCTACATGCTCGTTTGCAACTCATTTATTAATTTATTAATAAAATATTCCACTGTACAAGTAACAATAAATGTGTCGATATTAATACTACAGCCAATAACAAAATCATAATATCGCGCTGCCTTTCATTGGTGCGATAATTAACAACACCTGTGCATATATTAGGACTCAATTTTCACGCTATAATGTCCCATTGCATGTATGTGGCCGAATGACATATGGGCTTGGTCTAATGACTAGGCTCGAACCCTATAATTGTACTTATTAAAGACAATCTAGAATGAAATGACTCGTAATTTTAATCTAGGTTTTGCATATAGCTTTTTACTTAATACTCGGCTCGGAGTAGCGTCTAGGTTTGATTCCCTGTAGAGTAGATTTTTAATGATGATTTTCATTATGAATAGCTTTCTAGTTAGTATGTCCAGACTGTATGTAGAGCATAGAGCAGATCCTATTCCCATGGTACCTAAATAGAATTTTCAATGATGTTTTTTTCATAAATAGCTTTCTAGTTACTCCAGGCTAGTTAGCACAGGCTCTATGTAGAGCACAGTAGTATCCCAATAAAGTCTAGCTTTTAGAATGCAAACTTTCCGCCACATTTAAAACAGAATTAAAAATTAAGGCTTACTTTTTGTCTGGAGGTCTGTGCTAAACGTATTTTATTACATGCCTAATTTTTATTTATAACCTATTTATAAAAGCGTTAGGTCGTGAGAAACTAATTTCTATAGCATGCAAATTTGTTTACTTCTACTCTAAGCTGCTCCAAATCTACACCCTACATCGTATATCTTATTTTGAAATGTTCTTGAACATGTATTTCCAACTATTCAGTACTCAGATTTGATATGAGAAATCGTAAAATGTGCCAATTAGTGCCTGAGTTGCAAGTGGTTATAGCAATAAGGCGGGTTTTGAATCTATAAATGTGCCTAACTGCATCGATCTATGTCAAAAATGGCTTCAATATTCTATCGTGGGTATATCGTCAGTATATGAGAGGGTATGAGGAAGCCTTCTACTCAAACGTCTCAAAGTCAATGAAGCAGTATGCTTTTCTTAGTCATGGAGCGACTATCATAGGCGTAAGTTAGTCGCTTTTTAATTACAGACACACTGACTGTTTGAGGTTGTACATGATAGTCCATGGACGGCAATGACCACTTAACAGTCAGCCTACACCATAGAGGTATTAAAGTAGAGTAGGGGATACATACGGCGGCCTGTAAGTGGAAATGTTCGACAGAGATATAAGATAGAAAGAGATATAAGATTATGGTACCCTATCTGTCTCTCTACTAAAGCATGCGCTCTCTATTAAAGGATTAGTGCATTCTCGCGCTTCACACATGCGCATCAAACAATTTCAATACCTAAAATTGTTTCTCGCTAATTGCACATGCGCGAGAAGAGGTAGATAGAGAAGGTACCGCAATCTTCTCTCTCTTTTTAACCGAAGGACAGTTGGAAGCCTGGTTTCCCCGCTCTACTATAATACCTCTATGGCCTACTCGTTTTTTCATAGGCATAAAATGAATATGAATAATAACACGCATAAATTAAACAGATAATGGCTTAAGGGTTATTTATTTAATAGCTTAATTTATTCAATATTTACAATAATTACATCTCGTGGGTTCAATAGGATTGAACTAAAGGAGATTGGTTCTAAAGTCGTCATTCAACTAGTTCGAAGTAGATTACTGCTTTAATGTCTGATTCATCTGTTGATACAGTCTGAAACAAAAATAAATTGTATATTTATTTCTGATAAGATTTCGCCACTGAAATCTCAGATTTTATCTATGTATGAATATTAATAAACGTTTTTTTCACCTAAAAAGGAATGTCGCAAGACTAAGTCTCTGCAACCTATTATTGTCACACTACAAGATAGAGCATTCTCTCACAATGAGAAGTATGAAGGCCCTTCACTCAGGTCAGGTCCACTATTCCAATACTCCATGGATTAATCTAGGCTTTAATTGACTTTGAGAACTCTGAGATGTAGGTTTTCCAAAGGCGTAGGCGTACACAACTAAGAACCAGGGCCGTCTTTAACCTATTGGAGGCCCGGGGCAATACTGGACATATTAGGATAATGGGGCCCCTGTTGTAGTCAGTAATTAAGATTCGATTTCTTCTAATTACTTATATAAATTTTTTTGGTAACAAATATTGGTTATCGTTGTTAACAAATATGGTGATCTGACAGGAACTAGGGAGGTAAATACAGAGGGAGATAAATACGAAGGTATTTGATCTGAGGGGGCCCCTATGGATTGCGGGGCCCTCGGCACTTGCCCAAAGTGCCCACTGATAAAGAGGGGTCTGATTAGAATCCGAGCCTCTCGAGGTACAGGACACAAGAAATTAATTAATACGTAAGGAGAATGAATGAAATATATCTTACCATTTTAGCCTCTTTGTCGCCGAATTCACGCAAGAAGTAGATCAGTTTTCCATCAGGCAACTTTATTGTTTGCTTAAAAACATTTTCATTTATCTTTGTATACGTTACTTTTACCTAAAACATAACAACAGTCAATACAATGTTTTTTAAATGACGGAATCTGAACACACGCATCTACTAATTTAAAACGTATGCTGAAGGATTTCGGAAAATATAATCGCTTCGATCCCGGACCCCTCGATTCGAGGTCGAATTCTCAGCCACTAAGCTATCACCGCTATAAGAAAATGTCTACAGCTTACCAATTGTCCATCCCGTCTTTTCATTTCTACCTCCTCATTCAGCTTGAAGTCGACTGTCATATGTCTATTCTCGGCCTCCAGAGAGAAGTTGTAGCTGTCTTCTGATAGCTTCGTGAAGCAGACGATGGGCGGCGGTCCCTGGCTCAGCATCCGGACAATTTCTTTAGATATATCTTTGGAAAAACGTAATAGGCTTTGAAAAATTTCAAGTAAAAGCTACGACCTAGCTACCTACCTTCTTACACCCAAATGAAAAAATCTGCTGTTATTATAAATGGGAAAGTTTGTGAGGGTAAAATAATAAGTATGTTGGATGTCTAGTTGAGCTAACTTGGATCAAAGCTACACGAAATGTTATGTTAATTGACTTCACAAAGAAAAACAACGGGTTGCACTCCGGGAGTGCCGGCAGAAGTGAAAACTTGAATATTAACGTTGTGCATTTTTGAATATTTTGGAATGGTTAGGGAATAATTTCGCACGAATTGCATTATTTATCAATAAAAAGTACTATCATTTATGTGGTCGTCACTTTTTTCATTAATAGATGCACTTTGTTCAATTTCCACATTTTAAACACTGACCTTCCGTCTTACGAATTTTCAACCAGGTCGCGTGTCCGGGAGTTTAACATTTCTACCTATCCCAAAAAAAGTGCCCAACGCTGCTAAAAAAGTTTTCATTTCAAAAATCTACCACTTGATACTAACACTTTTCAGACTACATTTTTATTTCTACACTCTGATGTACTTTATATTAACTTGATTAACTTATTCCTGTTTTTTTTAATTATTTGGTCATGCCATTAAAAATATATGCGGCCTTAGTCACGGGTAAACGTCTTATAGCATTAGAGTGTATAAAATATAAACAAAATAATCACATAATTATCTTGTTGTTAAGTTTATTAACCTCACAGAATACGGACCACACAACCTAGTTTAACACTTTCCTTCTACTTTTTCCTTTAATAAATTTTCTTGTCACACTCACTTGTAGCTAGCACCAATACCACCACCACCGAAATATAAATACACTTACCTTACTTACTTATCATTATGTAAAACAATGCAATCACAATTATCGCACATCACATTGTCAAGTTCATTGACCTCACAGAGAGCATCACAGCTAATTCAATCAAAATTACTCTACGTCTTACTTACGTCTACGTCTTACTTTTCTAAATAATGAAACTCACTTGTCGCTTGCACCAATTCCTCTACATTTTCGTACCGAGTCCTCTTAAACCGTTTTCCTGAAAACGACATGACGAACGAATCGAGTAAATCAAACAAAAATACTAAATCGATAGTCAATGCCGCCAAATGAGAATTAACACTATCTGCAATTCAATGTGCTCGTGTGATAAGATTCGTAAATCGCTACGTCATCTTGTCGTACTAAAATTATCTGTGTATCATTGATATTGTCCTATACATTTACTGTTTATACATTGCATTTGAATATGTGCAAAGAGTTATGGCACTATAGGACCTTGAGAAACACGCCTTTATCGGTACAATTGGAGAAAATAGAGCAAGAGTAACGTCCTTTATTTTGTTATTCAGTTGTTCTACCGTTAGGAACGGAAGATGCCGATATAATTGATGAAATAAATAAAAGATAAGGAAATAGTGCCTGAAGTCGAAAGTTTTCGAGCAATGTGTGTTGCCAGTGATGACCTACGGTGCCGAGACGTGGTCCTTTACTGTGAGCCTAATGCACAAGCTCAGAGTCGCCCAGAGAGCAATGGAGAGAGCTATGCTTGGTATTTCTCTACGAGACAGAATCAGAAATGATGAAATCCGTAGAAGAACGAAGGTGACCGACATAGCTCTCAAAGTTTGCAAATTAAAGTGGCAATGGGCTGGCCACATCGTTCGCAGGACTGACAACCGATGGGGAAAAAAGGTCCTCGAATGGCGACCACGTATAGGCAAAAGGAGCACAGGCCGCCCTCCGACCAGGTGGACTGATGACCTGAAGAAGACAGCGGGAAACCGTTGGATTCAGAGGGCCCAGGACCGGGCGGAGTGGCGTCGATTAGGGGAGGCCCATGTCCAGCAGTGGACTACTAAGGGCTGAAAGGAAGGAAGGAAGGAAGGAAATATTAGATTAATATCCACAGATTCTAGGTCCGTGCATTTTTTACATCACATTTCTTGTCTGCTTCTTTTATGTATATAATGCTCCAGAAAAAGTTCTTTGTCGCTTTTGGCCCGGTGTTTCCTTTGATCGTTCCTTCAGGGTTTCTGCTATGACTATCTCGTCTCTGTGACTGATAGCAGTAGCCAGGATGTAGTCCTCAATAGCAGGTGTGTTTGTTTCCATGACCTGTTTGATGAAGATTGCAATGGCGTCCTCGCTACACTTACACTTAAGATATTGGAATTTAACTACAGTAAACGATACCTAAATCCAAAATGATTCTATACATTTTGAAAAAATAATGGGCACCCGATCAATAACATCGGTCAATATATCAACAATACTTGCATTTTCATCTCGCGTGCATTTGTTCGCGTGCGCATTCGTCATACTGATCTAAAGTAAACTGCACACAAAGCACCAAAGTACAGAAGTCAAGTTTCATAAAAAGCGTGCTCGAGTGGCACATCTAATATCGATTAACTGTATCCTTACATACGTTACGGTCTTTTCAAAATATTTGTTACTGTACCCTTATTTACAGGTTTTTCATCTCTCTGCTGGACGTACCCAGTACCTTCTAAATTTCAAGGCTTCCTACTGTCTTCTTAGCCTAAAATTGGTTCACAGTCTAGGGTTTGTTAAAGTATGTCTCAACTTTTCGATGGATTCCTTCCATCCTTCCTTCCTTTCAGCCCTTGGTAGTCCACTGCTGGACATGGTCCTCCCCTAATCGAAATCAAAATCATTTATTTGCACGAATATGGGTTGGTTATTGGTTTTACAGGGCAATTTGATCAATCCATATTCACCTTTTCAGGTATGCAAATTAAAAAAGTAAAATAAACAAATAAAACTACTGTTAGTTATACAAATTAAAACTATAAAATATCACTCCACCCGGTCCTGGGCCCTCTGGATCCAACAATTTCCCGCTATCCTCGATGGATTGTCAGTAACCCATTAATGACCCACTACAGGGTCGGTTTTTTCCCACAATGAGAAGACTCTCTCTCTCTTTCACTTATAATTCCACGGTTAATTCGACTCAGTTCACCCCGTTCAAATTCTACTTTTCTACTGCTTCCCTATTTGCTACCGTTCTAGACGCTCGTCTCATAACTATCTATGTATGTATGCACGCCTTGATGGAGCTTAGGTACTTTTTAGAAACTTTTATTACTGTACTCCCTATGTTGTGTGTCTGGGACTAATTGATAATTATAGTCTTATGTTACCGTTATTCTGCAGTGTGAACCTCGGCGCGCTCTGTGCCTGTCGGAGTAATGTCAGGGCCGTGATCTACCGACTACTCGTGCAGTTGTGTTAGTCATTAATATACCTTTGCGGAGGATATGAACTTGGAAAAGTTGAACCCTATGCTCATAGCCTAGGAAATAGACTAGACAAGGAAACTGAGTGCCATGGAATTGGACACAGTCAAGAGAGAATCGCACATTCTTCCAGACCATACTTACACATTGTATTCAATTATAAAGTACCCATATATCTACATAGGTCCTAATTTTCAAGGTACCTACTTCTTAATCTTTACTTGAGATGCTTAGCGAAGCGAAAGAATTAATCGTTATTATCGTTAGCAATCGAGAGTGGTCAGAAGTTCGTACGTAAGGTGCGCTAATGATAAAATTTCATCCGCATGTCTTTGTAGGTTGGTATCTATGTATATTAATGTTAAACTTATTAATGTTATGGGTGTTATGGACGTGGAATATTGAATGGAGCATGAAAACAAACACCCGATATTGTTTACTACATTACATTTTATATCAATCGTCAATTAAATGCCTCAAAAAAAGGCTTGCCTTCTTCTCAAGACCTTGGGTTTAGAACTATCAATGGCTCCTCGTTGCGTTATAACCAGATTAGTATGTACTAGAATGTCATAACACTTCCGAAACTAATTTGGATGCAAGAAGCGCAGGAATCGTAATAATTTACGATTAATGTGACCAGAACGCTCACACGCTCTACATAAATAATGCAAAAACGCAATATTTGCGTTCTACGAAACATTCCTGTTCTGCGAATTCCGCGACGCACCATTAATTACCGTCCTTAATCAGTGTGTTAGTCTGCCAAGCGTCTAGGATACCGGATCTAACATCCGATAGCGTTTTATTGACGTCGGATATTTATATCCATGTTCCGGTCGAGTAGCATACGTTAAGACTAAAGCGAGTCGACTCTCAGTTTCAGTTTCATCAGCGACGCGGTCGGTCCAGCATTTCATGGGATTGCGAAATGGGCATACGTAACGAGAATGACATGTAAAAGTATTCTTGACACTGGCTCGAGCTCCAGTTACGAGCTACGGTGAGCGCGCGACCTTGCTGCGTCCACCACCGTGAGGGCGGGGGCGCCTATGATTGCGGCCGGCCGCGACGGCCCCGGCACTCGTACTGCGGTATCCAACCGACCAGCCCGCTTCCAAAAACAAATTCAAATTCGCGTTCGGAGATGACAGATTGATTTTTTTAATAATGTGGTTCTGGTTATTATGCGCGGCTGCGGCCGTGTATTCGGCCGAGGGAGCAGGCGCCGGCGCCGCCCGCCTCGTCTGCTACGTGGATAGCGCGCGCGCGTCCGGCTTTACCGAGTGCACGCATCTCGTCTACACGGGCGACGCGAGAGGAGACAAACTCGACTCCCTCCTTAAGGAATACCGAAAGAACAACCCCAAGCTCAAAATTGTGCTGAGAGTGGCCGACACCGATAAGGTAAGAGAACTCAATGTAATTACCTTAAACTACCCTCGGTTTCGTAGGAAAATTTTCGCAACCTTACTTGACTGTTTATAATATTTATACGATTAAAACTAGGAAGTAATAATCCAGTACAGCCACATATTTCATCGCCACGAATTTAGTAGTTTGTCGAAAAAAAATTAAATGTCAATCAATACAGTTACAATCTGATATCAACTTCGTGTGACCTATTTTTTTATAAGGAGTTTTATGTCCTAAGAGCCGTGCAGGCAGCTTTTTATTAGCTAATAGGTTAAGGTTACGTGATGCTCAGCGTGTAACAGGTTGCATCAATGGTAATGACGAGGGAAGTTAGCAAATCAGGGTCCGCTTAGGAAATTGATAAACTGCCATCGATTTGCATTAAACGAACATATAAATCGGTGACGTCTATCTTCTAGGTCACCATCTGATAGATGGAGTAAGTTTTAAAATCTTAAGTTAGGCGTCTGTTCGTCGGTACTTTTGATAAATTTTTGTTTATTATTGTGAGGTAACCACAACAGAAGCGCAACAACATTCACATAACTTCATTGCGCCTCAGGACAACGCCCCAAAAGGCATAAAACAACTTGCCTACACAAACAAAAACAAACATAAAGAAATGGAAAGTGGAACAGTTTTGGGTGTGTTCTTGAAAAGGCCTTCGTTGATGTTGTAGGTCAGCGATATATAAGATGATTTAATTTTGTTATATAAATCTTCCAATTCTTCCAATATCTTTACATTTGTTATGTTTATCATCAATTATATCGAAGACAAATCTAGAAGGTACCGATTTAATACAGGACCTATCTTGAGAGACATATAAACCCTTGAGAGAAAAACCTCGGGACGGGAGAGGTTAGAGTCATAGAAGATGCCATCTTGCTGGAGAAGGTACACCCTATGAGAGTTCATCCTAAGCAAGAGTTCACCTTACGCATCGTAAAGCATCATCATCATTTCACCATTCTACATGTCTAGTGTTTCGGTTGGGGAGGTGTGGTTGCAGGAGAAAAGTATTTTATTGAAGGCTACAGAGTAGCAACGCATCCGCATACAACCTCAGATAGGATTTCCATTCGAAGAACGTGAACCCGTGTATATGAACAATTAAGTAAGCATTGAAAGGAACACCGTAGGCGTAGCAGGAGTTCTCTCTCACGCCTTTCTTGCCCCGATCTGACGGCTGGTATCCATTATAGGATTCCCACATAAAAATATAGGATGTCCATGGGTCGATGCGATCACTTAACATCAGATGACCTGTATACCTTCTAGCTACTCTCTTACAAATAGCTACTATAGACTTAGGAAAGTCGGTCTGCATCTGAACCGATGCAAATTGGTTCTTTGTAGGTAACATGCTAATCGCTGACGGTGCGAGGTGTCGTTACGTAAACAGTTACTGTTTAGTGAATAACTATAGTGGATTTGTTAAGCTTTGTTAAGTTTTGGTCATGTGTCAAAACCATGTCGTTAGACTGAGACGGCTTAGAATGTGTTTCTTGACACATGGTTTTGTCTGTTTGACAACATTTTGGGGATCCTACTAATTAATAGCGTAAAAAGTATTAAAAGATAATTACATGATTTACAATTTAATGTAACCTCACACGCAAAACATTTTCTACCAATTTTAACTATTACTGGCATGTGACGTCACTCGTTACAAAAACAATTACAGAAACTTAGCTTGTTCTGCAGAGTAAAGGATGGTTAATCATTAAAAATATAGCCAAATATCCTATTGGCTTGGTAGTTACGTGCCCTATTATTATACATGTAACATATTGTTCTACATAACAGCGCAGAATGCTTCGCATGTTTCTATATTATTAGTCGCATAGGAAAAGGAAACTGTTAATGGATAATCAACAAAGTTAATTACCGCGTGGAACACTCTTTCGGATAATGAAATCATGCAAGTTTTTCACGTGTTTGTTAGGAATTTGTCGCGCACCGACGAAATCTGGTGGGTGAAACATTGTACAGTTCGTTCTTTTATTCTTGTCCTATTTGGTCAACAATCTTGGCACTACTTTTACATGCTTTTTATTAAATAAAAGTCTAAAATTAAAGTTGAGTCAAGTCTACCAGAAATTTGTTTCAGCATTAAAATGACAATTTATTTTTGAATCTCTGTAATTATGCCATAAACCATTGCCATAAACCGCCATGAAGCAAGTAATCAAGAAATTAGTATCTTTGTTCTACGGTTGTCAGACGGATTTGAGTCCACCATTCTATTCTTAAGAGCTCAGAATGCTCCCAAATACCATTTCGAATCCCGTCGATATTTCGATGCAAGGATTTCCAGCTTCATACCAACGCGAGGAGGTGTTGTATAGCACCCAAACTGTGGGGCAACTGACACAGATTTTGCGGCCTAACCGTTTTGACCGACAAGATCTACTTATGTTAGATTTTTCTATATGAAATTGTGAAAATTTGATTTACAGTAATCACTTAACATTAGATGTATACATCATGTACCTACTAAGATGTGCTTAAATACTTCTTCTATACGAAGAATATTGGTACACATTAAATTAAACTTGCCCGGAATCTACAAACATAGATACATACTTTGACCACACGACATTTACCGCTTTAAAGATTTATTTTCATAAATTCAACGATGATTTTGGTTATCATAATGGTGACAGCTTAATTTGAGGTTACGTAAGCCGTAACACTTAAATGACTATAAGATGCATTACAAGTGAAAATATTTCGCGTATTGAGAGCGCCAAGCCGGCTCGGCGCCATGAATTGCTATGAATTAAAGGATATGACGCACCACCCTGCATAATATAATCAATATGCAGCTTTTGACTGCTTTTGATTCCAGTCACGTATCCACCTTATGCAGAACAAGGAACAAGCTTTATTTCATCTATTAACCAAGAGATTTTTCCCGCGTAAAGGATTTTATATGATAATCCAGGTTATAGCTATGTGCATACCATTTTTTTTTTCAAATCTGTTTAGCCGTTTTTGCGTGAAAGAGAAACAAACATCCATCCCTCCATCCATCCTCATGAATATTCACATTTTTTAAGAGTGATTGAGTATGAAAAGGGCAAACAGGCTTCCTGAGTGGTCACTGCAGCCCATGGACGCTTGCATTATTTGAGGTTAGCTCAAACCATATCTGAGATTGTATGCAGGTGCGGGTGTATTGCTACTCATGAGGACTAAGATATTCGCTTCAAATAAAGTATTCCTGGCAACCATATCTCCCCAAACGAAACACAAGACATGAAGAACGTCCTGCTTTACGACGGTTTAAGAGGCTGGAATTCAGTACCCGGGCGAGCTCTATTAACTAAAGAAACATAATTATCTACAGTAACGCCTGTTGAGGCGGTGATAGCCCAGTGGCTTAGAATTCGACCTCGAATCGAGGGGTCCGGGTTCGAATCCCAGTGGCACGCACCAATGACTTTGTAAAAAGTTATGTGCGCTTTATAAAATTAAATATCACATGCTGTTACGGTGAAGGAAAACATCGTGAGGAAACCTGCATGCCTGAGAGTTCAAAAAAAAATGTTCTCAAAGGCATGTGAAGTCCACCAACCCGCATTAGGCCAGCGTGGTGGACTAAGGCCTACATCCCTTTCATTGTGAGAGGAGACCCGACCCTGTCGTGGGTCATTAATGGGTTACTGACGACGCCTGTTTACGCCCATGTCTACATACGTGTCGCATGCACCCAGGTGCGCCCCGGGCAATTGGAATTGTTTACATCGAGTCGTGCCTTACCAGAGCGGCCAGTGTCGCAACTCGCCGTGCTGAGGGCGAGCCCAGACACGAATGTGCCAAGTTGATTCTAATTTCAACATGTGCGAACCACTATCCTCTCATTAAGGTATCCACTTCGAATTTAACTTGCCTCAGCAGTAGGCAGTACTGACGCAAATGCGTGTAAACGAGTAAGAGTTGAATAAGGCGCGTGAATGAGCCATTAATTGCAATTTACCATTTTTTTACGCATTATAAATTGCAATATAATGCTTATTTGTTTCCTTTTCAACACCGGCCTGGCGAGACGTTTATTGACTCATAGACTATGTCTGCGGCTCCTTCCGCGTGTTTTAAGAGCTGGGTTCAGTAATGTAAGGTAATAAGGTTCAGCCGTTTTGGCATAAAAGTGTAAAAAACATCCATCCATCCTCACAAACTTTCACGTTTATAATAGTAATAGCGATGTATCGACACCAGTAGCGGATCCATGCTCCCGTAATAATTTAAACCAACTTAATAATTTTATTTTATGAAACAGTCAATTTAAAAATAATTTGCAAATGGAGTACTTAGCAGCTAAATAATGAAGCACAGTGCAGTTAAATATTTTTTTGGTCATTATCCTTTAATTGAATTGTGATTTAGAAGTTTGTTCTTACGATACGCAACTATCAATACACGAATTCCTCCTCAGATTGGACCGCGTTTCTAGGGGTTGCAGTGACCACTTTACAAAAAAAGACTCAAGTTTTCTCACGTTAACGACTGTAGCACAGGAACACAGGTGTTTCACCAATTGTGCAGATTACATACCAATTTTGCTCTTATGTAACTGCGTGTTACGTCTACAATAGCGTAAATAAATGGATGCCATGAGTAATGTTGGGTGGAGACAACCTACGAAAACGGCGTATTGGGAGCAGCTATTGCTACTATTGCCTTTAGAGTCGAACATTTACTAACGAGGCAAAAACTAGCGCGCCTACTAAAATTTAATTGCCGTATTTGAGGAAAATCGAAAGCATACCAATATTTTAATAGATAACAACTAGATAATCTCTTGCTTTGATATCATTTGTAGTAAAGTAATAAAAAACATTTCGCTTCTTTACACTACATAAGCGCGCATAGCCCGCGCAGGAAGTAATAATCCAGTACAGCCACATATTTCATCGCCACGAATTTAGTAGTTTGTCGAAAAAAAATTAAATGTCAATCAATACAGTTACAATCTGATATCAACTTCGTGTGACCTATTTTTTTATAAGGAGTTTTATGTCCTAAGAGCCGTGCAGGCAGCTTTTTATTAGCTAATAGGTTAAGGTTACGTGATGCTCAGCGTGTAACAGGTTGCATCAATGGTAATGACGAGGGAAGTTAGCAAATCAGGGTCCGCTTAGGAAATTGATAAACTGCCATCGATTTGCATTAAACGAACATATAAATCGGTGACGTCTATCTTCTAGGTCACCATCTGATAGATGGAGTAAGTTTTAAAATCTTAAGTTAGGCGTCTGTTCGTCGGTACTTTTGATAAATTTTTGTTTATTATTGTGAGGTAACCACAACAGAAGCGCAACAACATTCACATAACTTCATTGCGCCTCAGGACAACGCCCCAAAAGGCATAAAACAACTTGCCTACACAAACAAAAACAAACATAAAGAAATGGAAAGTGGAACAGTTTTGGGTGTGTTCTTGAAAAGGCCTTCGTTGATGTTGTAGGTCAGCGATATATAAGATGATTTAATTTTGTTATATAAATCTTCCAATTCTTCCAATATCTTTACATTTGTTATGTTTATCATCAATTATATCGAAGACAAATCTAGAAGGTACCGATTTAATACAGGACCTATCTTGAGAGACATATAAACCCTTGAGAGAAAAACCTCGGGACGGGAGAGGTTAGAGTCATAGAAGATGCCATCTTGCTGGAGAAGGTACACCCTATGAGAGTTCATCCTAAGCAAGAGTTCACCTTACGCATCGTAAAGCATCATCATCATTTCACCATTCTACATGTCTAGTGTTTCGGTTGGGGAGGTGTGGTTGCAGGAGAAAAGTATTTTATTGAAGGCTACAGAGTAGCAACGCATCCGCATACAACCTCAGATAGGATTTCCATTCGAAGAACGTGAACCCGTGTATATGAACAATTAAGTAAGCATTGAAAGGAACACCGTAGGCGTAGCAGGAGTTCTCTCTCACGCCTTTCTTGCCCCGATCTGACGGCTGGTATCCATTATAGGATTCCCACATAAAAATATAGGATGTCCATGGGTCGATGCGATCACTTAACATCAGATGACCTGTATACCTTCTAGCTACTCTCTTACAAATAGCTACTATAGACTTAGGAAAGTCGGTCTGCATCTGAACCGATGCAAATTGGTTCTTTGTAGGTAACATGCTAATCGCTGACGGTGCGAGGTGTCGTTACGTAAACAGTTACTGTTTAGTGAATAACTATAGTGGATTTGTTAAGCTTTGTTAAGTTTTGGTCATGTGTCAAAACCATGTCGTTAGACTGAGACGGCTTAGAATGTGTTTCTTGACACATGGTTTTGTCTGTTTGACAACATTTTGGGGATCCTACTAATTAATAGCGTAAAAAGTATTAAAAGATAATTACATGATTTACAATTTAATGTAACCTCACACGCAAAACATTTTCTACCAATTTTAACTATTACTGGCATGTGACGTCACTCGTTACAAAAACAATTACAGAAACTTAGCTTGTTCTGCAGAGTAAAGGATGGTTAATCATTAAAAATATAGCCAAATATCCTATTGGCTTGGTAGTTACGTGCCCTATTATTATACATGTAACATATTGTTCTACATAACAGCGCAGAATGCTTCGCATGTTTCTATATTATTAGTCGCATAGGAAAAGGAAACTGTTAATGGATAATCAACAAAGTTAATTACCGCGTGGAACACTCTTTCGGATAATGAAATCATGCAAGTTTTTCACGTGTTTGTTAGGAATTTGTCGCGCACCGACGAAATCTGGTGGGTGAAACATTGTACAGTTCGTTCTTTTATTCTTGTCCTATTTGGTCAACAATCTTGGCACTACTTTTACATGCTTTTTATTAAATAAAAGTCTAAAATTAAAGTTGAGTCAAGTCTACCAGAAATTTGTTTCAGCATTAAAATGACAATTTATTTTTGAATCTCTGTAATTATGCCATAAACCATTGCCATAAACCGCCATGAAGCAAGTAATCAAGAAATTAGTATCTTTGTTCTACGGTTGTCAGACGGATTTGAGTCCACCATTCTATTCTTAAGAGCTCAGAATGCTCCCAAATACCATTTCGAATCCCGTCGATATTTCGATGCAAGGATTTCCAGCTTCATACCAACGCGAGGAGGTGTTGTATAGCACCCAAACTGTGGGGCAACTGACACAGATTTTGCGGCCTAACCGTTTTGACCGACAAGATCTACTTATGTTAGATTTTTCTATATGAAATTGTGAAAATTTGATTTACAGTAATCACTTAACATTAGATGTATACATCATGTACCTACTAAGATGTGCTTAAATACTTCTTCTATACGAAGAATATTGGTACACATTAAATTAAACTTGCCCGGAATCTACAAACATAGATACATACTTTGACCACACGACATTTACCGCTTTAAAGATTTATTTTCATAAATTCAACGATGATTTTGGTTATCATAATGGTGACAGCTTAATTTGAGGTTACGTAAGCCGTAACACTTAAATGACTATAAGATGCATTACAAGTGAAAATATTTCGCGTATTGAGAGCGCCAAGCCGGCTCGGCGCCATGAATTGCTATGAATTAAAGGATATGACGCACCACCCTGCATAATATAATCAATATGCAGCTTTTGACTGCTTTTGATTCCAGTCACGTATCCACCTTATGCAGAACAAGGAACAAGCTTTATTTCATCTATTAACCAAGAGATTTTTCCCGCGTAAAGGATTTTATATGATAATCCAGGTTATAGCTATGTGCATACCATTTTTTTTTTCAAATCTGTTTAGCCGTTTTTGCGTGAAAGAGAAACAAACATCCATCCCTCCATCCATCCTCATGAATATTCACATTTTTTAAGAGTGATTGAGTATGAAAAGGGCAAACAGGCTTCCTGAGTGGTCACTGCAGCCCATGGACGCTTGCATTATTTGAGGTTAGCTCAAACCATATCTGAGATTGTATGCAGGTGCGGGTGTATTGCTACTCATGAGGACTAAGATATTCGCTTCAAATAAAGTATTCCTGGCAACCATATCTCCCCAAACGAAACACAAGACATGAAGAACGTCCTGCTTTACGACGGTTTAAGAGGCTGGAATTCAGTACCCGGGCGAGCTCTATTAACTAAAGAAACATAATTATCTACAGTAACGCCTGTTGAGGCGGTGATAGCCCAGTGGCTTAGAATTCGACCTCGAATCGAGGGGTCCGGGTTCGAATCCCAGTGGCACGCACCAATGACTTTGTAAAAAGTTATGTGCGCTTTATAAAATTAAATATCACATGCTGTTACGGTGAAGGAAAACATCGTGAGGAAACCTGCATGCCTGAGAGTTCAAAAAAAAATGTTCTCAAAGGCATGTGAAGTCCACCAACCCGCATTAGGCCAGCGTGGTGGACTAAGGCCTACATCCCTTTCATTGTGAGAGGAGACCCGACCCTGTCGTGGGTCATTAATGGGTTACTGACGACGCCTGTTTACGCCCATGTCTACATACGTGTCGCATGCACCCAGGTGCGCCCCGGGCAATTGGAATTGTTTACATCGAGTCGTGCCTTACCAGAGCGGCCAGTGTCGCAACTCGCCGTGCTGAGGGCGAGCCCAGACACGAATGTGCCAAGTTGATTCTAATTTCAACATGTGCGAACCACTATCCTCTCATTAAGGTATCCACTTCGAATTTAACTTGCCTCAGCAGTAGGCAGTACTGACGCAAATGCGTGTAAACGAGTAAGAGTTGAATAAGGCGCGTGAATGAGCCATTAATTGCAATTTACCATTTTTTTACGCATTATAAATTGCAATATAATGCTTATTTGTTTCCTTTTCAACACCGGCCTGGCGAGACGTTTATTGACTCATAGACTATGTCTGCGGCTCCTTCCGCGTGTTTTAAGAGCTGGGTTCAGTAATGTAAGGTAATAAGGTTCAGCCGTTTTGGCATAAAAGTGTAAAAAACATCCATCCATCCTCACAAACTTTCACGTTTATAATAGTAATAGCGATGTATCGACACCAGTAGCGGATCCATGCTCCCGTAATAATTTAAACCAACTTAATAATTTTATTTTATGAAACAGTCAATTTAAAAATAATTTGCAAATGGAGTACTTAGCAGCTAAATAATGAAGCACAGTGCAGTTAAATATTTTTTTGGTCATTATCCTTTAATTGAATTGTGATTTAGAAGTTTGTTCTTACGATACGCAACTATCAATACACGAATTCCTCCTCAGATTGGACCGCGTTTCTAGGGGTTGCAGTGACCACTTTACAAAAAAAGACTCAAGTTTTCTCACGTTAACGACTGTAGCACAGGAACACAGGTGTTTCACCAATTGTGCAGATTACATACCAATTTTGCTCTTATGTAACTGCGTGTTACGTCTACAATAGCGTAAATAAATGGATGCCATGAGTAATGTTGGGTGGAGACAACCTACGAAAACGGCGTATTGGGAGCAGCTATTGCTACTATTGCCTTTAGAGTCGAACATTTACTAACGAGGCAAAAACTAGCGCGCCTACTAAAATTTAATTGCCGTATTTGAGGAAAATCGAAAGCATACCAATATTTTAATAGATAACAACTAGATAATCTCTTGCTTTGATATCATTTGTAGTAAAGTAATAAAAAACATTTCGCTTCTTTACACTACATAAGCGCGCATAGCCCGCGCTGCTTGATCCCCTGCTGGGTGACTGCTAGTGACGAATTAAATGCGCGCTTCCGTGCTTCGGAGGGCTCGTTAAGCCGTCGGTCCAGGTTGTTATCGATACGATAACAGTCGTTGAAACTTGTCGGAGGCACTATTTTGTCGTGTTGACGTGTCGTTGGGGGGGTGTGGTGACGTTGGTGGGTCGGTTATGTCAGCCAAATAGGACAAGGTCTTATAGCCAAAAGATAAGAAAAGAAATATATATTATGGTTGTATTAAGTCAGTTGCATAAGAACCCCAAGCCAAGTGTTACTTAACCTTGATAAATTGGTTCGCCACACAAAACAACATTCTTCCACGGCACCTTGTCTCTTTATCTCCTTTCATCTAATCTCTTATTGTGTGCCTTTCGCTAAGATGAATATCTTCTATTCACTATCACGCTTTACGTTCAGTTCTATGGTATTATGTTGTACCTATTAATATTAATTATATTTCTCTGATCTGTTACGTAGTTTGACTATTTGGGTTATGGAAACGATGATTGTTATAGGTGTTTGGGTATTTATATCTTTGGGAAACATGGTCATATAGTACCAATACTAGTCTTCAACATAAGTGGTTGACTGAAGGTTCGGGTTTCGTCTCACAATGAGCAAGATAATAATACTTATGGTGTTTAGTTAAACTTCTGAAGGGGTTCGGTTAGTGGACTTCACATGCGTTTGAAAACGTCATAGAGAAATCCGGACGGTTTTCGTCACCCTTACAGCAGGTGACATTGAATTTTTGCATGCACCTAAATTCGAAAATTCGCATCTGCCCGTATCATCACGAAGTCTCAGTCAAATAGTTATCATTGTTAATTTTCTAGCTATGTGATAATCAGTTTTCTAGTCATCATTGTAAAATTCCTATATTTTACTCAATTAAAACATTTCAATAAGATAGATAATTATTATTCGTATATTCTTTTTCATTTTTTACTCACACATCTCAAATCTTAAAATTAGAAACATAAAAATAGACAATATTATAAGAAGAAGTATGTATATATGCATATACTACAATCATTAAGGGTAACAAATCAACCAATGAACTAATCGTTTTTAAATGAACGTCTATAAAACTCAGAAGAAACCAGATAATCTTACGGTTTATCAGTCCTATCACCACGTACGGATAGTAACACAAACATTTGAATTGGTTTTTCAATTCTTACCACAATCGTGAATTTTAACAAATTCATCCTCATCTTTAACAGTAGCATTTAGCTTGCATTGGCTAGAGAAAACTTGTTTTATAAATTTGGAACACAAAATTACACAAAACATATAGGAAAAATGATTGTGGGTTTATCTTATCTTATAGATTCGGTATTGAACTTTTTATCTGAAGTGCGCGTAGCTCGTGTCTATAGTTTGTTGTATAATATACCGTAAGCAATTGAAAAAAACTAAGCTGGTTGAGCTAATGGAACTTTACCCTTCTGCACCAGGTCATTGATCCACCAGATCAGATATTACTTGGGCTTATCCAGGACTTAATAAAATACAGCGCTTTATAAAATTAAATATCACCTGCTGTTACGGTGAAGGAAAACATCGTGAGCAAACCTGCATGCCTGAGAGATCACAAAAAAAAATGTTCTCAAAGGTATGTGAAGTCCACCAATCCGCAGTGGGCCAGCGTAGTGGACTAAGGCCTACATCCCTCTCATTACGAGAAGGAGACCCGACCCTGTAGTGGGTCATTAATGGGTTACTGACATCCAGGACTTCGCGGGCAAATTACCTCCGATTTACGAGTACCTCTACATACCCTTATAGCCGTAGGCTGCCACAAAACATCTGGCCCAGTGTAGTGCCGGGGTCGATAGTGGGTCGCCATTTTTCGAGGCCACGAGCAAATTTTTCTTCCACCCGACAGAGAGAATTTGGAGATTGTATAGAATCTCTACTTATTGAATGTTGCTAGAATTCCTCTATCCTGTCTGCTTTGAGAGGCTTCTCGTCGCATCTCTGATGGAATTTACCCTTCACTTCACTGGAAAGCAGCATTTTTCTGGACAAAAATGTTGCTTCCTATTGGAGTATCCCAAGGTTGGCGATAGGTTCCTCCACGGACGACCTACAAAGGCTCCTTGTGTATTTATATTCCATAAATAATTTCTCAAACGTGAGTGGAATGCTGTAGTTGTTAATAACATCTCAGCAACAATGTTGCCCGTTTAATATGTCGTAAAATTTACAACTTTATAATGCTCGTATTACCTATATGTTTGTACATATATGACTATACAATCTTTATCTGCAATAATACGTATCATTCATAAATATCAGTTTATTAAATCGACCGTGTCGTTTCAATTTGTGTCATTCAATATTTTTAATGCATTTTTATTTCCGTTAAGTTTTTTGTATTTATCGAATATGTAGGGGATTTTTATGAGTTTTAGGGTTAGATCTACCTACGATCTACCGAGACCTACTGCATACTCAACACTCCACTTAAAATCATGGCTGCCAAACAATTACTAGTTTTAAACATGATTCCTGAACAAGACCAATATGGAATGTTGACAATCCTTGGAATATCATCCATTAATCATCATCATTAATCACCTATTAAAGTATGATTTTCAATTTATTGCTAACACTGAGGTTCCTCCCATGAGAGCACCTGAGTGACGTGCTAAATGACCCCATAGGTCCAGACCCCATTAATGTATTCGAAACAAGTTAACGTGCCTTCCGAAACACAGAAAGGCGCATGTAAAGGCTGCGCTCAGTTTTCACGCAATCTCGTACGGATTCAACTGGTGCGTATACTCGTTCGTACGTTCACGCACAGACAATCCCGACTAGTAATACTATGGGAGCGCTCTTACGCAGTGTGAGGTGCACGTCGAAATTAACGGTTCGTACGTGAACGTACGCATACGCACGATTTGTATTCATAGAAAAGTGGCCTTACAGTCTCATCCATGAAAGAGGATTTATGTTCTTCTCTTCTGTCATCATTTGATTGTTGGCAGCGACCGACGTTGCCCAACTTTTTCATTCGTTTTGCAGTCTCCAGAATCAGAGCAATGCGTGTTTCAATTGTGTAGAAATGTGTAAAATATGCAAAAAAGAATTTGCAATTTCAGTCAATCTCGCAAGTCATCTATCAGTGAGCTAAATCTTAATTACCGATTAATGCAGATTGAAAGTGATATGAGTTTACAAAATATTTGACACTAATGACCCAACCATTCACTGCTACCCATGGATATTAAATATTTAATCTAATATTAAAAGAGTATTAAAAACAGTAACCAATTTGTTTTTTTACTTTTACTGTCTTTTTTAATTTTTTCAGTTTCATGACAATGTAATAACTATGATCATTACCTCATAATTATGTCTCTTCGATATCCATGAGCGGAATTCAAAAAATTGCTCATTACACGTTTAAATATGAGCGATTCAAGGAGTTATAGTTATAGTAGTGTACGGGCTCTATGTTTGATTCTGATTGTAATTCAAATCTTGCCACAGATTGTTAATTTGCTAATGTCTGTGACTATTGTAATCAAGGGGTTAGATTCCTGTACATGTTTAGGGTTTTAATTTGGTTTGAAACTAACTGTGCGCCTGTGCCCAGCTACCCACAGCTTTGACCATTGAATTAAAATCGTGTGTGTTCTCTTTTTATTATAAGTTAAATCCGATTTATAAGCGCACCTTTATTGGATAATTCATAGGAATTTAAAACGTTCAAATAGGACCTAAACTTTCCACCCACACATTTTCCCAACACTAAGAACGGGTCTCTGGACAGAATTCGCATAATAGGTCACCTGGATTATACTCCACTGAGAAGGTTTAATAAGTAAGTACTTAGTCTAATATTATTAGAATTTTGTAATAATAATCATTGCCTTAACTTTTATTGCTTTTGTAGGTAAAGACGCTACACACTATTTTTAATATATATTTTCCATGACAGACAACACACATTTACAGTTTTATTGTACGATATGTGTGGATAACAACAGGAAACAAGAGAAAGTGAACACATACCTAGTTAGATAATTTAAAAGTTAAACGATTAATACGTAACGATCTTGTAACAGTTAACGGTGTGTACTATCAATTAATTTTTACGATTACGATAGAGTTACACTTAGATAAGGCTTAAGGTGTTGAACCAAATAACCAAAGGTTACAACAAACTTTTAATTTTAGTAATTTTTGAATCTAATCTTACCTCTTCTAAAGAATCCAGTCAATGTTAGTTATTTAGCGATGCTAGTTATTAAAGCGAGAGGATATCTTCTCATTCACTGTATTATAACTAAGAAATTCTCGAAAATTATCTACGAACAATTGAACATGAAACGTGGGATGGGGTAGATGGACACGATACGGCTGGTACGATTTGGGAAATTCTAAACCATATAGAGTAAAATTTGGGTCAAAATATCCTTTTGCAAATTTTTCAAAATTCTCTTATTTCCATAAGCTTAATCTGTCGGGTCATGGAAGATAGAAGAATTATTATATTCGTATGTTACTTACCTACCTTTGCACGAAAAGGTTCTGAAATCTGCTACATGTATAGAACCCGGTAGAATACAAATTGTGTGAACCTATTCAAATTATTCTAAATCTATCTCTATTTTTAAAACTTGTAAATCTCAGCCGGATGAAACAACTCAACAAACACAGCAACACATTGACTCCCTTAAAATTTATAATAGCGGAAACATTTATTTCGTTTGCTTCGTCCACGTAGACCTAAAAGTTTGATCTAGAGGGAAAATAATCCTATATCACTTATAATCTACAGTTCTACACAGGCGCGGTCGCAGCCTGAACTTTTGGTGGGGGGCTCACTACACTAAAATTTTTTTTGCTATTAAGCCATCGTACGTTGTTCATAAAAACTCCACTAGATGTCAGCAACCTATAAATTTTTGAGATTTTTCAATTCGACCTTAAGGTTTGGGGGGGTCATGTCCCCTGTGACCGCCCCTTCGGACTGCGCTTGAATCTACATACCTGTGTATCTTATTTCATCCTAATCTGTTCAGCTATTTTTGCGTAAAAAAGCAACAAACATCCATCCATCATCCTCACACACTTTTGCATTTATTGTAGTAGTAGGATGATTAAACTTACACACGGCCTAGTGTTCTGATTACGTGAGCGGTGACGAGGTGGCCAAGTGCAGGCAGGTTGACGGCCTTGCGCGAATTTTTTATATTCCCCTCATTTCTTAACGATTTGTCATAGGTCGTAACGTAAACACTATTAATACACTCGTACCTAGGTATACCTGTAACTTTTTTGTGGATTTAAGAGGTGGCTTATCTGTAATAGTAAAACGCGATTATACAGCTGATGAATCTTTTTATAATTTTCTTTTATTATATTAATTACAGTTCTTATTTTAAAATCCGCGTTCTTCTTTTTCTTTCTCTGCGTGGCCAGTCCCAGTCGTAATAGCACGTCAAAATGATATGATGTTTTTGTCTCGAGATTCTTAACCGACTAGTGGAGAGTGTCATATTAAGCTACTTTTTAGTGTTTGTTTCTTCTTCTTTAGAAATTCTCCGGCCCTCCTCTTTACCTATGTCGCATACAGTCCACCACGCCTCAGGGCTATCCGTACTGCCAAAACGTGGTCACCATTCGTAAACCTTTCTTTTTTCGAGGTCCTATTATTCTATTGTTTTAATACAGTGATAATAGCTCCCACAAATACCAATCGTATCAACTCATGTCGTTCGCCTGAGTGAGTCACTGATCGCGATCCGATACAGTTTTTGACCTCCGCTCTGACAGATGGTGTCAAGGTCACCGTTTATTGATTGATGATGGCTATTGTCAAGTTTGACAGCTCTTTTTGACGTTTCAACGAAGAATGTAGTCCGGCGACTCGCGGGTCTCAGTTGAAAGATTCCAGTTGTTTGTTTCGCATGACATGAAAGACTTGTTATAATCTTGCTCTCTTCACTCTCTTCATTTAGTGTGATATTACTTTTTCTTGTATATTCCAAGTGTATCCTTTCTTTTGATGGTTGTAGGTACTGACTTTTTTAAATTTGAAATAATTTCGGTATACTTAGTTATTTTTATACGATTCCGTGCTTTGGTTGTGCCGCGTTGGTTTATGCGTGTATGAGCAATTTTTCAAAAACCAATTTTTCCAAGATAATCATTGCAGATTAGATACCAATTTTTTATACTGATTATATTTTTTCTTACTGATTTGATGAGAAATGTAGAAAGATAACAATGACTCTATTATGAAACCTCCTTTTTAATAAAAGCTGTTTTGTTTTATAAATTATGTAATAATTTCCTGCCTTTTGGATATTTTACGATCTATATAATATGTCTTCATACATGATCAAAAGATTACGTTCCACAAACGTGTCGACTTATAAAAAAATATCAAAAACATGAACCAAGGCTGAAGGATTGGCAAAGGCCGACCAGCAGGCAGACTCGCTCTGGAACTGACAGATTAACACGACGGCATTGAAGATTGGACTTATCGCTTGTAATGCACTCAGCGCGTGATATGCTACCGACTTCAAAGATTAACTGCTATGACAGATTTAGTGCATGTGAAATAATTGTCAGTAACCCATTAATGACCCACTACAGGGTCGGGTCCCCTCTCACAATGAGAGGGATATAGGCCTTAATCCACCACGCTGGCCTACTGCGGGCTGGTGGACTAATTATGCTAAGTGTGAAATAATTATGCGAGGTTTTTTTATTCAATTCCTTTCTATGATTTCATTCTATGTGAGCCTGTGAGGTACAGTCCGTTTTTTTGCTCTTGTACAATAAGGAAAACCGTCTTGGCGCTACTTTTTACTGAAAAGTTCAAAATTGATTCAAAAAATATTTTTTAATTTCCTACTAGAAGTTTGTTTCAACATTAAATGAAAATTTGTTTTTAAATCTTTACAATTAGGTGTCTGCGTTATTTTTAAATCGCAAATGACAGACACGCTAAGATTGTTCACCAAAGTGTAAAAAATGGACTACAGAGCCTTCACAGTTCTCTCAGGAATTATATATTATAACCTCTCTTATAACCCGTAATGAAGCAGCATCTTCTTCGTGTCTTGTGTTTCTGTTGTGAGGTCTAATTGCCGGAAATACTTGAATATTTTAGTCCTCTTGAGTAGTACTAACGCACCCATATACGACCTCAGACAGAATTTTTATCCTTTTCAAATCTTGTGATAATGTCTGTAACACATATTGATTTAAAATCATTCATCTTAACTTAAAAGCGGCAATAACTATAAGTATTAAGAATACGGATGTAATATTCGGCGTTGCCAGTGACAACATAAATTTAAGTGTTGACAAGTGGCAATCAAATTGTAGTATTATGTTATTGGATCAACGATGACGCGTCATCGCTAATTAATCAACGCCTGAAGCCATATTTAGTATCCGGCTCGCAGTCTTTATTATAATTTTTGACATTTTCATTAATTTTAAACTGTAGCAGCGTGGGCGTGCATATAATGTCACAACTCATTAATTTAAAATATGCAATATTTAAGTTTAACACCTTAACACAAATGGGTAAAGCTTTTCCATTTCTGGTAGCTACTTATATAGATTTGGTAAAATAAATTAATAAGTAAAGTCACTCACCCAGACCATAAATTAATGTTAAAAAAACTTTTTAAAAACAATCTATGATTAAATTGCCCTTAAAATACGAAAATTTACTTTATATTATATCAAACCAATCAATTTAGTACATATATGTAAGTATTACGCAATTTATTATACGATATAAAAGTTTGTCGCGAGATTTACTGGTGTACTAACTTTGTCTTGCGTGACATATCTACTTATTTTATAAGTAAGTCTATGAAAGACAATGTTTCCTATAAAATATGAAAATCTCGCGTCAAAATTTTACATCATTAAGTTGCAAGATTCCACCCAGTCATTCATGAATTCATGAAAAAGTTTGTAATAACTTACAAAAATATAAAGCTTGTAAAAATAAGCAATAACGAAGCGTTAGCATCACAATATAAATCTGGTAACTTATCAGATTGTGCGGATATTTTGCATGTGACGGGCCAATGACGCTTGATAAACAGTAGCATTAAGGTCAATTTATATTTAAGCTAGACCTTTTCTAAATGCGAACAAGATATTGCAAGGCTTACTTTAAAAACGAAAGCGTCGTGGGCGATAAAACTGTGATATTAATGAATGTCATTCACAAGCAAAGTGTTAGAGTTACGACTTAGTGTTTATTTTTATGAAACTGGCTGTTAAGAAATATAGATTTAAAAATTCTAAGGATATTTCACTAATCAGAATCTGTCGTTTGAATTGCTTAATTATTTAACATAGATTGATAAATCAATTAGAAAGATTGCATTCGAATAATTTTATCTCATAAAGCTGGCATAGGGAGATATAATTGATGTACTGCCTGAAATTGTTTTCGTTCTAAATGTTCCGTTTTCGACGATTACGATATAATAATAATTATATGTAAATGTTCTAGGGGTATATTGACAAATTGTAACAAATTGTAGTTCCCAAAAATTTTCAATTTGGCCATATTTTGTACCAGCTATAATGTTTTATTGCTGTACAACATTAATAGTGAATCAATCGTTTCAATTGCAGCTTTAGGTATGTTATATGACCTAACCCGTATTGCACAAAATGTAAAAATATTATGCGTACTTTAAGAGCCCTAATTGGAATTAAAGTCACAAGGTGGTGTGTCCCAAATAAAGTTGTCTCACACTTTGAGAGAGAGATTGAAATATGAATCAATTCAACTGACAATTCTGTTCTGTACCTACGGTCTAAAGGGGTCACATGTCATGTGTTTCCGTGCACGTGTGCAAAAGCAGTGCAATTTCGTAAAACTAGTTAATATCAACCTATTGAGTAGGTACTGTAGACATTTTCGAAACACTAACCGTTGAGTATGTTATCGATAAATACTTAGAACCTATGATTCATATCTCGAAGGAAATCAATTGAGAGCATATGGATAGAGCCATAGAAAACAGAATACATAGAGCAGATGGAGAGATAAACTTTGAAAGCCTAGAACCCTTTTTAATTAAGCTCATAAAGAAATTGTAGAGTTTACTTTGATTTATTAAACATTAAATTAAATCATATCTTGTGTGGAATTCTCATTTGTAACGTGTCAATCAAATTGTTTACTTACATACATGTTTATAGTGATGGTATAGTGTAACATGTATTAACGTTAACATGTGAATAAAATTATTTAATTATTATAATTCATGAATTACATTAATAGTTAGGGCTATCGAGAAGGTTGTAAAGTTTGTATGGTCGGCAAATTAAACCTTTGTCCAACAAAGTCTTCTTCTTTCAAAACAAATTTGACATTGTTCCAAATTTAACCCCACATTGCAGTGGTATAAACCGGAAAGTAAATTGCGGTCAAACCATAGAATTATACCACCATAATTATAACTTGGGTTTTATCCTCTATAAACTAGTAACTGATAAGTTCGTATCGGCACATAAATCTCACCGTTACCTGCAGTGTAAGGCCGGCCGCGCCCGCTAATGTTATGGTCGAGTATGTGTAACACATGCTAATGAACACATTCTGAGAATTATCTTAGAATGTGTTTCTGCTTACAACTGTGAGAACTAAGTATCGAAATGTTTTGGGGTTGTTAAGAAATCAATTAGATCCTTAACGTCACCGAAGAGCCATTGTATTGTTCAATTAATATAAGTAGTTCAAACCAATTTTGTTTGTTCTAACTAATTTTATGGTTATGCCTGTAATTATTGTCATTCATATTGTTTACGACACAACTTAGGGCGAAGATAACGTTACCACCAACACTCCATAATATTTGCAGAATGTTTTGCAGAGTTTTCGCACCAGTCTAGGTAATCATGACCGGGGAGAGGATATGCTCCGACTTTTCAAAATATTGTATAGAATCTATATGTTCTGGCGGTGTAGAAAATTTCGATAGCGTGATTCAGGAAACTTTTGGCGCACACATACAACTTTTACCTTTCAAAAGAAATCATACAGTGCCATAATTTTATAGCAAATACACAAAATTTTGACTTTAACTTTGCTTAAGAATTTTTGACTATGGCTCGGCACTTTGAGTCGTTGTCCGTCATAAAACATGTTTTGATTTAATGTCTTTACAGATGGGCAATTCGAATACATTTGTGAATGAATAACTACTCATGGAGGATGTACAATAAATAAATTAACATAAAAATCTGACAAGCGTGAAACGGAATCGCACAGAAAAGGTTCTGAACAATAAAATGATGACAAAAGAAAATGTTTTTCGTTATACAAATCTTTAATTTTTTGTTGATTTTGAATATATTGTTATATATTCTAGTGGTAATTAATTTAATGTAAAACACGTTTAATTTTTTTTGTGTGTTTACAGTAACCATTATAGCAGTAGTTATAGCATCAGTAATTTAAGTGTGCAGCCATACTACGCTTAAAACTAATTTACTTGTAAAAAGGGTATCCCTTAGTAATAATTTGTTTTATTTTATTTTTATCCGAATACAAAAAAGTGTGAGGTTCTAAAATCTGAATTCAGTGGATTCTTTTTTAATTTTTTTGATGGACACGACATACTTGGTACATAGGCAACACCGCCTATTTGAATGAGGTGACCTGCATTTCCGTTTGCTACTCTATTCCAATTTGAAAATTTAAAAACCAACGAACTTATTGTTCTTTGGCGCTCTTTGGTTGCGGAATGCCAAAACTCTAAATTACACACACTTAATGGGGTATTTTCGTAATAACAGATCTATGAACAAAAATTTATAAAGAAGGCTTCGTGATTTCCTCACAGAATCAGGTTAGTTCGTTTTAAAAACCTAGCAGATTCACTATTTGCATTCAAATTGTTAAAATCCATTAACTTTATTTCAAAATTTGCTTATATTTATTCGTCCGTGATATTCTTATGGCCGGCAAAACTTTTTGTTAACCTTTATTAAATAACTAGAAACATTATCACCGAACTACCCATGTGGTTTCGTATTCAAAAATATCAGTTTTCATCTTAAAACAAGAGAACCTCTTCTGACTTATGGATTTGGTATGGGCTGTTTTACCGCAAATCTTTTTTAGGAAAATTTGACTGTAACTTCAATCTACTATGACCACTTAGAAATCTTCTTGCGAAATTGCCCCGTTGAAACAACTCTTGTATCGCGATTTAGAAGTCGTTATGGGTTAAAAGTCGTTATCGTTTGTGGTTAAAACCTCAGACTATGGGTGCAGTTCATGGGCTTCAGTGGCCACACATCATGTAGTTGGTTTTATGAACTTTTATGCTAGTTTGATACTACTTATATTTTTTATATAGGTAAAGGCTTAGCTTCTGATCTTATCCTGTTTTCTTTTCGATATTCTTATCACCAAATACACCTGAAAATTATGTACCTACTGATGTTATAATGCTTTTGTTTCGGATTGTATTTTTAAATTCTGTGTTACATTGCCCAAGTTCATTGGCCCAAGTTGTTGAAGTAGAAACATTAAGAAAAGGAAACGTATTCACTACCATTTTACTTAAGCCATTTCCGAATAGCGCAATCAAAACGTTGTAATCAGATGTCAGTGACTATGGTAATGGCGGATCAGATCCGTTCACGCCTCACCTTAATATGCACATAATTACTCGAAACCATAACACTGCGGATGTATTTTGTATTTTAACTATTTGTGTATTAAATTTGTGATAAAGCTTAAATATTCTTAACTTCAAATTGGACCTAAAAGAAATTAAGAACCTTTTACGACATTTGACCTAAAAGCTCGGGGCGTTGTGCTTTGTTTTATCATTTCAAAAGCTTTTTTTTTTGAGTTTTCCCGAACCTTCCATTTTCCTATACTTATGTATCCTAGTGTTTCACACTGTTTTGAGACTTGAGCTTTTAAGTAAAAACTTCAAGATAACTAAATCAAGATCAGTGATTTTTCACACATTTTTCTGCCTTTAAATCTTATGCTAGGAACATTAGGATAAGCAGCGTATATTGCATTCAAATATGCGCAAGCATGTAGATACATGTAACTTCAGATACAAATTCAAATTTCTTTTAGGCGGTCTGGTTGGAAAAGCTTTTTATTAAACAAATGAAATGATAAAAAGCCGAAATGTACAAACTTTAAGCAGGAACTGGTTTTCGCTCATTAACATGATGATGGAAATGACGTCAAAACTAGTTTTACACTCTTACTTTTACACATAGTACCGTAACAATACCCATTGGTCCGGTTCACGCATCAATGAACGATTAGTACTCGAGCATTTGTGAAGGAGAGATCCGACGTCCGATTTATCTTATGATAGAAGTCAGCATATTTAACGTTTAGATTTCTTTCAGGCGACAACACGTGGAAGTTCATGTTTCGACCACTAACATGAAGTACATACACTACATTATTATTTAGTTTTTTATGATTGTGATAGCCCTGGGCGCTCTTTATTTCAATTTTTCCTTTTCACCCGAAGACTAATCTACAATCTACACACTTAGTTATATTATGTAGCAGAACTAAATTGTTGGTGTGGGACTAAACTAAAGCTTTATCACTTCGCTTTAGGTACTAATCGTGTTAAATTTAACTCCTTGTAATTTCCAACGCCTACGAAACATGCAACCTAATAAATCATCGCTAAACATTCTATTGACGTGTTTGCAAATTGAGCCTAACTATTAATAGCAAAATCGAAGTGCCTTGAGACATGTCAATTATTGATTTATATCGAATATATTAGATATTATCGAAGGAGAAAATTAAGTGAATGTCAACAGGATAGGCTTGATTGATCGGTGTGTAGACGATCGTTTAATTCCGTTTAAAGACTTTTGCTCGACCACGGAGCGCGAATATCTTTGGAAACTTAAATACATATACATAGTAAGTACAATTTTCAATATAGGTACTTAATGCACTAAACCCCGCGACTTGTGATGATTGTAAGCAATAGAAATTTGAGTAACGTCAATTTGAGAAACATTCGTGATGTTTTGTATAAGTTTATTTATTTATTTATTTATTATAGAAGATGCTATTAGACGGTGCTACTATCCGAAGGAATTAGGCCTTAGAGCTTTAAGTCTACTAAAAGTGCTGCTGAAGAAGAAAGCTTAAGTGTGCCGGATTTCAATAGTACTAGTAAGTAGGTACTTTTCGGGTACCTACTTACCCGTCAAAGTAAGGGTGGTCACCACGCCGATCGTATGTTTCTCACGTTGCAGTTGTCAAAAAAGCTTTTGCTTTTACCCCTTAATATGATTAGACGTGGTTTTAATTGTTCGTTGTCAGCGGCCATACGTTTTACCGCCAACGTGGACTGATCGTTCGTTATGCTTAATATTAAACCTTACATACTAGAACTAGCAATTTGTTGCGAAATGTTAGTCAATAGGGTTAGGCAATTTCGCACGAGTCACATAGGTATAAACCGGCAATATTTAGAGCAACTTATTAAGCACCTAATATAGTATGTTCATGTCATGTCAAGATGACGAAACCATTGATTCAAGGGTGGTGAGTAAAGTTGTAAATCTCGATAAACTGGCCTTATTGGATTACAATTTTTGATTGCGAGATTTAAAACTGTTATTATTGGTACTCCTACGTAAAAGTTTGCATAAAACTAGTCGGCCATTTGAGTTTATTGAATCGCCTTGACGACACATTATTCCGAATGATTGACTTCCCACTTGAGCGAATCAAACAGTAGGTAGTGTACGTATAGATTTAATTTTGTTGAGATATCGTTAAAACTGTCAATAAATCAAAGGTTCACTTCATTAAACGTTTTTAATTTTATGTTTATCTGTGGTAGAGCCATGAATTTCGGTTTCGGGGAGGTATGGTTGTCAGAGATATTCTATTTGAGGCGATCAGCTTTGTCCTCATGAGGCACCCATGTACGATTTTGCATAGGATTTTTATTCTATTTGTAAATTGAGTAACTAGAAATGTTAGCCGTCCCATGGTCATTTGTCACAGCTTATGGCCCCACACAAACTCTTAAAAGAATGGAATACTCTGGAACACTGTTGTAAAGTAAGTACCTAATTTATTCATCGTACGTAAATACGACCAAAAATTTTATGTTTTTTCAGCACCTGTGTGAGTTTAAGTAATATAAGTGATATCTCACTTAAAAGTAGCAACTTGCAACACTTGCAATCGTCCTAAAAATGACATAAAGGAAACAAATAACCAAGTATAATTAAACAATGCTGAACAAACCGCCTTTTCATTGTCCGGTATTGTCCATTGCTCTCAATGTTACATCACTGCAAAAAATGGTGGGAACAAAACCGGTATTGTCTCAACACATGTGATTTTTCACGTCGCCGGAAAACAAATTGGGTTAATTTGTATCGTTTGAAAAGTTGCCGCCGTCGCTGGAGCTTAATTGAACTAATCTAGTTGCAATTTTATACACAGACTTCTATAAACAGATAATGTTCTACAACTAAGATTATTAAAGTTTGATTTATTGTGACGTATTGAACCTATGTTCAATACGACAAATTTCCTAATGCTATAATAATTAGAAGTCATGTAAAGATTTATTGAGCTTTATTAGGTATATGTAACGAAAGAGTTTCTATACAAGTCCTATAGAATATTAAAACAGAAGGATGCAAAATACTCCATCGGAAATTGGTAAGGTTGAAACCACTAGATAAAGTTTATTTCTATACTTTCTTTTCTAACAGAAGGGCGGAAAGTACCTACTCTGATGGTATCGGAAATTGGTAGTGTTATATTATAAGCGGTTCATAAAAAAGTCCTTGTCATTATAAGTAGGTATCTAATATTTAGGTAAGATAGATGTGTTATTACTAAGATATTGTTCCAAGTCAAAAGTATTTGGCAACTTAAGATTTTAAAGCTGTCTCCATATTTGCGCTAGGTTTCATACTTATAACAATCGATCGTTTTATAAATGGTAACGGGCTGTGCCGGTTTTTATAACAATACTGTAGTTAGTGTAAGGACAAGTCTAGATGTTTCACTTCTTATCTAGACGTGGCTACAGTGACTCATAAGGCATAAACGATTTTCATTTCAATTTAAGATTGTCTAACCTCGGTCTGCTTAAAGCTGTTTCGTTGACATTTTTTGTAGCAATAAATAAAACATGTCGTATTTTATACGTGGGACAAGACAGGAAGTGCGTTCCTTTTCAGGCAATAGTGACTTTGATCGTACTTGAATATTTTTTTGAAGTTGATACAATTTACACCCACTTGCTCGTCTACTATAATTAAAGCAAATAAATCCATTATTTGAAACAACTCCGAAGTCCGATCGGAGCTTTTGTGCAACTCGCCATATTGCGGAAAAATTATGAACTAAGTTTTTCCTGGAAATAGCCAATGACGTCATTATTAAGCCAATGAGGGTGCAAAAATTTGACATTGATAATGAATTAATGTAACAGATATTGGTGTGGCTTTATCGGATATGTACAATAATTGTAGGTTTATATTTTTCTGGTATATAAGCTGCACCCACTGATGCTTTTAGCTTACATTTTAATTTTCTGTCAAACTAAAAGGCTAGCCACTTATTACATTATTATATTTACTAGTTTTAATTTTATCGATTAATGAGTTAAAAGCTCATCAAACTATCAATTGCAGTCACGATTCTCATTCGTCTTCGATGACGTCTAGTTTAACGATGATTGGCAATAAAAATCGATTCAATGTCGCACGAACTGTAACGAATCGATTAAGCCCTGTTTAAAGCGTCGTTTTTAGACCATATCCATAAATTTAAACACTTAAATCAATACAAGGCTAACGTGTTTGTCAACGTGTTGTTGGGAAACTCATATTGGTATTCGAGGGAGGCTTATCAATATTACACTATAGAATACAGTATAAAGAATATACAGTTTATACAGTACGTGACTCGGCCCTGTCTTTGAAAAAAATTCTACAGCCGCGCGGTTTGTTGATACGCAACGGCCTGTACGAACTAAGCCTGTACGAATTAAGCCTAACGAATTAAGCCTGTACGAACAGCTTTACAGTTCATTAATTTCTTTATCGATAGCGGTGATAGCCCAGTGGCTTAGAATTCGACCTCTTAATCCAGGGGTCCGGGTTCGAATCCCAGTGGCACGCACTAATGATTTTATAAAAAAAAATTAATGTGCGCTTTATAAAATTAAATTCAGAGTTCACAGAAAAATATGTTCTTTTCAGAGGCATGTGAAGTCCACCAACCTACAATAGGCCAGCGTGGTGGACTAAGGCCTATATTTCTCTCATTGAGAGAGGAGACCCGACCCTGTAGTGGGTCATTAATGGGTTACTGACAAATTCGTTCGCTACTGCGGCGCATTCTCGTCAGTTTGTGTACTGAGAATATACGCGACGCGTGTAGGCTTGATCCGCGATCCGAACGTTTGTATGAAGACACCTCATTCTATAATCTTTATACTTTGTCAATACTAAGGGCAAGATATTATGCAACGATGTGCTTAATGTTTAAATAAAATCGCGGGATATTTGGCAAAGTCACGCGATTTTATTGTACAGTTGTTAAGTAACGACTTTTATTTGTCGTTCGAGTACTCTTGACATGGAAATAATCTGCAGTTTATGGGGCTTTTTGTTATTTTTATATCAGATAAATAAAAGTTCAGGTTTAAACCCACCACGTTGATCAATTCTGTATCGACTCAAGGCAGTTAAGCAGTTTCTCGCAAGGTATCTAATAGACATCTCGTTTTTTTATATTTAGACAAGTCTAACGTTGGCTTTCATTGTACCTACACAAGAGCTTCGGATATGAAGTTCCTCGTTCTTCTTATAAATTTTCGAAGCCATTAATATTTTCTAGGCTGTTTAAAAAAATAACGGAGACGCAAGCCACCTAGTATCCAAGTAGTAAATACACGGATCATTTTATGATATTTTGCCCTTTATGTTCGTATCCATTAACAAAATGTTGTATTTAGTTTCCAGTGAATGTAAAACGTTAAATATGAATTCGGTTTAAATTGACTTACTCTATAACAAAGCTCCGGAAGTTTTCCTGAACGATCGTTCACACGGATTCATTCATTCGTTCAATACTGACATGGTTAATGACTGAGAAAAATTTTGCGTAGGTGGGTGTTTTAAATGTTTTAGTATATTACCTTCAAACAATAGAACACAAACCTTCACGTGATAGATGGTGAACAGCCTCAATACAAGAAACTTGACTCACATAAAAACAATATTGAATAGATACTAACCTATAGTCCTTTATGTAATTACCTACTGTTGTTTTGATTCAGTACTACATACTAAAGGACCGAAGTTCCGTCTAAGATTACACAAAGTACTTTGTTACTCCTGAGAGCTAAACTAGTCGCCTCAAAATAAAGTAGGTATACATCGCAACCATTCCTAGAACATATTCTCCATCCCTGAACGAGATGCTCAGACCAACTCTAATAGTAGTAGAGCAGAGTAGTAGAGCCATTAGGTAGTATAGTCGGCCCGAGTGAGGCCGAGTCAGCCATATTGCCATTTTAGTAGTAGGTAAAATACCAACTACAAATGAGATATACATTTGTATTTGTACAAGGATTAAAATTCAAATGTTTTAATTAAGTTTGTGACTTTGATTAAATTAAAAACCATTTTTCTGCACTTTCAAAGGCGGCACCACATTCAACGTAACTCGCACTACAACGTCAATTCATTGCAAGTTTATTAGCTCAAATACACGTATGACACTAATTATTCAGTAAAAGATTTAGTTCACAATTTTGCCGCAATATGGCGACGTATGCATAAAACAGCGGTCGAGCTATAATTAAAAAGAAATGTCACAACATATTAATATTTGATATTGGAACATCACATTTGAATTCAAAAGCTAATTATAAATCTAGAGTCTCTCACTTCTAAATACATTAATTAGTGCATGCCTTGCTTCCGACAACAGGCGATAGGCGAGACGATATTTATCATCAGTTTCTTTATAGATAGATACTGATATCTTTTGAATAAAAAATCTGTTATGTATACCGGTCACTTAGGTCGTTAGCAGTTGTTAGTGTCTAAACGTTGCGTAGCATGTTATGGGTGGTAGATACACAGTGTGGAGGTACTTTATCATCTTAACCCGCCGTAAAGCAGCATTTTTTTCATGTCTTGTATTTCGGCTGGGAAGTTATGGCGGCCGGAGACCCTGTATTTAAGGTGAACATCTCATTCCTTAATGAGTAACAAAGCAATATCTATCTATCATATAAAATTTGAGTTTGGATGTAGGTGTGTACATAAGCTGAAATGGAACATTCCTATCATCTATAACTGCCTACAGGTATTCCAAATCCCACTTTTTTATAAAGGCAACGAGTCATAAGTTTTTAAGCATACAAAGAAGCGCAGCGTTCATCCGATTGTGAAATGTTGCAAATTATTCGGCTTATGTGTGTGATATTTAGATGTCATGTCGCAATGTTGGTTTGTCCGGTTCTCTGAGTAGTTGATTGATATTTATGTTTGATTTTAAATTAATTACAAATTTAGATGAAAAAAATTTTAATCGCGTGATTTAAGCCTCGTTTCCGATGTTTAAGTGGGTTATTAAATAGTTAGGTGTCAAAGAAATACAAACAGGTATGCAGATATGTGAATGGCACGCATTCCGGAGTTCATTATTACGAAAAATGTAATTATACTCATGAAAATTAAACATTAGTAGTACAGTTAGTCGAACAAATAAAATTAAACTTTTCAAAGACAAAGTGTGTGGGTATCGAACCCCAAACGTTACTGGTGAACTCGCTTATTAGGCACCTGTAAAATAAAAAGGTTAAAGTTATTGATTCAAACACAAAACGTGGACTTAATACCAGCATTCAATGCCAGTCTACTTTTTGGCGAGGCAAATGCTGAATATATCTACCGATATTTAAACTTTTAATTTTCATCTTTACAGGACCTACGTTCGCTGGTCAAATCGAAGCACGTCCAAGGTCTGGAGATCTACGATGCCCACCGTACTCTCAACAGGACGAAGGTCGTTGACATCGTGGAGGGCGCCAGAACCGCCCTCAGTGCCTCCGGGGGAGGTCCCCTGTTCCTCGCCCTCCCAGCAAACCCAGAACTCCTCGCGAAGTACTACGACCTGAGGAACCTAGTCAAGAAAGCAGATCTCATGATGGTGCAAACCCACGCGCTGGGACTAGTCAAGAAGATGACCTACCACCCGAGCAGATTGAGCGGACTTTGGGACATGATGAATACGGTAAGGCTTATAAGATCCACTCATCAGCTCGTACGATTTTTTTTACAGTTGACTTTTTCCATACCAGTAGTACCAATCAGTGATAGCCCAGTGGCTACGGTCTCTATTTGAGAGATCCGGGTTCGGTAGCACCCACCCATAACTTTTCTCAGATAAAATTAAGTATCACCTGCTGTCACGGTGACGGACACAGAGGAAACCTGCATGCCTGACAGTTCTTTATAATGATCCCAAAAGCATGTGAAGTCCGCCAGGGTAGTGTACTAAGACATACAATCTACATCTTCAGTCATATTCAATATTGTGTGAGGAGGCCCAACCTAGCGGAGGGTCACTGATGTGGGATAGGAATGCCAGTCGCTAGGTGTGCTGTGAGGTCAATGCACTGGTGAATATTATTAGGAGGCGATCGTTCCAAAACTCTATGTATTAATCTTGGACCTTCTAACAGTATAACAAATGCCCAAAGTAAGTGGCAGCCAACTGATGGAAAAAGTCTTCAATGGAAATGCCAGCTGTTCCAAATATATTCCTTATGGCCATTTATTAAGCATATAATCAAATAACTTTGCATTTGAGCGCATCCAAAATTACATAATGTTTATCAGCGCAATGAAAACATAGGTAATAGTTATATGATTTGACCTAGTGGCTGAATTATTAAGGACATTAGAGGCCTTTTGTAATCTAACTCGTAACCTGATATGTAGGAAGACAATTAATAAAACACTGGAAGCAATATTGTACAATGATTTTTATGGTTGGTTAGAAACTGATCCGCGTGGAGACGTGTTACTGGGTGGATCTATAATAATATATACCAAAAAGGGATAGATAAAAATTAATTATTTTTCAGAACTAAAAACAGACAGACCAACTCAAGATATAATAATATCATATACCTAAGTTCCGAAGAAAAATGAACATTTGTAGGATTTGTTTGTTAGAAATGGAGATAAGACGTGTCTGACACTGATAAATAACTATACCTTTAAGATGAAGTTTCGAATTTGGTTGTTTTCTAAATAAAAGTAGTAGCTAACATGATTGTATGAGTCTAGAGTGATCTTCAACGTGCTGCAGATCCGGCAAAAATTAACATTCATAATCAAAGAACATTAATAATCACGGATACAAAGTCGTTTTAAATAGTTTTTAATGATGTCATTTGTGTTATTATAGCTTTATAGAAACAGTTATGCGGTTACTGTAACGCAATTAATGTGTCATAATGTAATAAACATATTGCTAGCTTTTCCTCATAAAATATTTAATCGTAGATAAATATTTACTGCATGAAGACTATAGAGAAAATCATTAGGTACTTACTCGTAAGTAAATTCACTTAAATTTCTGATAGTTTAGGTAAGGGGTTTGCAAAAAGACCTTAATATCTACTAAAATTTAAAGAATCACCCAAAAAATATACGAAACGACAGTTCCCAGTATGTACACTTCGCTGCTGTAGAAACAGCTTTCGCGATAATAATATATTTTTATCATATTCCCCCAAAGTACTTAGTAAATAATATCATAATATAAGGTACCAAAAATATTATAGTTAAGTTGTCGGTTGTTAAAATTGATGATAAGTTATAAGTGATATGATGGCTCTGCCATCTAAAAATATCCAGTAATATCATGGTGTAAATTAGTAATGTTTATCCTCTAACATTGTAAGGCCTGCGTACAATTTCTATTTGTCTTAGTGCTTACATATTTGTCTAGACCCTTTTAAAGAGTGAAGGCAAACAGGTACAAGAAAAATTACAGTCACACACTTTGCGCTCTTAATACCTAGATAATAACGGCTATTTTTCTTCCCTCCATTGTAATTGAATACGATTCTCATTTAGCACAAACTAGGCCATATGACAGGTGCATCTTTGGAGTCTAGAATTCTTGGTAATTTAGCTAGAATTTGTAATTGTCAGTAAATTCAATCTCTCCTTATCTGGATTGCGGCTTATTTAAATGCGGCTTTCATAATACAATTCTATTGTTAGTAGCTTATCGCAAGCGTTAAGCTACGAATATTTGTTATTTGTAATACACAGTTTTAAAACTGCTAAAGAATTTTTAACAGTACCTAGTCTATACATCCTAAATGTAAATTAATCAAGATACTTATACTGTTTTCTTTCTTAGTCATTTTTCCAAGATTGCCTTTACTTAAAAGCAAGTTCTAGGAGGTAAGAGTATTTAACTATTCTTTTCATAAATTGATTAATTTTACATTCTTATTTTATCTCTTATTGCACTTTTATTTTTCAGTGATTTTGGTAAACCTATTAAAATTTATTTTTCCGCTCTTTTGAGCTGTCTATAGTTTTCTGCTATAAATTTTCTTTCTTTTAGTTAATTCTGATTACAAGATACTTAGATAATGCTGGCGAGGACAAGTGAAAATTTCTCTCGAGTGAAAACTCAGCACACGATTTCCTTAAAGACTCTGGCGGTCTCTCTGAAGGGCAGCCAAAAATTTGCAATTTTTCGACGCTGAAACGACCAATTTTAAAGCAACTAAATTGTATTACAACCACTCTTTCAGGACTCAGTGGTAGATTTAGTGATCGGTCTCGGCGTGCCGACCTCGAAGTTGGTAATCAGTCTGCCCGCCACCGCTCGCCAGTTCCGTCTCCAGAACGAGACGCTCAGTACTCCTGGCAGCCCCACCGAAGAGGACGAACCCAAGGAGATTGACCAAGCCGAGCTCTGCAGACAGCTCCAGAAAGGCAGGTGGACCCTGGAGAGAGACCAGGATCTGTCCGCGCCTTATGCCTTCAAGTGAGTTTTAATGAGTCGGTATTTTCTATGCTTTTGGTATAGTGATTATGAATATGCGTCTACTACTTGAACTATGAAGCGGTGGTAGCCCAGTGGCTTAGAATTCAGCGTCGAATCGAGGGGTCCGGATTTGAATCACAGTGGCACGCACCAATGACTTTATAAAAAGCAGGCATGCAGGTTTCCTCACGACGTGCTCCTTCACTATAACAGCAGGTGATATTTAATTTTTAGAGCGCACATAACTTTTTTTACGTAAGTCATTGGTGCGTGCTACTGGGATGTATAACTACAAATTAATTTTAATTATTTCCACAGGGACAAAACCTGGATCTCCTTCGAAGACGCGTCCTCAGTGGACGTGAAGGGCAAGTACGCGAGAGTCCGAGGGCTCGCAGGTCTCGCCCTGCAGGACGCCGACCGCGACCCTGACACGCCCTGCGGACCCACCCTTAAGGGATCCCTCAACAAGGTCCTCAACCAGCAGAGCAGGGCCCCCAGAGCTGCTGTATTGAGGTGAGAAGATAGCTTTTAAATAGTTTAAAGTCAGGCGAGATGCAGATATTTTTACATGTCTCTAACTTGACAGTCTCGGGATTCCAAAAATGGGACACCTAAAATAAGGGGACTTTTATTTTTAGACAGCTTTTATCAGCGGAAAGTACTGGACCAGTACACTTAACACACCAGTAGATACTAATGGTGTGTTACGTTTAGGTGATTGATACATAACGTCAACTAACATTTTTTCCCGTGTTTTAGAGCAATTTTCTTACTACTTGTCCTTTAAACACTTGGGTCTCAGTTTTATTTTTTAAAAATTAAAAAAAAATAACTAAATGGTTAAATGGTTAAACTAATATCTGTTCACAGATCTCTGGAAACCGAGATCCTGTCAGCTCCAAGGCACGCGCGAGCTCTAGACGCCCTCCAGGTCTCTCCGTACCGAATCACGCAGGTCGTCGATTCTGATGGAGTTATTCACTCCATTCGTGAGGTAAGCTTCATAACCCTTAAAGATCTATCAATTCTACCACGCTGTCATTGGCAAATGAAAATTTTAAAAATTGATATGGAATGAGTTTTATTTAAAAAAAAATGCAAGATATCGATTACTTAGATTTTTAAAAAGATCCTCAATTTGTAAGGCAACAAAATAAGACCTACGAGTACATACAATACATTATCCAAAGATACAATTGTAGTTCGCTGCGTTTTTAGTCTTTAATTTAAAACAGGAGGAACCGAGGCATATTTAGTTCAAAAGCATCCTTGTATTGGTCCTCGACCTCGGCACAATGCAAAACAAAAATCAGCAATTGTAAGAACTGCCAAAAACTAAAACAATGTGGGACTTCTTACATTTCGATTTGTGATACCAAATTAGGGGGTGATAATTTAATTCAGCTTAAATGAAAAGCAAATAACAAATATAAGTAATAGAGTTGTTCTATCTTTATGTTTTGAAGTATAAAAAAAGTACATAATATGTTGGATTTTTCTGTTTTCCAGGACACGCGTACCGAGTTTTCGTGTTCCCGCCAAGGCTACTTCGTGCATCCTAGGTCCTGCGCGCGGTTCTATCGCTGTGTGAAGTTCGACCAGCTTTCTCCCGATTTTACCGTGAGTTGCACAATTTTTGTTTTTTTTATGAAATTGTTAACGGCATGCTTTATTCGTTGAGCGTGTATTGCAAGTCGAAAATAAGAAGAAAGATGTAACATGATTGCAGTGACCACATTTGGTGGCCCGCATGCATTTTGTTTTTGTAAAGGAAATACGTAATTGCATATTTTTGGGATTGGGGACAGTTGTATAATTATGGCATGAATTATTAGAATATCTAAATTTTCTTTTTTACTGTCATTCTTAATTTTTCTAAATTTCTCGTCGTTTTTTTTCTGGATCCGACTTATGTTTAACAAATTTTCGTTTCGTTCGTTTAATTAAATAAATGAGATAAAGAAGTGATGCAAACACGTTGACTGGACTTTTTGACCTCAAAATAAAATTGATTGTATGATACTGGTAGCGCCATCTCTTGTCGGGTAGCGGAAGCTTCCAACAGAATATCATTTGCTTAATTTTTATTTACCCAGGTTTTCGAATTCGACTGCCCGGCGGGTCTTGCGTTCGACTCCCGGTACGAAGTGTGTGTGTGGCCGGGAAGCTTAGCACACTCGCAAGCTTGTCCTGGCTCCTCCGAGATCGCCCCGGTACCGCCAACCCGCTTCGTGTGTCCTGAACGTGAAGGTATGTGCTACTTTTATGTCCTACTGGATAGGAGCTGATGGGCTAAAAGGAGGACGGAATTTCTCGTATCCACTCCTATTTTTTGGGAGAAAATATACTTAACCTTTGAGTCGTGATGTTTTTGTACAGTACCTACACTTTAACATATTGTGTTGTAACGTTTATAGGAAACATTTAAATGATACATAATCTGAACCAACATTTTTCCCTTTAGAGAAATGCTCATGCTAAGTGTCCCTAAAAAGCTTGGGCCTTTTCAATTCTAAAATCGTGCCGTTAAGAAAAAACCTCCTACCGATGAATTTTTTTAGTTTGATGTTCTTTCTGTTTTAATTTAATGATCTTTGTACACTAAAACGTTTAATTTTATTAGTACCTATAAGATTATTGCTACTTGTTTCATTTCTTCGCAGGCTACTACGCAGATCCAGAAAACTGTCGCTGGTTCTTTGCATGTCTGGACCACGGCACTGCGCCTCTGACCGCGTATGAGTTCCGCTGTCCATTCGGTCTCGGGTTCGACGCCGAGCGACTCAAGTGTGACTGGCCGTGGCTGGTGCCCGCTTGTGGGAATATTGCCAGATATGAAGCAGAGACGTTTGGTGCTTCTATTGCTACTCTTACTGGTAAGACTTGTTAAAATATTAAGAAATAACAATCTCGGTGGGTTGCAAAAAAACGTTGCTAATAGCATCAGCCACAGCTTCGAACTCTCTTCTCAAGAGTCGTTAGTTAGTTATCCCAATCCTATCGAATTTTTTTAGGTAATAATTAATCACTTCTCACTGTACTTAGTATATGGCTTTTTATTCCAGGTGCAGCTGGTTTCCGAGGTCAGACCGCTGACTCGGTGAACATTGCTGCCCACCAGAGCCTGGCCTCCGGCGCTTCCCTGGACAACCTGGTCGGCATTCAAAGCGGCTTCCTCACCAGCGCTGATGCCTTGGACGCCAACTACATCGCCTCTCAAGACTACAGCCCTGAAGCTTCTGGCCAGATATACAGAACAGAGACTACAGCTCCTGGTTTCTCAACCAGCGTCGCTCTGAACGCAGAAGCCGAAGGTTCTAGCGGCGACGTCCAATATTCAAGCGGATCCCTCATTCTAGATGACTACAGACAACCCCTCGCTTCTTCGAACTCCTTCAACCGGGTAGCCATCAATGCAGGAGCTAAGCAAGAGAACACAGCCACGAGCGCTGCGTATCCCAAAACGACATCAGGCCGCAGATACCAAACTGGTAAATACGTTAAAGACAACTCCGGCCGCTACGTCCACAACCCGGCGGGCGATCGCGCTTTACCGTACAACCACGTCGCCTCTGTCGTCAAACCCTATTTACATGACGTCACTAAATACAAACATACTACTAGCTCCTTTAACACTGGAAAAGTCAACTTAGACGCTAGTAGGACGCAAGCGTCAGGTTATTATTACCCAAAGCCAAGCAAACCTTTCGAAGACGGTGTCTCTTATGGTGAAAGTGGAACTACTTCATTCCAATCTCAAGGATATACCAACAGCGGATTCCAATCGACTGGAAGCCTTTATAAAATAGAGGGCGAAGTTGGAGGTTATACCGATGGAGGAAATTCAGAAATTAATGTACAACAGTACAACAGTTACAGCAATGCCGATGTCGGTAATTACGTGACTGATTCAAAGGCGTATACCGGTGCTTCACATACTTTGACGGCTGGAGCCATCAATGTAGGATTGGTAGGAAAGACATCGTTAGTTGATGCTGACTATACTGAACAAGGACAATACCAGACTGGCCACGAGATTGTTCATGACAACGTACAAGGAGGCCAACTGGAGTATGTAGCTCAACCGGCGGTTTCTATTAGCCACGCTGGAACAGACAATCAGAATTTCGATGGCTATAGCTACACTACTCCGACGTCATCAGGCGTACCAACCACCGCTACGCCATTCGCTGTTACCACATCTTTGCCAGCAGTCACTACGTTTAAAACGACTTATCTCCCTGTGGAACCGAGGACAAGCGTGAAACAAGTTTTCGGCTACACTCAACCAGCCGTTACCTATGTGCAACCAACGGTGGTCGCTGTAAAACAATACATCACACCCAGTGTTCAAATTACTGATCACAGCCAAGGTTCAAACTATCAGTATGAAAGTAGAGATTACACTGCTTCCAACTCATATAATACTGGATCGACTAACTCCGAATCGAGTGGATATGATTATTCGAAACCAAGTGCGCAATTCGAAGACGGTGTAACATACTCGACCCCAGCACCAGCTATTTCGATAGCGACATTTAAACCACGTGGCTTCTCTCACAGCCAGCAGACAGTGCACAAGGTTGAATCAGCCGGTTATGAATATTCCAACCCAACACCAGTAACAGAAGTACCGTTCAGAAAAGCCGTAGCCTACACCACAGGAGCACCCATAACATACGTTGAACCTACTCAACAATCGTACAGTCACCAAACTATTCACAAAGTAGAAACAAACAATGGATACTTGCCACCTAACAATGAATATTTACCACCAGCGCCAGAAACAAGCAACACTTATTTGCCTCCCGTTAAAGAAGTTACCAACGCGTATTTACCTCCAGTAGAAGTAAATAGATACGAAACAGTCAATACTGGCGTTTCATATGAAGAACCGCAAACGGTTATACACTATAGTACACCAAGACCGACTGTTGCTGTTCAGCCCGTAGTAACGTATAGCAGCAGCACTCCGCAACCCGAAGTGTACAGCCACCAAACCATACATAAGGTAGATACAAGCAAAATCACCACGTACTCTCAGGATGCTGAAACTGGATACGAATACAATCAACCGAGAGTTCAGTTCAACGAAGAACCTAACACTGGTTACCAGTATTCGACACCAGCGCCTGCTGTTACCTCAACATACAGAACTCCGAGCTACAGTCATCAAACCATACATAAGGTCGAAACACAAAAGTTTGTTCCATCCTCTACTCCTCTCGCAATCACTCACAACGAATACTCTTACCAAACAACACCAGTGACCATCTACGAGAATCCTATTTTGAAGTACACCGAAAAAGTTACTCCAGTATCATATGTGAGCCCTGCCCAGTCTTACAGCTCACAAACTATTCACCAGACGGGTGCTGCTCAAACTGAAGATGAATCAGGCTACGTATATACAAAACCGAGTGTCACGTATGAAAGACCTAAGGTCGTCGAATATACAACGCCTCAACCGGCTGCCGTATCTACGTACGAACCTCAAACCTACAGCCACCAAACTATCCATAAAGTTGACGCATCGCAGGTCAATACTTACTCGGAAGGTGAATCTGGTTACGAGTACACTAAGCCAGCAGTTAAGTTTGAAGAAGCGCCAGTAGTCGTATCTTCAACGCCGACACCTATTGCTTCAACGTACGCTCCTCATTCTTTCAGTCAACAAACCTTCCACAACATAGATACGCAGAAGTATGTATCGACCACCGCTACACCAATAGTTGATGTTGCCTATCAACAACCTGAAGTTACAATTTACGAGAACCCTATTCTCAAATACACTAAACCAACGGCTGAAGTCTACACACAAACCTTTAAACCGCGCACTAAAATTACTCGTCCCGTTTCAACACAACAATCTTACGTCCAAGTAAATGAAGGTTATACATACGACCAACCAGAAATACAGAGAAACCTTGAAGGATCAAAAACCTATTCGGATGCTAGTGCTGTGTCTCATCAAGTATTCCATCAATCAAGTCAGTCTGATGCTGGTCAGAACATAGTGTTTATATCAACGACACCATCGACGCTCGTATATGAGAGCCATTACGCTGACTACGAATCGCCCAAGGAAACTTACAAGGCTCCAGAATATATTCCACCAAAGACAGAGTATCAGCAATCGTACTCCGTATCTACTGCCTCAACACCAGTCGTGTACCAAAGTTCGATAAGTCATGAAGAATACCAGCCTACCTATACTCAACAGGTAGCATACGAGTCTCCAGAGATTCAAGTAGGTTACAAAGCGGAAGAGTACTTGCCGCCAGTATCGACAACCGCTAGACCTGTAACTACTACCTACAGACCTCGTTACTCGACGACTACAACGCGCGAGTACCTGCCACCTTCTCCTGAACCCAAATATACTGCTCCTGAATATCTGCCACCCGTGAAAAATACTTACCTGCCCCCAGTCGAAAAAACTTATCTACCAGCAACGGAAAAAACCTATCTTCCACCCACAGAAAATACTTATCTTCCGCCCGCAGAAAACACTTATCTTCCGCCCGCAGAAAACACTTACTTGCCACCTCCATCCCCAACACAGGAGTCTAGAGAATACCTGCCTCCACGTAAATCAAGTGGATCAAGTACTGTAAATTTCGAAAGCTTTGGCTACGACAACAGCGAATCATTCGACTCCAAGCTCGTATACAACCCATATCAAGATACTGTACAAACCTATTTCCTTGAATCATCATCTACTGCTGCGCCCGTACAAAGAAAACAGAATATTGTTGTTGAAACCGCCAAATCTCAGTTGCTTGGTTTCGGAACTGTCGGCCCTGATGCCGGACTAGTTACGTACACTACATCTGCACCAGCCGTATCTAGAACTGATAACTCTTACTTGCCTCCTGAGATTTCATCACGTAGAACAAGGCCTAAGTATGGAAGGCCATTCGCTAAATCGACAACCGCAGAACCCGTTTACTACGAGTCCACCACCTACAAGGCACCTGAATACTTGCCCCCAGCTGAGGAGACTGGTGAACTGATATACAAAAAGTATCAAGTGTTCAATAGCGACGATAGCTTGGTTTCTAGTACCGCAGCACCCTATAAGAGGAAACAAAACATTGTTGTAGAAACATCCAAATCCAACCTCCTTGGATTTGGAACAGTGGGACCTGACGCGGGATTAGTGTCTACTTACACAACTGCAGCTCCTATAGAATCATACAGCTCAACCTACGCACCTATTAAACAAGAATTAGTAGAAGTCACTCCCACTCGTAGAACTAAGCCTAAGGTTGCTGTTGTGACAAAGATAAATGACTTCAACCCTCTCCTAGTAAGGAAATTAGGTGCTGTGTGTAGTTGTCAATCACCAGTCCTGGTGCTTAAGGGTAGACGACCAAGCGCACATGACCAACAGGAAACTAATGATTACAGTACTAACTATGACGATTCTGGACGCGGAGATATTGGCGATGATGCTTGGACACAAAAATCGGCCAAATTCTCTGTGGGAAGCACAGCAGTGACCCCTACACCAATTGTTTCATCTACTTTCAATCCTATCATCGTACCTGACGATTCCTTCTACCAAGATTATCAAGAAGCTAGCAATGACAATAATGTATACATCTCATCCAACGGTCAGCCGGACTCTGAATCATATGTGTCAAGTACTCCAGTTGTTTCCACAACAGAGAAATTGGTTAGGATTAGACCCAGAGTTAAATCTACTGCAGCACCCAGTTACAAGACAGTGTTGCTTAACCAAGAGGTTGCACCTACAGCGGTTGTGAAGGATTCAGAGGATACTGTGTCGATCGACTCTGCGTCCTTTGACCGCTACGGTCCCGGAGGGTGGAGAGGCAGAGACGAGACGCTACAAGGATCTGTTGACTGTAAGCGTGCTGGATTGTTCCGTCATCCTAAACAATGTAACAAGTTCTACGCTTGCAGATGGGACTGCACGAAGCAGAGATTTACCCTCCATGTATTCAACTGCCCCGTACAACTAAGTTTCGATCCTAATCTAGGTGCTTGTAACTGGCCAAGTCAGGGTCCCGCTTGCCAAGGGGATACGCTTCTTACTAATACACTCTGAGTTAGTTATGTAAAGACCGTTCAATGAATCTCGATGTGCCATCGAAATTGTGATAAGATGTGATCACGAAATATCCTACGATCTTTATACTGTTCATCAGGAATAATTAAGTTGATGATTTGAGTCTCTCTTTTAATTCTATAGGCTTATTTATTTGTTTGATTGTTGTAATGTTATTTTATAGTTATTTATTACTCATGCTCTCGTAAAGCTTATGATCGCTAAGTATTTTGAAGTTTCGGCATTATTGATTGAACATTAGTTACCAGTGTCTAGTTCATATAGTATGTAATGTTTTGTAAAATAGTGAAGTCATATTTTTGTACGTTTATAAATCATTGCGCTGTAATGTAAATAAATCATTTTATTCATAAATTTTGTATTTAATTTCATGTCAGTACTATAAAAATATAAATTGAATTAAATGTTTAAAGTAACTGGCTTCTCCACTGCAGCCAAAACGTCCTTATATTTGGTTAACAAAGGTTCAACCTCTTCTTCGAGAAACTCGATGACTTGTTCAGGAGCCCTCCCAATAAAAGTAGACGCATCCAAAATTTTATCCAATTGAGATATGATAGGCGCGAAGTAGCTGTCTTTCTTGACGCGTTCGATTAAGTCATTGTCCCTTCCCTCTTGCTTAACAACAGCACCTGCTTCATGGGACAAGACGCGAATCTTTTCGTGGCAAACTTGCCGGTCACCTCCAGCTTGCACCATGGCCATTATTATATTTTCCGTTGCCATAAACGGTAGCTCCTGCGCAATATGACGAGCAATCACCTTAGGGTACACAACCAATCCTTGGCAAATGTTGAGAAGAGTAATCAGGGTCGCGTCAGCGGTCAAGAAAGCTTCAGCTAGTGTGATGCGTCGATTAGCTGAGTCGTCGAGCGTCCTTTCCAGCCATTGGACTGCATGAGTATTAGCTGCATTTGCATGCAACGTTATCAGATGGCGAGCTAAGGCGCAGCACCGTTCGGAACGCATCGGATTTCTTTTGTAAGGCATAGCACTAGATCCAATCTGTGACGCTTCAAATGGCTCTTCTACTTCCTTCCTCGAGGCCAAGATGCGTATGTCCGAGCACATTTTATGCACCGTCGCTCCAAGGCCTGATAGCGCGGAGATGACTTCTAAATCGACTTTTCTGGAATATGTTTGACCAGTGACAATGTAACGTTTGTCGAAACCGGCTAGTTCTGCTACTCTCTTGTCTAAAGCACGGACTTTAGCTCCATCTCCTTTGAATAGTTGTAGGAAAGACGCTTGTGTTCCTGTAGTGCCCTTTACACTTCTGAAGCGTAAGTCCCCTCTTGCGCGAGACAGGGCTCGTTCATCCATGAGTAGATCGCTTAGCCACAAGGAAGCACGTTTTCCAACAGTCGTGAGTTGAGCGGGCTGGAGATGAGTGAACCCAAGAATAGGAAGCGACCTGAAAAATACAAAGAAATTTCTTTTTTATTATAGTAGTTTCATGAATATTTGATTCAGAGATTATTTTTTCACTAAGAATCTGTACTTTCAGTAGCTATTCTTCTATTTATTTGTTAACACGGAATTTAATTTATTTTAAACGTATTTTATTTGAGGCCGTCATTAACTACAACATCATAGGTCTTAAAAACAAACAACAACTGAAATGATACACACTTGTACTCATCAGCGAACTTCCCCAATCTGCTGATGATGGCAGCAACCCTCGGCAGCAGCAAGTCCAGGCCGTGACGTAGCACGATCAGGTCGGTGTTATCTCCCACGTAGCAGGAGGTGGCTCCGAGGTGAATGATGGGCGCGGCCTTGGGACAACGCTCGGCGAGAGTGTGAACATGAGCCATGACGTCATGGCGAACCTGGAAACACATAAACGTTTTTGATATAAAATATCGTTATAAACATACTGGATGGTCTCAAACTCAAACATCGTAAATATATGTTTTCAATGACTCAGCAGTGGTTCAAACTAATTCTCACTTTCTTTTCATGTTCTGCGGCGGACGCAAAGTCGATGTCGTGAACAGCTGCCTCCAGCTCCTCAATCTGTTCGTTCGTTATCTCCAAACCAAGCTCCTGAAATTTAATAAAGCCTGTATCAATAAAGTTGTTTATATTATATGGATATTCTATCTGGAGTCTTACCTACGTAGCTGTATGGAATCTACTTATGAGGACTCTAGCGCACGTTTTGCTGTGAGGCTTGACCCATGTCCAACAGTAGGGCCATAACCAATGAGTCGGGAATTACTAGATATGAAAGATATTAAAGCGATGTTAAAAGGACCACACAGTATTTATTGTTGTAATTCATTTTAATTTTACGACTCGTATGTTGATAGCGCCTATTAAAGTGTAACATAAAAATGTTTACTCTAGTCGAAGTCCTTATTACAAGATACATGAAAATCAATAATTGATCAACTTCACTTTTGAATATATTTAAGCTATCTTAATGTTATGGATCCCCGTCATCCATATAAAATTCCGTACATGTGTGTTTGTAGTAGTAATTGTTTTATGGTAGTCAAATACTTTGTCAAATTTAAGTCCTATGTTCCATACTGAAGTAAGCTGTTGCTCCTGAAGTAAGGACATTCAACTGATCCAGTTTCCTCTACAACAGTAGCACACAGTCTTCACATAAAGCTTCAGCAAGTACCTACTTCATTCATTACAAGTTACTCATAAAATTTATTTGGAATAAAAATTACGACGATGCCCAAAACCTAAATAACTGTTTAGATTGTCACGAAATTAAGGAGCAAAACTGAACTTTACACTATCGGTTTTAAAGCCTTAACTAGAATGATGCTAGTATGGCCAAAACATTGCAACCTGCCCTACTAATTCGCTGAAACAGATAAGATTACAGCTCGTTTCAACTACAATGATAAAACTATAGGTGCTGATAAATGAAGTCACACAGTGACGAGTTACCTGTACACAAAAACGGACACGAAACAAAAGAATAGTGTTTTTGCAGATTAAGTGTAAAGGAAAGATAATAGTGAAATCAGTGAAAATGGTGTCCGTTCAAACAATAGCCACGATCGTGGTCAAAGTGTTCAAAATTGTAAGTAAAATAAGTAGATTTCATAGAGAAGAAGGCAGTTGACAGCTTGTATCATATCATTTTAATATTCCGCTGAAACACAATACACTAATTATAGTTATAGTTATTGGACTACAAACGGTTTAGAATTATAATAATTGTGTTATTATGTTGCATTTCCTTAGATACTTTTCTTCAATTGAAAAAAATCACAAGATTGTACATGAAAGGTACAGCTTTTATTTAATACATTCGAAGGGTTCAATATATTGTAAATATATGTATAACAGAGAAATTAAACAAAAGAAAAAATAACATTATCACAGGAGCTCAGCAAATTCATATCAAAATTTTAATCGGTGAGAAACGTGCAAAAGGTGTCTATAGATGGTTTCTTAAAGCAAATCGTATTGCAAGGCTTAAATAATGTATGGTCTAATAGACTCGTAGGTCTATTGAGAATATGATTTACAGCTTAAATGACTAATATAGACAGAACAAACAGCTCATTACAAATAAATTTCAGTCTAAATAATCATATTGCATTCCATTGAAACGTAGTGAAAGAGACAACAGATACGGCGTTGATAACAGTTCATCCATCGATTGAAACAATATCAACATACCGATAGGGTGTGGTGATAAGACTGAAAAAATAGCTTTGGCTCATAATTGAGGCAGAAACAAATATGTCTTAACAAACAATGGAACCGACAAAGTTAAAGTGCAACCAACGCAGTTAATTTAGAATCTTCTTATACATATATTAGGTAATATGTGAAGCGAAAATTTCGGGTACAATTTGGCACAATTTAACTTTATATTGAGAATATAAATATTCAGATAAATAAAGAGAGAAATTAAAAAGCATTAAGAAATACATAGACAAACTTGAGGTGTAGATACGTACATTCCGTTATGTGTCAAATTCAAATTTCCATAAATTATAGTCGAATTTCAACTACTTCTGTAAAACAACAATAATATCGAACGTTCCCATTCAACAACAACAAATTATGTTTCATTGAATACAATCAAATTATCCTGTAAATAGTAATTGCATTATAATAACTTGTAGAATATTGAATGAATAATACATTTGATGACTCATACATAAATACTACTCCACGTGGAATGTGTAAAAGACTGAGGCTGACAAATAGGTGTTTTATACAATGTAGATACATCCTTTTTATAAATTAAGGTTATTACGCCTTTACTTATTGGGCCGATTTTGGTAGTTTTCTATAGCATTATAAGATGTAGTTTTCTTCTTATCTCCTAAAAATCAAGAAATAATCTTCTTACTCTCATACTATTCTTAATCTTCATACTATTTTGAACACTAAAGATTACTTAGCAAAATCTGAGCTGAACATTAGCTGAACATCTGATGAACATTAGTTCGAATCAGGTCAAGGTATATGTTTCCGGTGACACTAATGTTTCCTTTTAGTGACAAATAAACGTTTTTTTTCTTACTGTGTACCAAGTACGTAATGTACGTACGTACGTGCGTTACACTTTTTCGTTTAAATTCTTCTAAACGATGGAAGTCCCAACGATTGTTTTTTATGCTTTTGGACCATACCAAGATAAAATCAATATTTTTGGGAAATAAGAATTTAATTAGTTTTATTAATAACCATTACATTTTTACAATTAATTAAAATTGAGGTTATATAATAACTTATGAAAATGAAGCGATAACAGTTTTTTTAATCAATCAGTATAAAACCCTACATCATTAAAGTTCTTTCAAAAAATATCAAAGAATCAGCCATTAAGAGGTTTAAAATAATTATAACTTATTGAATCTAGATGAAAGGGAAATCAGTAGTGTGCACAGCGAATGGAAGTACAAATACCACAGAGTAAGTAGAGCACAGCGAACCGCTCTTAAGTGTTTAAATAATACCTTTGCTATAAAATAGCGTTATTCAAATTTGATTGAGAAATGAAGTGGAGGGGAAAGTATCAACTCGCTTTCTTGATAAGTAATTAAGACTTTGGTGGGTGCGCACTTTCGTGACTAAAAAAATTAGTCACGAAATTGAATGTTGTGAAATTGAATTCATGTTTATTAATCCGTTGTTGGATGAAGATAAAGATAAATGAAGAATACTTATGAGTTACTGAACAGTCGTAATAATTACTAATTTCTCTAATATTGAGCAAAAAAACAAACATTTAGCATTTAGAAACTACTTCTTAATTAATAAATCATACTCGATAAAAAATTTGCATCAAATAATTGATTATAAAGCCTAAATCAATACTCAAACACAACACAACCAGCATTCACGCGAAAATAACAATAAAATAAAATAAATATTTGTTTATTAAATTCACACTGAAAGGACAGCGTTATCATCCTTTCTATTTAAGGGGAATATTGAAGGATATAAAACCTATTAATAAAATTAAATAAAGTCGCGGACAAAGTTCGGTATAAAATAAGTATTGGCCTACATTTAATCCCATAACATTGTTTGAGGTCTCAATTTGCTCCACAGTGTGATTTCATAGCTATAAAGCCGATAGTAGCGGCCTCAATCTTTATCGCGGTGATAAGGGCACGCCTTGTGGAATTAACGCGATACTTTTATATAAAACGAATTTTCATTCTCTGCAAATTACTATCGGAAAATTGATAAAGGACGGAGTACTTAATGTTGATACAATCGAAGCACGAAATGATAACGTAAATTTTACTATAACGAATATCGTATTACAAAAAGAAAAGTGCAAGGTACATCGATTCAGCCCAGCTACGTGACATCTTTTTAGCCCCTTCTAAATTAATATAGGTACACTTATAGAATTTTATTCATTTAGCTAGTGAAGCAACATTATCAAAGTTCTTAAGTCTCTATATTTTAGCACAGTTCACAAAATTCTAGCTAATAATTTTAATATTTCTGGTTTCTTTATCATCTTCGTTTAACGCGCAGTTTATATTGATTTTCTTTTCTCTCATTTTTCTTAGCATCGATTCGATGTTTTCATTTAAGTATTTTTAAAGCAATATAAATTGTATTATTGTATTGTTTTTGCTTAAACTAAAAAGCGTAATTTTACGTTCAAAAGTTCAAACATTCACATCTTTTGTTGCTCAATAACGACCTTCGATGACGGGAACCTTCTTAGTTTTTTTTTTAGTTTTTGTATCGTTGCAACTGCACAAAGTCTAATAGATTCGATTTACGATCAATGCTTAGATAAAACCTAATTGTAAGAGAAACTGTGTTTTTACTTCATTAGTTTTGGTAATCAATTTTGTTTATTCACAGTTTTACAAGACTAGTTGTTACGGATATTTCAGATTGTTGACAATTTTTCTAAAATAACGCGGAGTTCTGCAAGGTACAACTATTGGCCCCATACCGATTTATTGATATAAATTGGTGTTAAGCCTTGTGTAAAAAATAACAATATCAAATTCCACACATTATACCAAATACCTAACCACGGACTCATAAGTGTGTCCACAGCATCGGTCTGTGTGTTCATTACAAAACAGTAAGCAAACGAGCGTTATCAGATATGACATTATTACTCATGGCGCTCAGGTACTGTTCGCCACAATAGACTCGTGAGTTTGTGGGTACTCGTGACTAACGACTGACTAACTTTACAGGAGTTCACTACCTATGGTTTCCGGAATCGTAGATACTCGTCCGTGGAATTAATGGGAACGTGCTATAGCTTTCGATTTAATTCGATTTTTATTGTTTAAACTCAGACTTAGGACGGCTTTTCAGTACACATCGTGAGTTAGAGTCATTTCGTTATTCTCAGACTCATTCCACCAACTAGCGTAATGGTCTATGTGGCCTAAGACCATCATCTTTCTTGCTGTGAGATTGGATATTTTGTCAAAGCATTCTAGGGCCTGTCACCGCCTGTCATTATACATCTCAGTTGATATTGAAAATCGAATCACACACATAACTTTGAATTGTATTAACAACCTCCAATAATAATAAAATAGATTAAGTGCAATGCATATAATAAGAATGCATTGGAAGATGCAGTCTATTTTTCCGCCTATTGGCTATCGGCCGCAATTATGCAAATCTATCCCCCAGATCATAACATTAGATATGCATCGAACGACTTATAGACTTATTCTACTACGTAGACCAATATTAAGCTTTTTTAATCTAAGAGTTGCGAGTAGCCAAATGTATAAGTAATTATGGACGATGGATACATAGATAGAAACAAGAGAGAAATTCTAGTAGTACATAAATAAAAGCGACGTGAGGTCACATTGACACAAACAGAAACTAACTAAAAGAAAAGCAGACGTCAGTTAATTATCTAAACAATGCGAGAAACCTTTACATTTATAATTGAGGATTGAATCATAAAAATCAAAATTATCATCGTCATATGAAACGTATCTACGACGAGTAAATGCAGGTTAACAAATGATCTAAACTTCTAAACAATGGAGGAGTCTTTATGTTGAAAGCTGGGATCGGAAAAAGAATAAGCCCCGGTTTGGGGCAGGTCTTTGTCTAGCAGTAAATATTAAAAAAATATTGCCAAAGAATTACAAAGATATGGTCAAAAACACAAAATAGGCGCAAAACACAAGGAAGGCGATGGCAATGTTCAAAAACCGATAAATAGATAAAAATAATCTCAGTTCAAAATCAATAGGAGAATAGTTCTACGGTGGTAACTGCGCAATGGCATAATTGCTATGCGTATCGCACACGCTCCTCTGGGCGCGCTCTCCTTGTATCAACCCATTATGTACGTGATCGCTCTATTGAGTACATAACCGCTTTATGTATTCAAGTTATTGCTGATTGGTTGCTTCTGTATCTTCCTGGATTGAAAGGTCGTTGATAGTCTTTACTGCTGTTACCTCAGCTACTTAAGGTTCTGGTTATGTAGGCCTGAACTGTTTAACTTTTCTATAATCTCTAAGATGTTTAAAGTGCGTTGTGTAGCACAGTAGCAATATGATTTAAGTACTTCGTCTTCGCCAGTCTTGTTTCTTAAGTTTAAATAAAACTTATCTTTCATACACACGCAAAGATTTCATGTCTTTTACAATTATGTGTGTTGTCTGGCTCTACGAATTTAAAAAAATAAATAAAACTTATCTTTCATACACACGCAAAGAATTCATGTCTTAAACAATTATGTGTGTTGTCTAGCTCTACGAATTTAAAAAATGCTTTATTTCTTACATTAATATTCTAAATTGCACTTTTCTTACACCTCATACTTTCGATATATATCCATACCATTGGCCGGAAAGTCGGTTATGTTAATGTTTCCGCAAATTTGTCAAACAGTTATAGTAACTATTTGTTTGCAAATTCTTGTCCCTCAATTGGTATGCGAATGCCGAAGAACCATCTCTTTCTTCGGCAGTGAGAAGGAAGTCGTAATGTCCGATGCGTTTGATGTTATTTCCTGAGTCTAGTACGAGACCGTTAAACCTGTTGTTGCAATATTCGACTTTCAGTTTATTTTCTTTATAGATATCTACTTCAATTTCAATAAGCCATATCATTATACATTTTCCGGCAGCCTTACGTTGACTGAGTTTGTTATTGACCTCCTATTTGTATCCCACCACTTTCTTACTCATATTTGGTACATACATATACCAGCGATGTTGCTTTTGAAGCGTTTCGCATAAGCATTTTCTTTTCTTTTTTTTTACCCTTAATCACTCGTTAGCATTTTCTAAACATTGCTTATTGTTTATTTACATATCTTATGCCTTCTAAACCATTCCCTTTTTACAGAACACTGAGAAGGAAGTTATAAGTCATAATGTCCGATGCGTTTGATTCTGTTTCCTGAGTCCGCAGATTATGGGGCAATTAAACCTGTTGTTACAATTGTTTAACTGTCAGCTGTTTGGACAGAGTAATATCAAGTGGAGAAAGATGCATATTTTATATTTTTGCCTAGCTGTGCCCGCGACTTCGTCCGCGTCGAATAAAAGGCGCGTAGCCTAAGTTACTCTTTATTACATCAGCTATCTGTCAGTGAAAGTCCCGTCCAAATCGGTTCAGCCGTTTCAGAAATTAGTCGGAACAAACTGATAGACATACAAAAATGGTAAAAAATGTTACTTTGGTATAATTATGTACCGTATATACATACAGATGCATTTAGTAAAAAGCGGTTATTTTTATATTACAAACAGACACACCAATTTTATTTATTTGATTTGATAGATTTTTCGGTGACACTATTTTCTTTTGAAAATGAAAGGTAAAGAATTTACAAGCAAATAATTAGTCCTGTTTTTTAATTGTTCACCCTATTTCACTTTTTAATTTCTCTACAGCTAAAGTACTCTACGTTGGCCCCATGTGCTCCTTGGGAGTATTGACTCCTGACCCGCGCGTGTGACTCCACATTACATCAATTACTCGTATACTCATCCTGCGTCAACCCCGATATTATTTAATAAGTGATAATAAGACTTCACTTAAATACACGTTTATATCGTCTTGGATAGTTCATTGATTAATTATAAATAAATTATTGTTCTTATATTGGCCCTGCCAGTCGAAATTTGACTATAATTTGTTGAAATTTCAACTTGACATGTAACGGAATGTATGTACATGTCACGTTTTTTTAAGTGTGCATGTACTAAAGTTATGGTAGTGTGCGTGGCGTGCGTAAACATATTTACAATGCATTTTTAAATTAAATATTTCTAATGCATTTTATTTTAAAATTTTAGAATTTGTGCATACTTAGATTAAAAATATTCAATACATCAAAAGCTCTCAAAACATTATAATATTTATCGTGAGTTCGTATGTGATGTAAGTACTTTTTCATAATGACGACAAAAATAATATGATAGAGATGATGATTTAAAAGATATTGGGGTTATTGATTTTTTTATTTTAATTTTAGTTATTGTTCATAAGATCAAACAGACCACCCGACGTCGACGAGTGATCTAGTCTATTCCATAGATTTCAATATCAATGCAATGCCAACGCATGATTGCAATAAGTATTTGTACGATAAGCGTGTAATCATGAAACCTGTGTGGTCTCATACCGATTGGCAGTGTTTCACTAAATTCCCGCAAGGATTCTTGCGTAGATTCCTCCTAGGGGGTCTTGGAACATACCTACTCATAGATAATACCACCCACATTGTTCCGCATACGATTTCAGAATTTCTATCGAATTCGGAAGGTATTTTGCGGTATGATTTGTTACATTTTGCAAGGTTCTACGTCAAGTATGGGTCAAGCCAAGGAAGCCATCAATGGTTTCTTGTTTGTGACACATTAGTGACCGCAGGGTCAATGCAGGGTCGGGTCTCCATAAAACTTTTAACGCGTAACGCGGATTGTTGGTGGAATTCACATGTCTTTGAGAACAATATCGCGAACTGTCAGGCATGTAGGTTTCCTCACGATGTATTCCTTCACCGTAACGGCGATATTTAATTTTACAATAGTTTCCTACAATCATTTTATCATAATGTGAGCACTTGCCACGTAAGTAAACAGAGGTTATTTATGCAATTTGGCTATGTCGTATGTCGTGTCGCATATGGTTATCGATCGTTAACGTTGAACAATAGGCAATTAAAAAAAGATTAAAAGGTATGTCGCCAGTACATTGTCATGCCAGTACCGAGTACCTACATTTTGAGCCCGTCCGTCGATATCGTAACCTAATCTTTTGGTAATGCGTAAACATGTACGTCGTCAACAATGAGATCATATTTTACTGGTAATTAACGATGTTTTCGAATGAAACTGGTATCGCTATAACTTTGGAAATTCAGATATGTAGAAGGACTAAGATGTTGGCCGTAAATAAAGTATCCCCGGCAACCATTCGAAACAAGACATGAAGAACATGTTGCTTTACGAGGAGCTACAATGGCTCTACAAACTAAAGAAACCTGCACCTAACTGATGCAATGAAAAATAATTTGTTTGGCTATTAAAGGGCTATATTGAATTTGCCATTAATTGCCAATACCTATTCAGTAGTAGCTTATCTTATGACAAACTCGAATGACATTTTATCTTATGAAGTTCCGGTAAATAGGATGGTGACTAATTCGAAAACCGGAACAAAGGTACTTAAGAAATTACTTAGAAATTGGAATCATTTTTGTTGTTGTAATTGATTTAACCAAATGTAACCAAAAGTTGCAAACCACTAGTCCATTGTCCACCAATCCGCATTGGAGCAGCGTGGTGGAGTGTGCTTCAGGCCTACCCTTTTTATAGGGAGAGACCTGTGCTCCACAGTGGGCCATGTATGGCACAGCCAGCCAGCGCTAACATTTTCTTTTTGCTTTTTCCAGGTCCTAAACATAGTGATTCTGGTGCTGTATCGAACGGGTTACAATGGTGAGTTCTTGGGAGTCGGTGGCACATGGAACCTGAACGAGGAGAAGAATCCTGATGCTGAGATCGTAGCCTCAGGTGTCATCGTCGGGTACCTCATATACACGCTCGTGCAGGTCGTCACGTATCTGTTTGGCACCACCGAGCATAAGAGGTGAGTGGACGAAGGGCTGGGTAATGGTTGAAATTAGGAATAGAGTGGCAAAATAATACTGAAAGTGATCAGAGCAAGAGTTTTTAGGGATGTTGAAAGTGATTATTTGTTACGAAATGGTGGCCTGATTTAATGATTTTACTTTTTATTGGCACTTAAAAATTACTGTTATGATATAATGTGGTCATCATTTCTCCATGAATTTTCAATGATTATGGTCATTAAAAACATTAATTTAACTGACACTAAGAAAGCTTCCCATTTGAAATTGAGCTAAACACTCTTAGTCTTTCGCTAAATCTTCAGAATATTTGTTAGACACCTGAGTAAACTCTTCAAACTTTGTGATTTTGAGAGGACTGGCGAGTCAAACGACCTTAAAACATTTCTTATTGGCAGTAATACTTAATTAGTTGGGAGTAATACTTAATTTATCGCTTTCCAGAGCCATGTCAGAAATAGTGATGAACTTCGTCGGGGTGTTCCTGTGGATCGCCGTCGGCGCAGTGGCGTTGCATTACTGGGGAGGGTACCAGGGCGAGCATCAGTTCCAATTCGTGTTTGCTGAGAAACAGGTATTGTACCTAGCCTACATTATTTTCTTTTTTATCAAGATTTTATTTTACCAATTGACAAAACGTTATAAATTCACGCTTAAGGCCATGTGCATTTTCTATCAGCTAAACCTGCTTCTGAACGGAGCAGAGAACAGCAATGATGCCACATAAAATATGGGGTAAAACTCATTCATTCAGCATCACACTCATTCTGTCACTCTCATTTACAGAAGTGATGAGAGTGATAGACTGAGCTAATATGTGGTTAGTTTCGCAGAAACTAGGGGTACACCTGCCTCGCCCACATCGCCGTTCTATCTACCTCTTATTTCTTTGAGTATGATCCTGTAATGTAGTTGCTAAGCATGGTAAACCAAAGAAAACAACTGTAATAGAACGTGATCAAAGCGACAGATATTATATACTTGAAATACTTTTACTAGAATGAAAATGAAAATCTACTATAATATCTCGTATAATTATCCTTTTCTGGCCTATAGGTTGCCTACTGCCTAGAAGAAATCGTTACCCGAGTGATAATGCCGCCTATAGCATATCTACTATACTGATATTTGATTGTATTTTATGTTTTATTGTATCTGTGTGCTATAAAGAATATTGTATTTTATTGTTATTACATTTTGACCAATCGATTTCTAACGTTCGTTCCAGGTGGGCCTAGCAGTAGGAGCTCTCTGCGTCATCCAGGGCGCGGTGTACTTGCTAGACACAGCGCTCTCCGTCATACACTTCACGAAGGAAATGTAACATACTCGTAAGATTTACGTTTAGTAACTTTTTATATGGACCTCTCTTGATAGCGTGATCAAAAGAAAGAAAGTCAGCACTGTAATCTAGTGAAACAGAGACAATTCTAATTTCATACAGGATGGGTATTTAAGTACCTAAGTCGAACTTACAAATTCAATTCGAAATTTAAATACTATAAGTGGTTAAATCTTACCTATTCAAACTTTCAAATTTAAAATGTCGTGCATTTTGTTCGAACTTTATTACTTCATTTATTACTTAGCTAGAACAACCTTTAATTTACTGTAGTTTTTAAGTTCTTAGATGTAAACACGATTTATGACAGTCTGTAGTAACAAGTGAAGCTAATAAAAGCGTGTTGAAAATGAATAGTTTTAAAATCAGGAAAAATTATAAAGCGTTACTTACCTATAGACAAACTATAGACTGCAATAGACTTCTAGCAGCTTTTAATTTCTAAGAACTCGATAAAACAAGTAGCTCTCCGAATTGTATCAAAATGTAAGATATTTCCCACCACTTCTTTGTAATTAAGATTAAATGTAGATTTTTTATGTGTACAAGTTTATATATTTTAATAGTTTATAATTATTATAATGTAACACATAACTGAATAAATAATTGTAATGATGAAGTTGTTTTAATGCTCTAATTGGAGGGAAGCGTGAAATGGAATTCGTAATTTTAAGGAGAAAAATTTAATTATTCGTTACTTTAGTGATTTTCGGAGGCAAAACTTTGCATTAGGTATACATATAATGTTTTCGTAATGTAATAAAGTAACAAACAGGCATGCAAGCCACCCAAAGATTTTTAACCATGTAATGGCAATTAAAACTTATTTAAAATGTTTTAACCATTAATTTAGTTACGATCACTAAGGGCTTTTGTTTTTGTCGAATAACTACATCTTTTAATGAATTTTGCGATACATGGTATTCACTAATAGACCTATACAGAAAATTTCATTTCATTTCATGACTAAAGTCACTGGACAGTAGCTAGGTGTATAATTACTGAATTTGGGGTCAATCAGGAGTGTAATTAAAGGGCAGGGGTTAAGTGCCCCATCCTTGGCGACACTGGGATCTTGACTCGTTCTTCTTTTTGCATTAGTTGCATATCTGACTATGGCCTACCAGCCAGTACGGTCTTACTTATGAAAAAAAAATTCATACGCACTTAACGACTTCGAATTTCAAAGCTTCATTTTAAGATTTAAAATAGAACAATTTGAAGTTTTTGAATTTTAATCAGTTAAAAGATTGTCTTTTTTTAAAAGCTTTGTTTCATTTTGTCCATTAAGTTGTGATTATTTTGTTTTTTTTTATTGCGCGGTTAGCCATTTTTTTGTATTCTACACAAATACAAAAGTAATATTACAAACACAAACGGAATATGAAATTGCTTTTGAATTGAAACTGGAGTGGCTATATTCGGTCAGTTTCATTACGATTTCACCCGGTTCGAAGGATTTCTTGTGCGAGCTGGATATATACGACGTCAAAATTGCTCCTTTAACGGAAACCGTAAGTACTCATGTTTTTTTTACGTATTATTACAATAAATATTAAGTGTAGTTAATATGCATTTTTTAACTATTTCAACACTGATTGGCTGGCTGGGAATCGACGGATTTTAACTTTATTTTGCTACTTTTTGGAATTTCAAGACAATTTTTAATCAAGAGTAGGTATAATAATTTTCCTTTCCATCAGCAATCGGATGTTTGAAAATATTTACGTACTAACATTAAAGATAATTTTCATTATTCTTATACTAGCATTAAAAATTAATGTTATCAATACATATTTTCATTAGTTAAAAATGTAGGTATGTACCAAAGATAAAGAAAAAAGATTCAAATGGCTGGCCGTTTTCAAAAGGAGCGTTTCAAAAGGGGGGCTAGAGTGGTCGATGAAATTTGGTCTATTTTATGCCATTAAATTATCGTTAGTTCGAAGCTAAACACCCTGTATATTGCTCACTTACGATATACAGGCCAATGCGAGGCGTGGAGCGCGTTACACGCATCACAGAACCGCTTCTGAGCGTCTGTTTGTGTTGTTACTACGGGTATTTTGTTTTATAGTGATGTACCTACTGTGATTTTAAAGCAATAATACACGCTGCTATACTGTGATGATGTCCTAATAAAAAGTAGCCTGTAACCCATATAACTATTGAGAAGATTCATGAAGGGTTGTAAGAGAATAAAAATGGGGCTTATTACACAACCAAAAACAGCAGTTACGTGACACGTACGTACACGTCAATGTGTGCATGTTTAGTTACTTTAGTATTTTACTAAAACTCATGGTAGTGTGCGTGACGTGTTTTTCAATATCAGAATTCGTGCACTCTTCTCCATATAAACTTTAATTGTGCAATTTCAAACTGCTCCGTTCGCGTAGTGAGCTGTAAATTGTACCGACCCAAAGCTTCGCTTCGTATTAATATAAATGACTGCAATGCTAGTCTGTTTGTCTGTCTCTAAAGCTAACGGAACAACTGTTTCTAATGCGCATCGCACGCGCTAACTGTAGGTAGGTAGGTAGGTACTCAAGGGCCTCATTAACATAAAAAGTAGGCTCCGCTGGTGACAATTCATTTGTCTACTAGTTAGCTACGAAAGTGAACAGGGACCGTTTGTATTGTATGCCAGTTTGTACGCCTACGGTTTTTAAAAGTGATATAAATTAATATTGTGTTACTTAGTATATTGTTTTACTATTTTACTAAGGAATGTTATAATAGAAGTCATGTACCTACCAAATAATAATTAAAAATAAATAATAATAACATCAAATTAAAACCTAATAAACTAAAATTATGACAAATGAAAAACATCGCTGCGATGCGGAAGAGTGCCCAAGATACTGGCTGCATTGCCTCTCTGGACAGCTATGCTAATGCGCTGTCCAAAGTAGGCTCCTGCCTTCCCGGGTTACCCAACGCTACGACCAGACGCGAGGACAAATCTTTATAGAAATGTCTTGCTTCTGGTCCCCACGGTCCCAGATATTGTGTTATGAATTTTCTATCTACGAGTAAACTGAGAACTCTACGTTTACTTTCACTTAAAATTTCATTGTCTACGTGCAACTAAACGTATTGAGTGTCATCAATCAATAATAGAAATACGAAAATAACTTTGTCTATTTGTCCTTCTTTTAGTCCGTCCGTTTGTTTGTCTGTTACATTATTGAATCGATTTATCGACAGGATGAAAATGCCTTTTGACATTTAGTCCTACTACACTAGACTACTACACTAGTAACAGTTGCTTCATCAGATGATAAAGACCCTTCAAAACACAAAGAACATGCTGCTTTACAACGGGTTAAGAGGCTGGCGGTACTTCCCCGAGCGAGTTACTATGCTTCTTCCACCCAAAAACAAAACGGCTATGAGGAAAGCTGTTGTTTAATCTGAGAAAATCCCAATAGTCGTACCATTTTTCATTGAAAGGGGTAGAGGTCTTATCGCTATTGGTTAAAAGGGGTAAAGAACTCATTTTTTCAGGGCAGTAATGCATATTATACATCGCGCATCCCCATAAAACAATAATGTACGTACTGGCTTGACCTACGTAGGTAGTAACATATTTAAATAGAACTGGAGCAACGTTGAAAAGGGGTCAGACAGTAACCTTCGTACGCACCCCTTGGCGCAGGAACTTTGGCGCCAAACCGGCGACAATATGGCGGGAGACGAGCGCCACAGATAAGTACATGAGGAGATTACTGGCTTATTGCTTTGTACTGATGGATGCAATGACAATTTTTGGCGTATAATTAAATTAAAAAGTTTCCTTACGTAACTTAAAAAACAACACCCTAAAAAATTTATAACCAATCTAATATTTTGTTGCCACGACATTTTTAAGTTTAAAACGACAAAAAGTCAATAAAAATAATTCAGTGTTTAATGGTGCTTCAAAGTTAAATACCCAAAAATGTTCAGTTGTGTTGACCCTTCCTTATTCGCACGGTAAGTACGTAATCCACTTTGTTTACCTTATTTAAGGTTTCAGTTTTATTTTTTAAACTTTAGTATAAAGTCACACACTCCATAAAAACACAAAATACAGAGAATTCAGAAGTTACAATTCATAGAGTAGCTAATAGAGTAGCTTCTCGACTATTCTCGACGCTCGTGCAACGTACACAGAGACATCGCTTGGATCTACTACTTGGAACTATTGTAACAATAACGCAAAGATGAATAATTTCTACTTGAGAGTTGAGAAAGATCTCGAGGGTTCTGTTTATATATAAGTCACCTATAAGTTGAGAATCGGCATGCTTCAATGCTTCTACCGAGGAAACTTCCTAAAGTAAAGATCCTATCTAAGGCAGTCCGTATGTTCCTTACTCCCAATGAGGTCTAACATCCCAGTCTAATCATTTTAAGTATCTCCTGTAACAATTCCGGTGCTCAATCGACTGTTTCATGGCGCCAGAGGATAGCGATAAGGGACCTTCCCGGGAAGAGTTCTATCCACTATAAAATGGTAAGAATGATCTGATACTTTAGCAACTCTGGTGTGGTTGACCACCGAAACGCTTCATAGCGTGGACTATATGAAGTTCAACTAGCGTGCTATCTGAAGTTTGTGACAAATCGTTGCACAAACGTCAACGAACGCATTCGGGAAAGCAACAGCGAGAACAATGGCCCAATAACAGCACCACAATACCTTATTGTTGTTGCCCGTTGTTAGTAAAGCACGTCTGGCTTGTGTTTCATTGCCTATCGCTTGCTCGATTGATTTAGGTAATACCTTAGTCCTCACAAGGAATTTTGGAGCAGACCTACTTAAATACATTACCTGCAGTGCTCGTTCCTGTATAAATACAGTAAATGTCATGATTTGAGCTGATGACCCCGTCCGCGTGGGCCATAATGGGCATAATGGTCCATGAAAAAAATTAATTAACTATTCGTTTATCTAGACTACAAATCATAGGTGGCATATATCCGAATCCATTTAGCCGTTTTCATAATTAAATAACCTTCCTATAAAGCTAATTTTATATCAAGCTTCTGTCCTTGCTTCGACCACATAAACTTCAGAATTGGATCAAGAACCAAATGGGAAAAATCTGGAATGAAGTAAGCTCAGTAAGGTCTTGTCTTGGTTGAACTGATGTATTGAGGTAGTAAAGCAGCGCATCCCTTTACAAAATCAGTCTGTGCTTACAAAATCAGTCTGTGCTTCGACCCGCTTTGAGGTTGGGAGCGTGTTTCCAGTGGTGAGTTGACCACATAATTATTATCTTAGGACCTACACTTGTTTGCTTGTCGCAGGCACAGATTACTATGTAGCATTAATTATGACTATGCCCCCAGGACACGAGTCACCCGCGTTGCGGTCAAACTGATAGTTATAGCTGTCATAAAAACTATGGAAACCTTGCGGCGTACAAGGTCTACGGAGGACAAAAGTACGAAGACAAACAAAAACAGATTAATATTCAGAGATATTGAGCTCTTGTATCGTCACGTATCTAGGTTGAGAGTTATAGGTTCCTAACCTACCTACCTAAGAGATTCTAATTGTGTTAATTCTTAAGGTAACGGGATCAATATGTCTGATTTATAAAGCCTTTGATTTAAACCAATAATGAGACGGAAGCTACTCGTAGTACTAAAGTTAGCCAAGTTTACTCACGAAACAGACTTGTGATTCCCTATTATCAACAGTAGGTACCTAATGAGTAATTATTACACACGTAATAGAATCACAACCCATTGTTTATCCCATTACTCATGGTGAATGACACAGAATTTCAGTTTCAGATGGACTAGTTTTGCTTCCCATTAAATTGTACTGAATTATAAGGAAAATAACTGAAACTGTTAGAAGAAAATTGGAACGGAAAATATGAATAACTAACAGCTGCGGGCTGAATTACTTATAGTTATCTATCTTGTTCTCGCTAAGTACTAAGTAATGATCCCCATATTCTTAGAAGCTTATTTCAAAAACATATTTTAGGATAGGATTAGGAATTCCATTCAGACATTTTGAGAGTTTTTGTTTTCGATTGTTATACATAAATACTGTCCGAGTCCTACTTGTACATTGCAAAAAACATTTGAAAATACCAGCGGCAGTAGTCATTAGCGCAGGTGTATATTATGTTTCGAGCAAAACATTGTTATTGACTAAAGTATAGAATAGTGTGATCGCGTTCATCATTATGCTACTTTGCGACAGTAATCAGCTCGCGCGGCACTGCCCATTGCGGGTTGTTTCTCTTCTCTACAATAGAGTTCATTGCTATACTGTTTATATCATTCTCCTTTCATCATCATACATTTCTCTCTTCTTTGCCTTATCTGTACTTTTACTTCACATCTTTGGACCAAGATCTGCCAAAGACATTGTCTACAATGTTAAGTTGTACTTTAGAGTCCATGACAAAAACATGCGCTTGGCAGTTTGGATTCAACTTTTACGCATACCCAGAGCGCTAGTTGAATATTTCTTTGTTTAAAGATCATAAAATCAGTATTTGTCACGTAACTTTGTTGTCGTTGTAAATCATATAAAAGAAAAACAAAGATAAGAACTGCAACGCCAGAATAAGCCAAACCCACCGGCAGCGTGCGTGCGCGAGCGCATACATGTATGCAGTTATGCGCGCGCTGACTTCTAGACCGGAAAACGCTAGAAAGTGGCTTTTCAATTTTCGAATAGCTACATAATAAACGATCGGCCGTCCACTCGATAAAGCGCAGCAAAAAATAAACGATCTCGCTGGTCTCATTTTGTACACCGATATCCTCTGTTTGGCAGTAATTTTAGTAATTAGTAGCTGCGACTTACGCAGCGATTAACAGTTAGCTGAGCTGAAGTAGGTAAGTATGTGCTTGGTATTGAAGATTTTTTTGTTAGGATGGAGAGGAATATCAAAAATGGGACTTCTCTTTAGTTATTTATTAGGGGACTTTTATTTTAGGTAGTTTTTACTTCGGCGGGAAAAGGCTTGGTTTTTATTTTTGAAAAGGTAAAAAGGTAAAAAGAAAAGACAATATCTTTCAAATGAGGTTGCAAAAATTTGAAAATTGGTGTAGCTACATCAGAGATGAATGTGACGTCGTAGGTGTTTGTGAATTTTTTAGTTTTCTATTATTGCCTCACTATTTATGACAAATTTTATTAGTTATAAAAAAATAACTCGAAGCAACTCGGAAGAAATATTGGTTCTTAGACAGATTTAACAAAAAAACTGTAAGGTCGTACAATCCTCGATTTATGACATTGTTTTTTTTGTTTTCATGTCCTCTAGCTGAACGTAACCTTGCTGGAATATGTCCAATAGTGAGTTGCAAGTACAAAAAATATAGGAGTTTAACCTTTATGGACGAATTGATCTTCGATAATAGTTCGACAATTTTTCATTGATCTTTTCTGTTAAAGGGATTTCTTCAAATTATGATAGTCTCCTAATCCATTGATTTAAGTAATCAAGAACGCTGTAATAATCAAAATTCGACTATAGATCAATAGCATATTACATATTATAGGGAAGGTTATACTCGTTTGTATGTAAGTAGGACTTTTCCGACTCAATTATGAAAAATGTCTGGACAGATTTTGATAAAATTCAGCACACAGATAGTACACAACCTGGATAAACACTTTTCATTTCTCACTATAAAAATTTGAAGATGAGGACGAACACGCGGGCTGTAACTAGCATAATTTTATGGCGAATGGCGATCCTCTACGAATTTAACTTATGTTCTATATTTAAAACGGGAACAGACACAGCTATACAATAAAAATCTTTAGGCCCATTTGGTTCCATTATATTATTTCATTTAAATCTTACGCAACAGGTTATTAAATCTATTTTTTGTGTTAATACATATTGGAAGGTTTTATATCAGCATAAATCTATTTGAAATAATCGAAATACTCGTTTATTCAATATAAGAAAACGTTTCCAAATATTTTAGTTATACTAATTGCTTACTTAATTTTATTATTTGTTTTGTAGTTTCTCAAGCTAGGCACTGTTTTTTTAAATATTATTTAGGTACCTGGTAGGTATTTGATAGTTAGGTACATATATTCTGGGTATGAAAATTTTACCAGTAAATGCTTACCTATACGCAAATTTTGTAGATTTTTAACATGTCTAAAACGTATTGCTAACTAAGTAGCCAAAATGTTTGGTTTGCATTTATCGTTTCATAAATGCAATATATCAAAACGATGGAAAAAGCGTTAAATAATAAAAATATGCATAACTATGAAAAACACCAAAGGAATCTAGTTTGGAGCCACACCTGATCTACGAGGTACGTGAACATAACCCATTTGAAATGAATGAAAGTTTACACAAATGTAGAGTTGCTGCACTGTGCTACGGTGCACCCTGACCAGCCTTGGATGACCTCTCGTAGTGCCCACCTGCTATGACGTAAGGGCGATAACGGGGGACCTTTATGAGTAGTCAGGTCGGACTGTTGGGCAACAGAGTACAGACTCCATAGAATATGTGCTCAAGTATACATAGAAACCGTTCACCGACGTCTCTACTATTTTGAGATTTCATGTGAAGATAGGTAGGAAGATAATTTTCTTCCTATGGTGTAAGCACCTGAAACCCTTTGGCCTCTTTTTATTTTTTCAAGTTAAAAAAGATGGCCCCACTTTTATTTTTTCTTTACATAGCATCCCGCCATTTGGTAATATTTAAACACACCTTTGATGCTGTATCACGATGATGATGGGTTATGGGGATGGCCGTAAGGTACCTCGCCGTGAGCTATAATGGCTCTACCACTATTAAAGCCTGTAAGCGAGTTCACTTCTGTACTCTCCGTTTAGCGGTTTTAAGCGATGAGGCATAGAGTTGCAGCGATCGAGGATTTACTGACAGTCGGTCCGCGACGCACACTGAACGCACCCGTAGTCCGTGAGACGCTGAGCCCGCCAACCGCGCTTCCAAATTCAAATCGGTGTTTTTCTTTTTTCGTAAACAATCTACGGCTGAGTGATCAAAGTGCCTTATTTTTACCGCCCACTGGAATTTCTTTTAGTGTCGTAGGTAAGATAAATTTAATTTTAATTACAAAGTAAGGATTAGTTTATTAAAAAATATTTTAGTTTTGGTTTTATCGAGTTTTGTAATATTTTTGGTAATTCATTTTGAAATTTCTAGTTGAGTTTTTATGACCATTGAAATAAAGTGTAACGGTTACCAATTAGGCTTAGAACTATCTCTATGTACGTCTGACTTTATTAGGATATGATGCCCTTGGATTATGCTACATTTTTATCCTGCAGGTTTTAAAATAGTTTACTTGAAAAAATGGTGTTTAAATAAATGGTTGATATTAATTATTTACTTTGTTGAATTATTTTGCGATGTTGCGTGCAATGTGTACATTTTGTAATGCGTTTGTGTAAATAATGACGTTTTCTCTTAATTATAGAATACAGTGATGAATTTAAAAAACCTGCAAATATTTAATAATTGTATTGATTTCTTCAATTTTATTGAAATATAAGTCAAATAAGTTAAAGGCAAATCATATTTCTTATAAATTGGCACGTCTATGTATGTATACATACATACCTCTAATTTTGTTAGATCTTAACTAATTTTATACACCTGTAAAGCTAATTTTGAGATTTGGATTTGGATGAAAATTCTTACACAAATAATTGTTAACCTGGATTAACATACCTATAGATAAAGATAGATAACCTACTTTATATCTTTATCTTAACCAAACTCACACGGGCCAAGTCGCGGACATAAGCTAGTATGTGATATATTTATTTCCTTGTAAAGTGAGGTATTGTAAGCTTCACGACAAATTCAATACTTAGTTGCGTGTTTTGTGTACATTTTCTAATGCGTTTGCATAAATAATGACATTTTTCTTTTCAACCCGTCGGCTGCGCAATTAGCTTTTTCATCAAATAGATAGCTGGATTATTGTATCACTTTACTTTATTAATACTTTGAATTCACTTATTTGAAGTAATTTGCGGCTGATTTAATCTGTTTGAGTGTATGTTTAGGTTTTTCATGAATAAATAAGTAAGAAGTACCTACACAATTATTTCGGGCAATCATTGAATGTAATGTTGAACTGGTCGTCGTTGTCACTGTCATTACCATTTAAGATTCTTCTTTCGTCTTTACGTTACGTTCGTTACGTTGTACTTTCGTACGAGTCCTTTTCACCAAGCTGTTGTCGCCATAGTCACTGTCATTACCATTTAAGATTGCCGTCTGTCTCGGTACATTCGTCCATCTATTCAATAATCATTTCAAACTTTGGCGTAGTTTTTTTTTAATCGCGCGAATATTTTACGCATCCATTGGAAAGTGGCTGCGTGCGTTCCGATCCAGCGATTGGCATTTGTTCACCGATTTATGTATGCCGTGGCCGCCCGCCGCCCGCCGTGAATGTCACGCTTTATTATTTATTTCTAATTAGTTCTGTTAACAAGATACCTTTAATTGTCTACAACATTTTTTGTGACCTCTTGTGTCGTTTGATCTCTTTTCGTAAACAGGAGAAGGCCTGCAGCACACTCCATCGAGCACCAAATACGAGTGCGGTGGAGGTAGGAGCCGGCGGCCAACCCGTGTTTTAAAAAAAGGATGTCAGTCTGTCTTGACATCTTCCCACACTACTGGCAACTCGATAGGATTACTATAGGAAACGGCGTGAGATCATGCTAGATAGTATCCCAGTTTCAAATATTGATGTTCCCCAGGTGTCAGAGTACGGGGGCGGAGCGCGAGTGGTGTGGGCCATGTCGGCGGGCGACAGGGAGGCGGAGGCGCAGGCCAAGAAGGGCGAGGACGGCGCCGGCAGCGACCGCGACAGACGCGCCGCCACCGTGCTGAAGAAGAACTGGTGTGTCGGCCTGAGGATCGTTGAGTTGGTAAGACTTACAGTTTGTATGTGTATGTTTGTGTGTGAGTGTGTGTAGCGTGTGCCAAGGACCAAAGACGGCACCGGCAGCGACCGTGAATTTTAAATTGCTTAATCTAATTTGACTACTGCATATTACTCTGCAATTCCTTCAATTAAAGGAAAAACCGGCCGGATGAATCAAAATATGGAACAATTACACGATTTCTCCTCGTAGGAAACTGAATTTCCCGTTTATGTATCTAAATGACACGTATCCCAATCAAAATTGATCATCCGTCGTATTGATGGGTTACAATTATTTATTGATGGACTTTACCTGTGTATGTACTTATTGTATATGCTTACAACATAGTCAATTCAGTGGTATCGATTACCAATTTAATGTTAGAGAATTAAATAGATACACACATTTTTGATGGTTTGTTTATATTTACTTTATTTATATTGTTTCATATAATATGAAAGGTATTGAAATAACATTTTATTATAAAAAATTGAAATTGAAAAATACACTGCAGAAATCAGTAAAGCAAACCTATTTTAGCAATTTCTTCATTATAGTGAACAAAACTATGGTACGAAATTTAAAAATAAAATTTAAAAAATAAATACAGTGTTATGATTTTTAATCTTAACTTAAGACATGAAACATAAGCAAGCGGTATAGGCACAGAGAACGCAAAAATATTGATTTCTACAATCACAAATGCAGGTGACATTCAAAGTTCTGAAACGTGGGAATAAGCATATGATAGTGCCCATATTAATTTCATTACGGGAAACATCCTTGATACACGTAGTTACTAAGTATCTTCATTAAAACTGTACAAAGACTTAATTGTGAGATGAACGTTCAAGACTTTTGGTGATTCAACTCAAGGTGCCAGCAATTAGGAGTACATTGTAAATGAGTAAAGGATTGTAAGCTTCTGGTGATAAATGGAACAGGTTTAGTAAGCCTTTTAAAATACCAGTCATAATTGCATTAGCACGAGTAAATTAAGTTACAAATTAAGTTTTTGAAGGTCTTAAAGGTTAAAAAAATGTAGCAATACAGTTTTCAAAAAGTCTAAAAATACTTAAACCATCTGATATCTTATAGATAAACAAATAAAAAGCGTAACTATAAAACCTCAGAAGCGGTTAAGGTCGTAAAAACTAAACGATCAAAGACCAATAAGGGGTATGTGTGAAAGTGAAAACCGAGCAGTAGTCATCAAGAAAACGACTGTGGTATTGGAAATACGTTTACTTGTGGTGTTTACGAATATTCAAAAGGAGAAAACGGGTGTTCGTAAGCAGCGATTGATGCTTTCACTTAAAGTACCTAAATCAGTAAAGAAGGCAGCCTCACTAAAACACTTTTGTCATTTTTCACCAGTTACGTGCTCTATTGTTGAATTCGCAAAAACTTTTGATGAAGTTGAAATTGATTTGCTGTTTTACAATTTTTGCGGACCACACAAAAACTGCCACCTCATCTAGAAACTGTTTTTTCAATTATTTTATCTATCGTTGAAACTTTTAATAAGAAATTTTCAATTTTATATGATAACAACAACAAAGGCAGAAATCGCTACTTAAACGATAAGACTGCCTTTTTGGCACCACTCGTTATAATTGTAATTGTTAGATGTGTACACATCTATACTATACTAAAAATGTTTATACTGTTTTGTATTGAATTATATAACAGTTTCGCAGAGATATTTGAATAAAGAAAAAATGTACTGACGAATGACATTCACCATCATTGTTTAAATGATAATTATATGCTTTGTATGTAGGTCGAAATGCCGATTATAACTGGACCACACATTCTAAAGTTATGTGTACCAATGTGTACTGCTTCCGGGCTAGTTAAATCGATGTCATCTACTTGTTAACACAGCTCTTTACTACAATCAAGTATAATCAATATTTGCGATTCAAGAATTCCGTGTGCAACATAATGTTACGTTTAATGCACTAAGTAAAAAGTTTTTTTATGAAGCTTTTATAGCTCCTTTAAAAATAAAAAGGGGCCCGACCGTTTTAAGCACGCCATAGAAAGAAAATTACCCCAAAACTTGGTAGTCTTAGTAAAGGTTATGTATCAGTAAAAATACATGTCAAGTACAAGTGAAAAGGCAGCAGTTTCTGCCAAAATAAAAGCGACTTAAAATAATTTGACTCTTATTTTACATTATCCAACACGACATCTAGACAAGTCCTTGATTAGAGTTTTATTCTTAACTTTTATGATAAAATTTAGTTTAAATCAATTATTAATCAAAGCGTGTATTGTATGAGTCTGTACTGTAACCTTGTATCTTTATGTTTCTAGATCCTCGCCGTTATTGCCATCGGTCTCATCATCAGTGCGCTGTACTTGCCCCAGGTCGTCGGGTCTAACCATCGACACATCGCTCTTATCTTCTCTTCTTACTCCAGTCAGTATACTGATATAAAACAGTGTATCTTATGAAATAAGAAATTTAATCAATAACTAACATTTAAAGACATAAAATAGAAAAAGTCATCGACAAAAAATTTCATTTAGAGGTCTAAATGAAACTCTCTCTTTTTCAATTCACTCTTTCAACCCACTCTTTTTCAATTTTAAATTATTTCAAAGAAGCTTAAGCTTAGAACTAACTTTCTATTTAGGAAATTTCTGAAGTAATTTAATCTGTTAAATGTTTATTGTTCTCAATCATAAGTAGTGTAAATGCTTTAAGACTGTTCAACTTACTGGAACCAAATAAGTATTATTTAGTACTTAACAGAAACAAGCTTTTGTATCATTGAAAGGTGTATCGACAGTGCTGTAATAGAATAGATCGATAAAAACTTCGTCTTAGGTAAAATACTTAAAATCATAATCGTATGATTTCAATAGCAAATCAATACCTACCAGGCAGACATTTTGAAATCTGTCGCCACTGAAGTGGATAAGGAACACTATTCTCATTTACACAATTGAGAAAAACCGTGACCTCATTGTTGCAGTGAATTTGTTCTAATCATTCAATTTACAGCCAATCACATTGTTAAAAATCGATTGCGAACATTTATGGCTGATTTATCACCAGCTAATGCTTTGTAAGAATCTGCAAATTCAAGGTTTTGCGATATTCAAAATTCCTCACGTGTTTCAAGTTTCCAAAAGTTAATTGAGTATGAGATAAACAAAGGCTTTTTTGTGACCAGTCGGAATGATAATATATATACATATATCACAGAATCATAAATAGAATTGGGCTTGGGTTGGTCGGTATAAAAGATGCAAGCACTTTAGGGATAGCATGATAATGATATTTATCAGCTGAGAAAAATTTATGTTGGTGGAGATTATGTGACAAGTGCTAATAGTGCTTAATTTGCGACCTTTTATTAAACGACGCAAATTTTAGTTGTCATTTTAGACATATTGACACTATTTCATAACATGTTAAATATAAAAAAAAACTGAAACGTACTTCTAATTTCATGAAGCAATCGCTTTTTGTCACGTTTAATTAAGACTTGTTTTAACTGTCATGCCTGATGTACTAATTAACTTTTAATTCAGCGTCACCTCATTGTCCTTAGTTCCTCTAAACAATTGAAGTCTAACGATTTTTTGTGATATACTCATACTTTTTGTGTTGTCTTCCTGGATACACCAATATCTTTTAGTAGAGCTTCGGGGGGGAAAAAGACTTAACTGTCTTAGCAAATGTCACGCTGCTACATTGTTCTACCAGCAGGACAAATTGGAGAGATACTCGTAATTAAGCTAAAATAATGATTATACCACAGCTCTGATCACGAATTTTTTGGAAACTTTATCACCATTCACATCAATACCTGTATGCTAAAGGGATCTTTTGTTGTTTCGGGTTAGTGGAAGACTGTATTTTCGGAGATAAACAGTCGTTTTATAAGCGCAACATTCCTAAATCTAGAAGCTGTTTGTCGAAAAATCATTGTTTCAATCGAAAAACTGTGTTAGTCCCTGAAATAAACGAAAACAAGAGAACTTAATAGGTATTTGGGTTCCAATCAAAGTTTTATTAAAGTCTGCTGTCGTACGATGTCGGCATTTTACGCAATGACAATTTAAAATCAGTTTCACTTCTTCATTAACTGGAAAATTGGTTTCGTTGAACTTTATATGAGAAAGTGAAAACTGTCCACTTCGTGAGTGATGACAAGTACATATGTTAAAAGTGAACGATTTGCAGCATTTCAATTGATTTGTTAAGTTTGTTAAGGTGATTAATTTACCGTTGATCGTAGTTGTTAGCACTTCCTTGACGAGAATGTCTATAAATCAATTCAATTCTATGATATAATTTAACGGTAGTTATGTTTTAGTGATACACTTTTTGTGACACACTAGTAAACAGTTTGAAATTATTCAATATTTGAACGCTACAGTTGCTAAAACGTTTGATCAAGGAATAATTTGATTTAGAAAAAGCTAGTCCATTTCGGATCCCACTGGTAGGCAGCTTTTAAGTAACAAAAATCTGATTTTTTTGTCCTCTTTGCCATTCTAAGGTATTAAACGTCATAAAGCCATAATTCATTTTTAGGAACTTACGTTTTTCATTTCTTATTCATTACACTAAAACTTGTCAATGGCTACATAGATTCAGTTGTGTTATTCAACAAACTAGTTAAATATGACTAGGAACAACCGTAAATGTTTATCACACAAACATGTCTGCGTTAATCCTAGATAATTTTTATCCCTGTCTTTCAAAATTAGGAATTCTTAACTTTGGAATTCTAATTTCTCTTTTAAATATAGGTAGCTACTTTATTCCAGTATTTCAAAATTAGGTTCTTAGGTAAGGAATTTTAATTCGTCTTTTTCTTTCAGCTTTCATAATCATCACTGGTGTGCTCATCATTGCGAGGCTGTTGGGTGAGTCTGCGGGATGGAAGACTTCTCTGATGTTCTCAATTTTAGGCTTCATCATGTTCACTGCCGCTGCTGGTATTATCTTTTATGGTGAGTTCATAAATAACTTCCCCGATCCTCCTTAACTTACACTTTTTATCAAATCGTCGCCATCCTAATAATATAATACATCCTATTATAAATAATCAAAGACGAATTATAGTAATGACTTACATATATAAAAAACTCGACGACCGTCGTGGCGCTATGGTGGAGATGCCAGTGCGCTGTGATACGATTCCTGGATACGATTCCCAGCGAAGCAGAAATTTGAATGAATAGTTTAAATTTCTGTTTCTGGTCTGGGTTTGTGCGTTTTGTCTCGTGTGTGTGACACGGGGGATTACTGTGTGCGGCTATAAGTGTGAAATGTTAAGCGTTAACCTCGTTTGGCTGGTTCGCAATCCTCCATCCCAAACATAGGGCACACCTTGCATGGTATGCCATGCCTACATCATCACAGTACTTTATAGCATTGGGTAGAGATATTTTACAATAATTAAGTAAGAAAACAGCTATGTAACCCTAACAATTCAGTTACTTCAGTTCTTACAATCATGTTGATTTATTGTACGTGTTTTGTATCGTAAATTGCGTGAAATATCCAATCAGTCCAGCCACCAGGACTAACGGCGGTTCAATTAGCCGTGAACAAGAAACACTGGTATTTCAGTACTTCTTGGTTGCATAATTAGCGCGTCTAGTTCATATACTAGTGATTATAGAATAGCATGATTATATAGCATTAGATAGGAAACGTAATATGAACGATGAATAATAAGTTAACTGGTACAGTACATGTGGTTCTTATAATCGTTCTGGTTTCTATTATGTTGCTTATTACAATGCTGATATCAGCTACGGGAATGTGGTACGTAGTCACCTATTGTGCTTTAGACGCACATAACTGTAGTGAATGGTTATTTAACTTTTTTAAATTAAACATTAAATTTGTCAAGTATCTTTTCGTACTGAATTTTGTATCTTTTAAAATTTACTATCAAGAAAATGTCATTTTTTTACTGTTTAATAAAAATAAATAACATAGTAAAAAAATCCCGATTGTATTCTGTAGTGCCGGTATTAGTCTTAATTTGCACGAGACAAACCTTTCATTACTGTAAAATAAATAGTGGGCATAAATTTTAAAACAGTTGATTTTGTCGTGTCCTTTCCGTTTCCGAATAAATGACAGCCGGTGTTGCTATATGCTTATTATGCACATCGCCGTGCTGTGGGAAAACTGATAAACTACATTATTTAATTGCACTAGCAATGTATACGATGGCTTTATTGTTTTCCAGGTTTGAATATATTGTTTTAAGAAGCGGTTTACGTTATCTTTTATTAATATTCATTCTAAGCTATCTTCATAGAAATAGGAAACAGATACGGTTTTCTAATTATTTTCTTTTTATATTCCAGACTGGCACAGATCTTACTACGCAAATCTTCGTCCAAACAAAGAAGCGTATGATCTCCTTTTGACATCTGGTATATTTGCTGTCATCGACGCAGCAGTATTCCTCATCCATGCGATCTTCACCTTTAAAAACGATGCGGATTACTAACCAGTGTCGCACTCACTAAAAACCGAGAATACATCAACGTACCGTAATTTTAATACGTAATTAAAGAATATTTTAATTTATATTAATCACATTACAATATAATTTAGTGTTTATTTAAATTTTAGAATATAATATCATTTTTATTTACTCCAAAGTATTATTTTTATTATTGTTTATTATAGCTTTAGTAGGTACGTGTTAGTTCGGATAGTTGTATATAATATGTAATGAGTTGTTCTGGTGTAGCTATGTGTTTATTTTTCAAAAACAAAATTATAGTAAAATAGTTAAGAATCCTTAAAAGTTGTCCTATGACGCAGCTACATAAAAATGTTGGTGCAGCTAAAGTTCTAAAATCCAGATATTGGACTAAATTTCGGCCGAATAAGTGCAAGTTAAATACAATAGTTTATAAAAGATAGCTAGAATGTAAACCGTAGAATAAAAAAAATAGTTTTTTCTCATCAAATTATTTAACCTTATATGAAAAGAATAAAAATTATACATTATTATCCATATATTATCCATTCCAAACTGGCACAAAGTAAATTGAAATTAAGCAAGAGTAAATTACGTATTACATTCTGACCTTAATATTTAGAAATTTTAGAACCGTTGACAATTCCCCGTTTCTTTAGATAATAGGTACTTTATTTTTGCTTAGGACTTACGAACGAAACAAAACCACCGTTACTCTTTTATTACTAACTTATTTTAAGGTACGTACTACCTAAGTATTTGTATTCCAATTTTCTTTGAAATTAATAGTTATACAGCGCGTGAAATGAATTAACTTAATCTGAACTAAAATGAATCCAGTTTGTAAATCAGCGATTTCACATTTCGATATTTTAATTATGTTATAATCTTAGTTTTTCGTATTTTAGTTTAGAGTAGGTAAGGAACACGTTTTATTTTTAATATTTTTTCGTTAGTTTAAGATTATTTGTATTTAATTAAAGGGAGAACCAAAGCAGTAATCAGTATCCGTCCAGTGGTAGATAAGTTTTCATAACACTAATAAAATTAACTGGTCAGTAACACATTGACGTTTTAACAATTTCTTTACTTATAGAAGCTACCTTTCCAAAAAATCTTATGAATGAAATATCAGTATTTTGTTGATGGATACAAAACGATGTTTTGCTGATGAGATTTAGTTAACTTTTCCTTATTATCTGTCAATATCTGTCAATTCCAGTTTCTTAATAAAGTAACATAATATTTTCTTCATTAGGTTGTAGTTTTTTTAAATTACGAGTATGTTAATCAAAAAATTTTACTAAAGGAATCTGATTCATCGTCCTCGTAGTTGTTTTGTTTAGTAATTTTATTATTTGATAAATTTTAAGACGTAATCATAAGATATTGTTGCATCGTGTGTTGTGAACGCAATGATAAAACATTGCAAGCAGTTTATTTCTCGATAAAACTTATGTTGTCGGGAAGTATATTGTAGGTTAAATTTAATGAATTTATTGTTATGATAATTATAATATTTATCATTTGGCGCTAATGTTACCTTAAATAACCTGCACTGCATTCGGCACAACACCAAGGTACCCGCGTCCACCTAATAGCAGATTTTGTATAATTTTGTTCTTTTTATAACATGACAAGGTTATTGTATATATTTATGTTTAATATTTAATTAAATATTGTATCATAACTTCATTATATTCGCTGAAAATTTATTAAATAAATATTCAAAAATGCAGTGTGCTGTTTTATTCCATCTTAGGAGCTCGAGAAAAAAACACTTAGTATTATAATTATAGGTAATTTGAAATCATGAAATCAATTGTGGTGTGGCTTTTATTCTTAATAAAAAAATATATTATGTAAGGCAATATAAACATTCTTGAAATATTTTATGAGAAAGATGTTTGCATTGTCCCATGATTTTGATGAGGTTGGGTGTAAACCTTTCATTCATTATATGTGAGTGAGTTTGAGTTGTGAGTGAATGAGTGAGTGAGGCACGTAGAAGTGGTTCCGTCTTCTTGCTAATGGAAGATACAATGTTGAATGAACCTATTGTTTAAAGTTCACAATGTAAATTCTGTGACTTTCTGTGGCACTATTAAATAAAGCGAGTCTAGAATATTTATTTGTGAACTTTCAGACTATGATAAATTCTTCTTCGGTCGTACAGTTTGTAAGTACCCACTTTTTTATAACTAATCTCCTTGCGAAATAAATTAATTAAAATCGATCCATCCGTTTCAAAAAAGTACTTACGTATGTAAATTATGTGTTGAATTTTATATTGATTACCTAAAACTTCTACATACTTTTGGCTTTAGTTTTGGGACAATTTTTGGAGTTGATAACCCGGAGACACAGTAGCGTCCTCTACCTCTATACTTTTTTGTAATTTTTAAGCGTTTTAAGATAACTTGCTTTTAAGATTACGTCGTGTAAACTACAAGTATCCGAACGCAAAATTAACCTAAAAAATTACAATAAACAAAACAAAATCTAAGTTTCGTACTTTCGTAAAATATTGGCTTACCTTTTCTGCTTTCGCTAAATAGATCCACAGTTTACGCCATGTCGAGAATTTCTTTTGATCACTGAAGTTATATTGCATTTCTTTAGAAGCATAGCGGGTGCTTAAAGGTGAGCGATAGTTACAGAACTCTGAATTCTGTATTTCTACAGGCGCGTCAATTGAAAACATTTTGTCACTTTAAGATACGATTTATTAAAATATTAATTATTTAGTGAAACACTACAAACAGCTGGCAGACTGGCAGGTTACTGTCCGACAAAATATAGGCAAGCAAACACAAGGTCACAAGACGCGGGAGAATTCAATTGAGATAACAAGGTTATCGCTTGTAGTCTGACGTAATTTATTGAAAATGAAAACTATTGTTGATATTGCAAAAGTAGGGTGGGCTCGAGCATTGCGTACCTACTTGTTATTACTAAACTAAGCAAATATCCAATTCATACATTAGTAATAACTAATAGTAACATTAGTAATAACTAATAGTAGACACTTGATATGATACTAAAATTGATTTAAAATGCTCTCTTAAGATTTATCTACTAATGAAAAGTTTTGTGATAGCTATTTAAGTTGCAAGACTTACATACTATCACAAAACTTATGATTTGATTTGACAGAATTAATGATTGGTGATTAAATCATAATACTTATCTTAATTTCAATATTTGTCTGTTGCTAGTCAAAACCCATTTGTTCCCACTTACTAATTAAATAACACAATGTATCAGTGTGTCATCAGTCATCACCAACCAAGTCTGGACTGATGTTGATAAGTTTTTTTGCTCGAGTTGGATGCTATGACTTATAAAATATGGTAACAAGAAAATCTTGTTGACACCAACAATGTTCTCCTGATGGGAAGGGGTCAATGCAGTCAATGTCTTCTACTGACACAAACCAAAGCAGGACTGTCATAATTTACTTATCTGCTGTTGTTAATGGTTGGAATAATAAAGGCATTGACAAAATTTGTAAAACATACTTTATTTACACCAATATAATATTCTCAATCAACAATGTTGCATACATTTTTAAAAATATATTCATTTTGTTTACAAAAATATCTTACTATGTATTGTCAGTGTATAAGCATCAGTAAAAAATCTATGTGACTGATTCCATAACATGTCCAACATAACATGAAAACAGCTTATCTACAAGATAAATATCACTAAAATGTTTATAAAATTTGCAGTCCGTAGTTCATGACGGAATATTTTATTAATAAAAACAGGCATATATATTTGTAAAGTATTATACTATTGTGCTGCCAAAAAGTCATTTGTAATCTATGAACACTTCTTTCACAGTTAATACACTAAAAACATAAATGTAAAAAAATACGAGTATATATTTAGTTCACTAGGGTTTGTTTCAAAACAGTATTTCTATTTTTTTACTTTGTCATTCAGCAAAAATACTAAAATATTGAACAAAAAATCTTGATATGAAATTTCTTAATAAATAAATCTTTATATTTAACCGCAAAAAATAACTGGATATAAATAAAGCTTTGGTCACACTATAATAAGAGTTTGTGATACTTTTGAGTTTATTGAAATATTCAAAAATCATAAACAAGCAAGTTTTTTTAAACACTGACTAATCTTCACAGATTTTGTTGAAAAAGATCTTCACAAATTCACAGGCATTCCAATTCATAAAAAATATATACATTACATATGATGTACAGGTAAAATGGTCTCAAATGTCTGGTGTATACCATACAGTATGTGATTATGATTAGTTAACATTAGTTAGTTTTCAGTCTAAACCTTGTTTTTGAGAGATTTCATCATTTTCTCAAGTTTCATCGCCTTCTGCAGATCACCGCTGATCTTGAGCTTGCCCATCATGAACGCTGTTGTCGGCTTCAGTTTACCTGTAAGTAACAGTAATAGATTTTAATTTCCATAACATTCAACAGTAACAAACAAACATGCATGTGGTTGCTGGAGATATTTATTTCAACCCAAGATCCATGTTTAGCGGTTGGTAACAACCTTATAAGATTTCTATCCTATTTAATATCGGAACTTCCTCTGTTGTTGCCTTAAATTTTGTTTTTTTGAGTCAATAATTTTATTGTATTATGAAAAGGATTTTATACCAAAGAAATTAGAAGTTTAATCAAGTAGATCGTGTGTAGTCCCTGCATATAAACCCTGCAAATTGCTAATGCACCTGACCGCAGTTTCGCTGACATTGTTTCACTGACAAGGGCAGCCAATTTTTATGGAACCTATCATTAAGTCGATAATAATAATCCATTTGTATATTGCATTAAATATTTCGTTGCAAGCAGTATTTTGTGTGAATACGTCAAAACAGTATATTGACAGGGCTACAGCTTATTGGCATTTAGGCTGCTTTTCCACCAGAGATGTGCGAGGATGCGTAGCCAGGGATGTGTTTTTGAAGAACCAATAGAATTGCTTCATTTACCTAGGCTAGGTACCAATAGAATTGCTTCATTTACCTCCTCCTCGCATATCTCTGGTGGAAACGCAGCCTTACGGGGGCTACAAAGATATATACTAGCGAGTCTCACCAGCGAACATCTCGGCGAAGTTATTGCTGTCCATGGTGAGTGTAGCGTCGGGCGCGTTCTTGGGCTCGCCCTGCCCGCACGCGCCCTCGCCGTTCTTCAGGTCCAGGTGCCATACACCTTCCTCCTTGCCTGATAAGTAATATCATGTTAGTCTGTAATCCATCAGTGACCCATAGGATTGAGTCTTCTGCAACATTGTATAGTGCACCACGCTGGCCTAATGCGGGTTGGTGGACTTAACATGGCTTTGAGAACATTAGTTTGTCCACCAGTGCATGACAGTCTTCATACAATGAGAAGGACGGGGCCTAGGTCCAGTACACTGGCTGATGCAGGTTGGTGCACTTCAGGTGTTCTCCATAGTACATGGTTCTCCATAATGGTCTGAAAAACACCATTATGAAGAAATCTAAAGCATCCACACGATATTTTCCTTCACCTTTCAGGCAGTTTCAGGTGCTATTTAATTTTGTAAAATTCTATGAAAGTTTGTTACAGAAATACCTACAGTTATATATTATTAATATTAATTACCTTTTACATTAAATTGATATACCGCTTGGGTCTTCTTGACAAGTTCTGGTGTAATCGTCTTGCCGATAGCTTCAAACAAGGTTGGGATTTGACCCTCTGATGGCTGCAAAATGACAAAATAAAGATTTAGTGTTACAGAGCTATTATTTTTTATTATATTTAACTAAAGTAAAGTAAACTTGTAAAGGGCAAATTGCTATTTTTTATAATATTAATAAATAAGTTTGATAGAAAGTTATTGTCAGCTTAAGTTTTTAAATTTTTATCTAGTTTAAATTTCATTTTTACTTAGGTATTGGACGACTGCTCCCTAAATGTTAAAAATTAGTTTTACTTGTAAAAGAAAACCATTAAAAATCATGCACTTCGTAGTAGTCATAGATAAATAATATGTTTTGTTATTAAATTACATATAATTATTATATGATTTTCACACCTTTTTGGCGGCAACTGTTCCCGGTAGGTCCAAAAAGAAGTCAGGTAACAGATTATCTAAATTACCTGCGAACAAACGATACGCCAATTTTGAAAAATATATTCTGGAAAATACTCTGGACTGGCACAATAACATACATATACCTACATTTTATATGATTAAAAGCTTACTTGTATCGGTAAGAATAACGCTTCGAAAGCCGTTTTTAATATAACCGTTCGTTTTTTACCGCGGGTATTTTTACGTTGATAAAAATTTTTTGGACGTATGTATATTATTTATCTATGACCACCTAGGTACGTTTTTTTAATTTACTGGAATAATACTGCACTGAATTTCTACTTACGGCTACATACTTAATGGAAAAATTGGAAACTAAACAACTACAACTTGAATACAAAGGCGAGAAACAATTTTTTTAAAATATATTCTTCGAGTATCTATGAATCTAACACTACGCTACTAGTTTCAAAAATGTGAAGGCATTATTTGTGATCGCTCTATAAATGCTAACTATTTACAAAAACAAAATCACGAATCCTCACTGCAAGCTACTCCAGTGCAGTACATATCGATTCTACTTTTAACATCACAAAGTTCATGGCTTAAAACTAATTTCAAGAAATTTATTTTAGAACAGTAACTTTTGCCAGGCCTGGCCCACTCCCCGTGTCGGTATCAAAAATTTACCTACGCACAGCGGCCCCGCATAAACGGCTAGAGAGGAAAGTGGAATAGGTAAGAGTAACGCGCTAGAAAGAGACGCAACAGGTAGCGGGAAAGTGGAAAAGGTAAGGCTTATGCGCTAGTAAGACACGCAACATTATCGTAGGCGATTAAGCGCTGCGTGATCTGAATTGAACTTATTCGTATCGTAGCTAGAGTCTATATTTCTTTAAATGACTTTTCGAGGGCCTTCTGTACTTGTACTATTATGTATTCTGTGCTTTTGCAAAGCACATCAAAAGATGAGTGCTTATAATCATTGAAAGGGTAGTGCAACAATATTTTTAATGCTCAGTTAAAATATCATTAATATAAGGGTACTAAAGCAGCACCAATATAGTTTATTAATTTTATTTAATAAGAATTATGAATCATTAGTGATCAATGCAGCAATAACAATATTTATTCATCAGTCACAGGGTCGAGAAAAACGTGAAGAAACACCGGGGCCTGTCTCCAAGGCGAAAACCGGATTTGACCCAAGAAAGATACATGTTAAAGAAAATAGGAAAATTACAGACAATAAATTAAACTTATCCTGAAATTAGTTTCGGACCATACTAAAAAACTTCGTGACATAAACGTACGCGGTACAAACGAACCTTCTCGGTGCGGTTAACCGCAGTGGAGTGGTAGGAGCGAGTGTTCCCGGGGCGGGCGCCCGCGGCGGTGTGGTAGTGGCGCGCGGTGGCTTTGTGCACGTGGCTGATCGAACCGTCCCCGTCCAGGAACCCGTCCAGCAGTAGATTGTTCGCGTTCTCTGATCATACCATCCACGTTTAGCACATTTCCCACCCACCTGGGTTTTAGTTACCGCATCGAACATTAGTTACTAAGCGTAAATGGAGTTGATCTCAACTATTCTTACGTAGTAGTACTTGCGTAGTAGCGCAATTGACAACGGTGCTGTGAGACCACTTGTTTACTAAATAAATCATATAAAACATTAGCACACTCATTTCCAAGCGGAAACGTGACAAGGGTCGTGACCCCATCATTTTGATTTTTCTTTATAATATGTACATATTTCACCTATACATCTATAAAATAAAATGTTGTGTTCAGATAAATGCATGCTAAGCCCAACACAACATTTCAATAAAGAAACGGTGTTTCTTCTTATCCTTTACGTTGTAGGTAACCCCAATAGCGTGATAAAAAACAGAACTTTTGTGGCAGTCAAGTAGTATTATTTTTGTAAAACCGAGTGTTGCTAAGGCCGTTAAGCATGATGTGGTAGAATCGAGTATTCCCGGACGGTTAACCACAGTGGTGTGGTAGAATCGAGTGTTCCCGGGGAAGTTAACCGCAATGGTGTAGTAGAATCGAGTATTCCCGGGCGGTTAACCGCAGTGATGTGGTAGAATCGAGTGTTCCCGGGAAAGTTAACCACAATGGTGTGATAGAATCGAGTGTCTCCAGGCGGTTAACCGCAGTGGTGTGATAGAATCGAGTGTTCCCGGGAAAGTTAACCACAATGGTGTGGTAGAATCAAGTGTCCCCGGGCGGTTAACCGCAGTGGTGTGGTAGAATCTAGTGTTCCCGGGCGGTTAACCGCAGTGGTGTGGTAGAATCGAGTGTCCCCGGGCGGTTAACCGCAGTGGTGTGGTAGAATCGAGTGTTCCCGGGGCGATGGCCCGCTGCGGTGTGGTAGTGGCGCACAGTGGCTTTATGCACGTGGCTACCACCTTAGTCATTTTTTCAGCTTGGATCTACCCATTACATTACATGTGACCATCTTAATCCTCAGATGTCATAGTCGAGTTTAAAGATGAGTTTGTTAAAATTATTATAGTGCGATGAGATTTATATTCATATGGTATTAAGAGCAGATACTTACTGGGATCGCAGGCGTACGGCGTTAGATCTTTGACGCCGGCTTCCATCACAATGTCCTCGTCTATTGCAAAGTTGCCTGTGAACTTCTTTGGGTCCCTGTAAAAATAGGAAACAGCATATATCAGCACCATAATATTAATTATTCATAATATTATAATATATAACATAAATTAGTAAGAAAATCTCTCTTCTTTTTAAATAAGTAACAATTATGGAGGTTCCGTCTGCCTCGTGGTATTGAACGCCAGTTTATCAGGCCATACCATCGCATTCTTCCATTGATGGTGGGCCAAGAATTATCGATGGAACTAGTTTCCCCATCACAGTAGAGATATTCATATATGGTGGTGAGAACACCTAAAAGCCATCACTTAGATTAGACCTTTATCAAGCGATTGCGGAAATGTTCATAGTTCCTACTACTCCTCTGCTGCGGATTGGGAGGTTAAATGAAATATATGCAAACGGGAAAGTCTCAGAAGGAAATTCCTTAGGTACTCTACAGTTTACGTGACGTATTATGCGAAAAAGGATGGCACTTACTTGCATAGAATAGCGTAGGCGGCATCGGAGACGATTTCTGGTTTTCGACTGGTCGATGTGTCACCGGTCAGCATTTCGATCGCGGCGGTTGCGATAGCTGAAATTAAAAAAAAGATTTCAATAATTGTTAGTTATAACTATTAGATATTATAATTTTCCAATATGGAAGAGGCAAATGTTTATATTATTTAATTTTCAAAAATTAAACATACCTATGTAATTTTGGGAATGCTTTTTGTTGAGTAGCTTGGAGTTTCTGGGTGTGTATGTAAGCGAATCTGTCGTATGATTTTCCTCATACACTAACCATAAATTTCTTAAGACTTAGATCTCGGAATAATCGATTTTATTGAAGTCAAATGACACAAAAGGCATATTTGATATGTTATTTTCTAAGATATTCAATTTTTGCTTTCAAATATACATTTATAATGCATACAGTTAAAAGATTTAGATTTGTCACTTAGGCCAACGGTTTGTAAAACAAAATGCTTACCAGTCTTCGGCCAGAGGGCGTTGACGCCGATGTTGTAGGGCTTGAACTCTTCGCTCATGCCGAGGACGCACATCGACATGCCGTACTTGGCCATCGTGTACGCCACGTGGATTGAGAACCTGTGGGAAGAATATTACATGCCATCAAAAACATAACCTGTAAAAAAACCCAAGTCTCACAACTCAGATCTTGCACCATAAAATGTTGAGAAATCCATGTATGTATCCATAGATTGGCTTTCTATTTGATGTTCATATTTTATTACGTTTGAGGTGCAACCTCAAATAGAACAGGAATTCTATTTGAGGCTTGAGCTAGTGGCCATGTGGGTGTGTTGCTACTCATGAAGACTAAGACTCAAATACACAATCTGCGGCACCAATGCTTCTCCAACAGAGACATAAAACGTGAAGATCTTGCTGTTTCACAGCAGGCTGCAGTATGACACCTCCCAGCGTGAGCTATAGCACTAGCTATACCACCTTAAAGCTACGAGTTACTAGCTACTAGTTCTATCGCCTATACACAACAATTTTGATTTGACGATTTGAGATTTGAACCAATGACTTTAGTACTTAACAGATTAGTTTTGGGGTTCGAGGGCATAGACTTGACCATTATAAAGTAATCACATGGTAATCACAAGGTAATCACAATATGTTGTCACATGTACCCACAAAAATTCAATTTAAAGACATTTGTCTATCTATTATATAATCAGGCAATGGCCGCGCCTGAATTTGCATCTACTCTGTCATTGCGAGCAAGTTGGTGTTTAAATTATGATTATGCTTTTAAGCCTGTTAAACAATAAGGAAAAATCTTGTTAAGACAGGCCTAAACTATAACCAGATTATCGATAAGGCCTATAATTATTCTATAAATAGTGTGGAACAAAAAAGTAACAATATTAAAAAAATTGCATGATAGTGTGATTAGAGATAAGATCGGTTTAAATGCAATAATTATGGTTTAACTTTATGATTATTCATGAGTAAGTACGTAGATACGTGTTGTCTATAAATAGACATCTTGGTAAAATTTGCCACCTTAGAATGGAGTTACACAAAAGCTGAACCGCCATTTATATCTTACTATTATTATATTAAAATAAAATAAAAGGCAGATTTACTTGTAATGCTAAAAGCATTATACATAATTTATTTATAACTTGGTATAATAAGGAAATAATTAAACAATATTCAATTCCAATAATTGTATAATACTTATGTAGTTATTAAAATATTAATTGTATTCAATCATTTTTCAAAACCTTTCAAAAGATTCATTTGTAATGACTAGATTCGTTTCAAATGTTTTTATAGTCATTGCTTAGCTAATTTATAACTGCAAGTCATTGCATCTTTAACATAAAAATGTTATTGTAAACATGAAGTTAAAGAGCACTGTAGTAATTTTATATTCAAAAAGTAGGATAAGGGAATAAAATAATGATTCTATTTTCTAACTAAGTAACAGAAATAAGTGTTTAGCTGTTTAATCATACCATTAAATTACTGTAATAAATAGTGTAACTGATTAGATTAAGAACACTTGATTAAAACGATTGGTAATGTTAATAATACATTTCAATATTACACTCCAAAGCATACCACACACAAAAGATTATATTCTTACCAATGTGGATTCATGTTGAGGGGGGGTGACAGGTTGAGTATGTGGGCATGATCACTGTTCTTCAACAATGGAACACATAGTTTAGATCTGAAAATAATAAGCAACAGAATTTTGTAACAATTATTAAAAGAAACATTTAAAACATGAACTTGACAAACTCCACAATATTCTATTAAAAAACGATTTTGTATAAATATGTGCTTGTCATTATAAATTCATTTTCAAACAGAATTTTCATTACACTTTGCTTTAATCTATTTGTTCAAAAAAATATTTTTTGCAATGCCTTAAAACTTAAAATTCTGATTATTAAAAATTAACATCTTTTATGCAACAAGTCACGTTTGTAATTAACATCATGGACATTCAATTTACGTTGGCTTGGCACAAAATTAAAAGACTATGTACCTCATAATGTTGATTTATGATCTAGTAAAAAATAACCATTAAGGTAATCAATATACATACTTACCTACAAAAGCGGTCTTTGGGTTATTTTTAACATACCTATACAAATAATAATCTTCAATATTATAAACTTTGGTAAACAACTTTGGCTCTACTTTTTATTGAAAAAAACTTCAAAATTGTTTTAAAATAATTAAAGTTACTAGAAATTTGTTTCTGCATTAAATGACAATTTGTTTAAATCTTAAAAATTTTGCGTTTTCATTATTTTTAAATTGCAAATTAAAATAAAAAGATATGCTAACATTGTTTACCAAATAGATCAAGTGTAAAAAATGGACTTTAGTATAAATAAATGAGACATTTGCAGTAAATCTTACGTCAAGAAGGTGCCTCTAGTGTTGATGTTGTGCATGAGGTCGTATCGCTTCATGTCCGTCTGCTCGGTGCCAGTCAGGGAGATAGCAGACGCATTGTTCACAAGTATGTCAATACCATTGAACTGAAAGGGTAAATTAAAAGCGTTATTTATAAGCCTGACCAGGGTTTCCATACAACATGTCACATTTCAGAAAACATGATTTTTTTTACTGGCAATTGTGTGGATGATGACAATTGTCATGATTTTAATCCAATGTGTGTGCAAAATGTTAATATTGACAATGTAAATTGAATGTTTTTTATTGTTATGGTAAGGTATGTTATAAAACAATTTTTATCATTTAAGTAAGTAAGAACTGTACAAAGTCCATGTTAATAATAAAGATTTAACATTGACTTTTTACAATAATATTTACCTTTTTACTTTTAATTGACCTATATTACGCATCTAGGGGATTATATCTAGGTACCTTATCAGCAAGTTTAAAGAGCAAAATATATAAAGTGTAAAATTTAAAACCATTATGAGTTATTTGATAAAGGTAAAAGTTTTCTTCTCCTTAACAATATGGGTAATATTTAATAAATAAATTAATACCATTATTAGGTTTTCTTTGGTGGAAATTTAGTGTATATTGTTAATATTTTTTGGTTAAAATATAAAATTACCTTCTTCACAGCTTCATCAATAGCCTTTTGAATTTGTTTTTCCTCTCTCACATCTACAATACATGGCAAAGCCTTGCCTCCAAGGGCTTCAACTAAAAGTACAAATAACAGATTTTAAAAATAGTAATTATTTACATACAGTATTTAAAACCTACTTAAGAACCAGAAAACCAAACAAGGTGGTTTTACATTTCAACACAGTCAACTTCAAAAATGAAAAGCCTTTTTTTATTTTTTATTTTTGCTTCTCTTAGTAAGAAAGTAAAGTTCAACCTGTCATTGCTCACTTTCAGTAATTATTTATTCATATACACTACATACCAATTTAACTTATACATCAATATTCTAAGAATTGTCCATTACTCAAGTAAATCACAGAATACTTGTTAAACTAGATTGTCAAGCATCAAACATTTGGTCAATGTTCTTGTAGAGGGGTCCAAAGTCCAATGCAAAGAAAGTTTTTTAGAAACTAAATATTTGACTTAAAAAGTGGACTACCCGTCTGTGTGTGGTCTTGATAATCAACTGTGATGCGCGTGAGGTGCGTTATGTGGTAGAACGGTACGTACTTTCCTCGGCCGCCGTGTAAATAGTTCCCGGGAGCTTCGGGTGAGGCTCCGCAGTTTTCGCTGCAATCACAACATTCGCGCCGTCCTTAGCCGCTTTCAGTGCTATAGCCTTCCCTATGCCACGCGAAGCCCCTGTTATAAATAACGTGCGGCCCGCTAACTTCCTATTTAAACACAAATTAAAATTCAAAGGAGCACATCTCAAACAAATTTTTCTTCTTTATAAGTTTCAAAATCTTACCCGGTATTAGCTACTAGACTCATTGTTATAAAGTAATCTTAATTCAATCTTTGATCCCGTATTTATTTAAAGTTGTAAAGCCTTGTGACAAAGTTGATGTTGATAAGTTACTTTAACGACTGATAAAAGTAAATTAATTTTATAACACACACACGATCACCCATCACCTATGTACGTCACGACATTGACGACTATCATGATGACACACGTCATAACTCTAAAAATGTCATTGTCACCTAGCTAACGGTCATTAAATGCTGTGTCAAAACAATCATCCACACAGAATTTAAAGTAGTTGAAGTGGAACAAAGCTTAAACTAAAACAATACCTACTGATTTTGATTTAAAATGATCTAATGCTAGGTATTCGATGTAAACAAGTTGTTATTGGCGTTATTGCTATATTACTCATTTTTTATTTATAAAGAATTAATTAGCACCAGTAGGTGTAATGAAAAAATTAATTTGACGTGCCAGACAGCACTGCATGCAGGCACCATGCAGATGCAGGCACTCCACTCCACAGTCCACTGACTGACCACAACTGACACCTGACTGACAGCCAGCAGTAATGTCAATTGTTTGCGCGGGAAAATGGGCTCAAACTTGAAAGTAGTTAAAAGTATGTAGGCACTTATAACTTAATATTAATATTCAAAACTTTTCTCCATAATCTAACGCCGTCTGACGATATATTTTCCTAATTAAGAATAATAATAATAAGTCATAGTTTCTGACTGACTCTTGACTACAGGAATACATGCGAAGCTTTAAACTATTCATGTAAGTTAAAGTAAGCTTAATATTTCAAGTTTTTGTTACTATGTAATGTATAATTAATACATTTAGTAGCTTTACGTCGCTTCTGTGTCTCTTTATTCTGTAGGCAATTGCCACTACCCTTTGACTTATCTACAGTTAAGTACCTACTCCATTTAGCATCGAAGGAAGTAAACTAGGTGCTTAGAAGATTGATACAGACTGTCAATAATCCATTAATGACCCACTACAGGGTTCGGGTCTCCTTCTCGCAATGAGAGGGATGTAATGTAGGCCTTAGCCCACCACGCTGGCCTACTGCGGGTTGGTGGACTTCACATTGTATGTACCTCTGAGAACAATTTTTTTTGTGAACTCTCAGGCATGCAGGTTTCCTCACGATGTTTTCATTCACCGTAACAGTAGGTGATATTTAATTTAATAAAACACAGAAACAGAATAATTATGGTTACCTATTTAGAATGAAAAACATTTGAAGATCGAAATACATTTATTTGTGCTTTACTTCATACACCCACTCACGCTAATCTAATGTACAACACCACGAATAAGGGTGAACGTATAAATATTAAAATAATCTAAAATAAAACACATTTAAATACTTTATGATCATAAGACATTTAGTTAGGCTTTAAAATATTAATTGCAATCTGTCTAAGTATGGCTCGAATCATTGATAATTTCTATAGATTTTATTAGACTAAATAATATAATTGTAGACTTTGTACACTAACTAACTACTTACATAATGTACATTTTTCGTCTTTAAAGTAAAAATTCAAGTACGAAAAATATGAGTATTTGTTTAATAAAAATTCGTATGAAACATCTAAAATGTTGTAGTTTAATTTCAAATAGGGTAACATTTTTTATACACAAACATTTGAGAAACATAATATTTATGGAAATGTAAATAAAATGATAATATTTATAGAACAAAACATGATTTAGTTATGTGGGTAGTTACATGACTAAATAACTTTGGGCATAAACTTTATTTTAAAACTTTATTTTACATTTTAGCCCTCTTATGGCTTAATGTTAAAATATAATGTTTATTAATTACAACAAGTGATTAAAATATGTCTTAAACACTCATTATTATATGCTTTATGTATTTCATATTATTTTACAGTTACATCATTTTGACCAATGCCATACTTCTAAATAAAAAAACAAATATGCTGATGATGACAAAATTATGTAATAAATTTTAATATTCCTTTTAACCCTGTGTTCCTCAGAGATATGATCGTAATATTAGGCCCAAAACATACATAGCTTTAGTAATATTCTAATTTATTTTCAGATCTTAACCATCCCATTTGTTCGGACAGTTTTAAACTGTACCTATTTTATATTTTTACTTCAATATGTTTAACATCAACAAATAGCTATGTATGATTTGAGCTTAAATTTCAGAGATGACTTAATCGAAAATTAACAGTGACTTTGAAATATATTTCTTCCTAATTGCGTACTAAAATATGAAATTAAACAGCTTCTGAAAACTAGCTGTGTTCAAATATCCTAATATATAGATAAGCTTATTCTATTTAAGAGATATGATAGATAGACAGAAATCTATTCGATACAGAAGCAACCATCTATAACAGTCTACAGAGAAACAAGATTGGAATTTGTATAAGAAGCGACTCAATAATAATATTTTATAAGAGAAGCACCATAAATTCTGTTATACTTTCTATAGTTACTCACAACTTCCACTTATCTAATAATTTAAAGCATCAAAAAATAAGAATTGGCACCAAAAATTAAATTACCTATTTCATAGTTTAAATTCTAGTATTGTTAGATTACACTATTCTTTTATAAATGACAAAAAAAAGTTTTAAGAATAATGGTTACATTACAAGTGTTATTCAAAATAAAAATGAGCCATTTGGACGTTCATATAAAAGCCGGTTGCTTGGCTGAATGCTGGAGGGCCGCTAATACGTCATGTTTGAGTCTAACGTACAGTCTTCCCTTCCTCCAAGGATTCTGTAACTGTAGGGGCCTAAAGTCATCTCTGAGACATCGTTCTCTTGCCCCGATTACAGCTACTAAGCAGAAATCTTGGAGTTTTTCTGGACCGTAAACTGGCCCAGATTTGCCCTTTAGGACGGCAGCCATGTTTAATTGTTTTACAACTAGATCAATAACTTCCCGAGCAGAGGTACGAGGTGTGACGTGTAGCTTGAGGGATGTTCCTGCAGCCAAGCCGGTTTCGTAGGCCGCGAAAACCTGTAATGTAAAATTATAAATTAAGCATCATCAACACATCACCTCAATCTATCAAATAGAAAGAACAAAGTGTGTTTTATAAGTTTTTGTACCTGCAATATTCCTGCTTGGTCAGGCGGTCGTTGTTCTGGGGGTGGTTTAAGCTTCCTCTCTTCGCTACTGCCCCTTTCCTCAGTCTTTGGAACCTTATTGTGATATTCCGTGTCCTCCTGCGCTTCCAATAATGGTTGACGTTTGACGCACATACTTGGCTTCTGAAATAATTCTTGTCCAGTATCTGTGAATTCAACATCTGCCGTTTTCACGTTTGTCATACTTTTTGAAGCAATAACATTACACGGTGTGCGGTGATTCACGTGAGGACGGATTTTCAAAGGAACTGCTGTTGTTACCGGACAACTTTGGCTCTCTGAATCGCTGGACAGACTCTGGGCGGATTCCGACACATTGGCTTTCATTGTCCGCACGCTTATCATGCTTCCGGGATAGAAACCTTTAACGGTTAATAGAGGACTAGAAGAAGTTGACATACTAGTGTTAATACTGTGCGGTCTCTGTTTTGGTTCAGTGTTCTCGTTTTGAATCACTAGTGTGTCTTCGCTACGAGACGGTGGTAAACGATTGCTGCCGATGCTGGCATGTGAGCCCGACGACTTTATATCGAATTGGGAGTTGCTACTTAAATAATTATTGCTTATAGCACTGGAATGAGTGAACTGGGAGTCGGCACTGCCTTTTCTAGGATAGTTATTGAGATCCGTATGTAAATACTGGGAACTGCTTAAATTAAGAGTTGAAACAGAAGTTTGTCTAGGAGCTAAGCTCAATTGTTGCTCTGATTTGCTAAATTCAGGATGAAGACTGGTGTGGTTGCCGTTACCAGCCGGTCCTGGCCATGATCCTCTGCCGGGAGATGTTTTGTTAATTTTACCGTCTCGGGAGGGTATTTGAAGTAAGTCTATTTTCAAATTGGCATCCTTTTGACAGTTTTCACCATCAGGGTCATCACACGTCTCCGAGGGAGTTTTATCAAGGACATGTTTAAGTAAAATGCCAGTGCTGGGCCCCGACTTGTCTTTGTCTCTTGCAAACCCTATGAGATCCATAAGCCATCGTTCGGCTTTCCATACAAGATTAAGGTTGTTTTGTAAGTCTTCTAGTTTGTTCAATCGCTCTTTGGCAGTCTGGAGTTCTGTGCACGAGAACGCTTCCCTGTGCGAGTGGGCGGCTAACGCGACGTCTAATTCCAAAACACAGCTAAGTTTAGAGTATTTGTTCAGGATATTTGTGTGGTAGGTTTGGAGGTGGATCATTTCGAAAGCCTGGATAGGGAGACTCAGAAGATCTCCTTTCTGGAGTAGGATTTCTTTCTGGCCTGGGACAGAACAAGCCTGTTCAGCCGGCGGGCATATCATGACGAAGCTGACATCGTTGTTGAGTTCAATGACTTCGAGATCATAGATTCGGTGGGCGATGACGCTATCTATCGGTATATCCATTTCTTTGAACAGTCTGCGTGAGGCTGAGGCGATTTGTTCTAGGAACATTTCTTGAGATTCTGACGGCTTTTCGTTGTTCGCATTAATTGCTACTAGGTTTGTTATCGTTGGCGTTTCTTCGCTCGGTTTTCCCGACTGCAGCTTAAGGTATTCCCATTCTTCTCTGTAATTGAAAAAGTGAAATCGTTACATAGTTTATTAAAGATAGGTTAAATCTGAATACCTATTCGTTTTACGCACCTTGCCATATTCGGCCAAATTTATGAACTAGGTACCCAGTAGGTTCCCAGGTAGGTACCCCCATTTAGGGGTTTTATGCCTCACAGTAATAAAAAACTTACGCAGATACATGTGGATTCTCCCTGACTCTTGTGTGCGGGGGAACATTAGGAGTGCGCGCGGGTGCCACTATTCGGACCACTTCCACTGATGACTGGAGCTTCAAGTACCCCAGGTACAATCCACGGGGTAGTTGAACTCGTGATACCTGAAGAAATCAAAGAATTTGGTAATAATTTATTAATTAAACACGAGTAAATATGACATGCGGCGGTGATAGCCCAGGGGTTTAGAATTCGACCTCGAATCGAGGGGTCCGGGATCGAATCCCAGAGGCACGCACCAATGAATTTGTAATAAAAGTTATGTGCGATTTATAAAATTAAATATCACTGCTGTTACGGTGAAGGAAAACATCGTGAGGAAACCTGCATGCCTGAGAGTTCCCAAAAAAAAAATGTTCTCAAAGGCATGTGAAGTCCACCAACCCGCAGTAGGCCAGCGTGGTGGACTAAGGCCACATTCCTCTCATTGTGAGGAGAGACCCGACCCTGTAGTGGGTCATTAATGGGTTACTGACAAATAAAAATAAAACATGCTGAGAGTAAAACACTACCCCAACTTGCAAAATTTCGCGTTTAAAAACCTTTGCAAACACAACTAGTAATAATATAATTATAATATATTGTTCGTAACAAATACACGATTAAACGGAAAATTATCCCCCAATTGATATTTTCCCCAAGTGCTTGATTTTTTCTTCAGCTAATCGCTAATCGCTGTCGAATATCATCTAATACTGTTATTTACGTACCTTAGTACCTATTCTATGTGTTCGTATCAACTTGTGGCTACCCCAAAAACCTATTTTACCAGTAGTTATGTGTATCTTCATAATAGTATGACTCACCTGATGGTAAGCGATCTGTTCATGCACAGAAGCCATCAGCAGCTCCCCCATAGTGTTGTCCTCGCTCAACACTCGCCGCCTGAGCTTCGAGACTGGTGCCCACCGAGAGTTCAATGCGGACACCGCTTTGATGGACTTCACGCTGTTGACGCACGATAGCACCACTGTGCCATTGGCGTCTCGGAGCGGCTTGTGGTATAGCTGACCTAAAAGTTCAAGTGTAGAGAATTTTAAATGTTTTTCTATTTTGTAATTTCTTAACATGTAGTGAAATGTGGGTGTTTTATTCCAATTCGTAAGAATATGTTACAAGTGCAGTTGTAATATATTCTTACAAATTGGAAAATGTTAGTGTTTTTTTTAACAAAAAATAATTATACTTGCGTTGTTTCCAAAGTTTAAGATTTATTATTACTAGTGTACTTACTACAGCAAAAAGAAGACATAGGTTATTAATTTATCGATGTGGTTCACTAAAAATGTGCTTATCTACTATTTTAGTACAGGTAAAAGTTTTTGTTATGAAATTTAACATTACACGTTTACCTAAATCTTGCACACATAAAGCGGACTGCATCTGCGCCGCGGCAGTGAGGAGCTTCAGCCTGAAGTGGATTGAAGAAGACGTATGCTTCTCCATGTCTGACCGCAGCGCTTTCACTTCGTCCCACGAGCAGGATACCTGGCGTTAAATATTGTGGATAAAAAATAGAAATAACTTGTAAGGTACATACACTGGGACCACAAATAATTACGCTTCACACTCAAAGCCTCGCTGGGATTCCTTGTCCCCAGGATAAACAGGAATTTGAAGTCATCATTCAACTTTCTAATTTGAATATCTTTCCAACCCAGGAACATTCGCGCAGTACATCGGCGTTTTAATCAATGTGCCACTCAAAACGTCAAACTGATCAACTCAACTCAACTCAAAAAATCAATAACGATCTTGAAAGAGAGGAAAATGTTCGTACCTTCATCAACCAATGGAAGTCTGTGTAGATACAGGCGGGATAAGTTTCGTCAACCTCGATGACTGGCAGGAACTCTTCACTGGTAACAAGCACCTTGTCTTCGTGGTACAGAATGCAAGCCAAGTAGACTCCCCTGGAAGAAGAAATGTAATATTTAGATCAATATCAAATTTGGTAGTCAGATCTGGCAGTCAGTTAATATAATCACTTCAAAGGGGATTCGTTATTTTTACTTAGTAGAACTACTGTATTCCGGCTGGTGAGACTGGCCATAACCCCCGCAAAGAAGTAAATTATTTTTTTGTTTTGGCTAGGAATTCTCAGGAAGGCACAAATGCATTTGGAGATGCAAGTTTAGAGCCTTGAGCATTTAGAGCATTTTAGTCCCTTGAAGTAGCAATAAGTGCCAACAACCTCAGACAGTGATCCGATATGATCTAGCAACACATAGTAGATCTAATAGATAATGGATCAACGGACCAGACGTATCATGAATAGAGGGAGGTCTGTCTCGCTACATTAGATACATATATGTCGCGTAAGTTAGTTGCCAGACACATTGAAAAAGTGGCTTATATTGGCGGCATTCTAGCACGGAATCTCAGAGCGTTTCGGAAAATTCGATCGACCTGCGTCTCATAACAGGGAAAAGTGAATACCTTCTAAGATTCTTCTGGAACTTGCTAGCAGCGGTGAACAGTTGTCGTATGGTGGCGGTCTTCTTGCGCGGCAAGCGGGGTGGTTGGGCTGCTGGACGTTGTCTAGCGCCCGCCGCGGCTGTGGCTAGCGCTTCAAGCGCTGCAGCGGCGCCGCCGGACTCGCCGCGACCCGCACGCGAGGAAACATCACGCCAACCTGGTGTTTGATCGAAGAGGGCACGTCAAGTTACGTTGTTGAAATCACCATTTATTGGTCCAATAAACGAACTGACTTCAAACAAAACTTACTGCTAGGCACCACACTCCTCGGCACAGACACGGTGAAGGGCCCCCATCCCTTTACATTCCCAGCAGCTGCCCTGAAGAAGTACCGCCGGCCCCGAGTAAGGCCAGCCGCCAACACGCGGGTGCCGTTAGACCCGGACGCGTGGACCTCTCTACACCCACACACGTTTGAGAAGTCGGATCGAGACGCCCATTCCACTGTAAAGTAGGTAAATAAAAGTTTTCATGTGCTTTTGCATAAATATAGTTTGTCGTTGTAGTTGTATCTATGTATGTTAGACGGAACGAGAGGTCCTTGCAACAGAGGCCTAGAGGGTATTCTAGCGCAAGGATTAGCGATCCAACTCTCTTTCTTTTTTCATTTTTTTTTTGTTTTTATTCTACCAAATAAATTTGTTTCACTGTAGGTACTTTCTTTAGCGTGGAAGAATTAATATTAATACCTAGTGTTTAAATGTTTAGTAAAAAACTTAATGGTAAAATAATACAAAAATAAAAAATGCATTTTTTTGTGGTTTCACACTTCAGTGGCGACGTAATGTTGATCCCCGTATATAATACATTGATGACCCGTAAGTAAATTCTATGTTTAAAGCTATAGTTACGTAACTATTTGCATGTTAAAGTAACTGCGTTAAAGTAGATTTTGGTTGCATCCATTACCTACTACCAATTACCTAATACAGACTCCACGGTACTTTAGCTAGAGCAGTTTCTCACCCAATCTAACTTTAGTAGGTAGATAAGTAAATAGTCGATGCGGTTGAAGTTGGGTAACCGTTATTTGCTAAACAACATTTAAAAATAAACGCCAGACGCTTTTAAGCCAATTTATTGGTAAGTAATGCATCAGCAAGATGTTTCCCCAGCCTTTGATATGGTTACGTAGGATATGGATTGATATGGTTATGTTTGGAAATAGATCACAACTATATGTAGGTGCATAAATATCTCTAAAAAGCTTCTCCAGCATAATATGGTTACGGAGGATAGCTTTGTTTGGAAATAGACCTTATAAAATGTATTAAGAACATAAATATCTCAAGAAAAAGTTTGGACTTCGACCTTGGAGAAAAAAGTTAAGCCTGACTTAGAACTACGAGTATTTTTAGAATAAGTTGGTCCAACTTGCCTATAAAGTTACGTAAACTTATGAAACTTTAGTCCCCCCTACCGTTATATATAAAAAAAGCCGTATAAATGAGTTTACGAAAAAAGAGACTACTAGTTCATGCGTAGTGATTCATTTTGACAGTTCATAGGTTTAGCAAGTTCTTAAGGTTTACTCGATTTGTTTTTTGGTCGTAACAATTTGTTCCCTTGAGATTAATTGATTTATTGTTTAGTTATTGTAACTATTTGACTTTAAGTCTTGAAATAGTTCAACCCACCTTTAGGCATAGGTTCTTAATAACAATAACTCTTGAGGTTCATCAACCTACCTTTATACTTAGTTACAATGGGCGGATCCCTCACAGAGACAGTCCTAAGGTCCTTCAGTCGCACGGAAACCGAATGTGGCCCACACACCTCAAGATCTGGTGGTGGAAGTGCGGCTGGTATGCGGGCTTGTTGCCAGCCGAGGACTAGACGTCTGTGAAAACAAATTAATCTTTGAAGATTGTATGTGAAACGAGCGTCAAAGTAACCTTCCTCGTATGTTAAGGATTGTACGTATATGGGAAACGAGTACAAAAGTAACCTTTAACAGGTAGACCGCCGTTAGGATCTCTTGTGGTTTGCGGGGTTCGGGAGGGGAACGAAACTGACCAATAAGATAGTCTCCTCGCGTGTTGAACATTAAAACATCATAACCAGTTGCTATATTATTATGTATAGGTAGTTGTGTCTCAGAAGCGGGGAAGACAATTAAGGCAAAGACACTTATGGCAGAGAATTTGACGTGATTTTAGTAGTGCTTATTCAAAACAGGTCGCCACTTACAACCGTAGACGGTAGTTTTGTCTGTTTAATGTATGAGACAATACACGCATTTGTTGCTACTATCGAGAAAATAATCAGTAACCAAACATAAACCAAAATGCAAAAACTTGTATTGATACAAAAAATCTACTTTGTGATAATCTCTGAGTCATATCGGTAGATATATAGTTATATAGGTACTGTCTCCTTGTGCAATTCGTCAGCCTTCAAAAATTGTTTAACAAACTCGTAAATTTAAATCACTATAATTAATAGCGTATTCAACCCATAAAATTAAGTTCAGGTGATAGATTATGACTTGTGCTGAGGAACGCAAAAGCAGCCATCTACAATTTGAAAATTGATGAATTGCGTACTTTAACGATCGCACTCTTCTTTCCCAGTGCTGAGCCTGTTTATCTTTCTCAGAGCCAGTTCCACCTGCACAGCCGGTGGTACCAGCCTGACCACCTGCTGAAGATCTGAAATCAAAAAATATTTTGATCAGTTAGTTCCTTGATTGTGGTGTTAAAACAAAAAATCGCTGTAGACAGTTGATTTTTATATAAAGCTAAGCTACGGCCGATCTTTGCATTGTTGCTTGTTATTTAGATCTTGATGCATTTTTTGATGTTGATTCCTATCTTCATGTTTTAAGGCATCACAGAAAATTTACATACCTATTTGTAAAAGTGCACGTGCATTCAATATCAAAATATAATACCTACCATTCTGTCTAAGTGAAATATAAACTATTCGATACATTTATCGATGCCAATATCTACTTTATATGTGTAGATATTTTGACTTTCCTATTTTTCTTATTATTTATCGTTTTGTACGATTGTTAAATGGTTAGATATGAACCTCGTGCAAGCGTCTTCCCTACAGCTTCTGTCTAGCAGACAGCCAGTGGCTTCGTGTAGACGTGCCTCAGCTTCCCGAGTCAGTTTCCGAAGGTGAGCCCCTAGGGATTCTGGTGTTTTAACTGCAACAAAAATAAGCACTGTAAGTCGGAGTTTGGAGATCGTAAAAGATTGCGGTGATAGCCCAATGGCTTAGAATTCGACCTTCAATCGAGGGGTCCGGGTTCGAAGCCCAGTGGCACGCACCACCAAGGACTTTGTAAAAAAAATTATGTGCGGTTTGTAAAAGTTTGTAAAAAACATCCCCTTCATTGTGAGAGGAGACCCGACCCTGTAGTGGGTCATTAATGGGTTACTGACAAGAGATTGCTACAGATGGCTGAAGCTAGGGCCTTCACGGTACATGTTGCTGTAAAAGCTGACTTGATTTGATGAAGTACCTAGGTCATCTGATATCTAAGTCCTATTTTCCGATATAAACATTAAATCAAAATGAATCATGTCTAGCACTAAACGCTCAAGTAAAAGTTGCCTATCTATGATAACCTAAATCCAATAAAGCCTATTGACCGCTGTATTCAAGAAAAACATTCTAGAGATAAAATATTCACATTCATGGATACTAAAAGATAATAAGGCAAAACACTGATTGATGCAAGACGAGTGGAATCATTTGATTATTGGGCGATAAATAAGATTTATTGACACTACATGATTATATCACAAGTAAGTGATCGATGAAAATGTCATTGCATTTTTGGGAAATGCCTCTTTTTGTTTTGGTAGGCATTTATCTAGACAAATACAAATACTTACGTGCTTATAGGAAGACCATAAGTAAATAACCTAAGTACCTAGAACATTTAAGAAATCTATTAGCAATTTCCAATGACACGTCGTAAATAAAAGAACAGTTTTTCTACAATAGTTACTTTAAAACAGCTAACAATTTAAAAAAATAACTTATCTTCTTTAATATTAAATTAGCAGAAGCCTGGTTATACAATAAATAAAAACCAAAGTTAACTTATAGAATAAATTAACATGGGTTTTACACCCACAATAATTTATAAGAAAACGCTCTCTAGGTAATTGTTACAGAACCTTTAACATAAAAATAATAAACGAAACTGCTTTATGAATATCGTTATCAATGTAAGCAGGCTTGTTTGCACTCAACTGGCCATATTTGGACGAGCTCCAGGAAACCAGATATTCAGCATTAAGCACTAGACAGGAAGGATTGATCGCGATAAGGAAAATATACACAGGATACTATTGATTACAAATAATATTTAATTTATTTTATCCTTTAGTTATTGTATGCCCGCATAGGGTAGACGGTTCTGAACTTATTATAATTTTTGTAACATCTTTCTCATGTAACAGTCAACAATAAACGTATTCTTTACTTTTTCTTTTCTTTAAATTTAAGGACAATTTTATCTAAGCTTATACTTACCTACTTGTATCATAGTAATTTTTGAATTGGAGTGGATGGTGAATTTCGTGCGTGTTAGAAAGTATATAGGTACCATACAAATCTATACCTACATAAAGCATAGACTCAGTACTAATTACTAGTGGTAAAATATTGGCGTATTGACACAAAAGATACCTATTAGCTTCGTATTGTAGTGATGAGAAAAGGAAAAATGTCAAATGTAAGTTCCATCACAATAGACGATTTATCAAACATTATAATATTATCAAATGTATTTCGCAAGACATCTTGGGTAATCTACCTCATTCTGGTTATAACCGATTTACTCTGCTTCTCTTTCTTCAAAAGCAAAAATGATACTCACATTGGGTCCCCTCCTTCGCGCCGAACTCCATAAGCATCCGGGCCAGCTGTCGATTATTCGCCAACACGGCGACGTCCAGTGGCGACAAACCATCGGGGTTGAGGCTGTACCACAAAAAAAGGTGAATATTTAAAAAAAAAGTTTATATGAATGAAAACAAAAGAGGATGGATTGGAAATGTAGAGGGCTAATAAATGTAATTAATGTGTCACATTCAGAGAGTCCGAAGTTATTATGAAACTTTCTTAAGTTTGAAATCCGTTGAAGAACGAAGGCATCATTTGAATTTATTGTCTAGAACACTTGTTCAAGTTTTGAAAATAATATAATAGTTCTTTACCTGTTAACGTCGACATCGGTGGACTCCAAGATATTTCTCGCTTTATCAAGATAGCCATGTTCAACTGCTGCAAAGAGTGCTGGAACAAAGAAACTTTATTTCAAAAATAATCTCATTACCAAAACTTTCTTTAGTCTGTTAAGTTACTGTTCACGTTTTTTAAAACTCAATGATTGGTGTGTATGAATTAAAAAAAAAATTAAAGAAAGAAAAGCAAAATAAAAAATTGAAAATAAAAAGTACATATAAAGTAAATGGTGAAAAGAAAAAAATACCCTGCAAATGTATGTTAACTTGGGCGATTTTGTCTTGATGCGCGCGCGCGTCTTTCTGCTGGCGACGGGTTACCTTGTCGAGGTGCGGGGGGAGGGGAGCGCACGCGCTAAGCGACGGCAGCTCCCCCCCGCACCCTTCCAGCAGGGCGCCGTACTGCAGCTCTAGGGAAAAAGCGGGGTGTCAAATAAATTGAAAAAAAAAAAACAAATTAACAAAAGTTCGAGACGCCATCACCAAAACAAAAAAAAAACCAAAGTTTAAGGATTGATAAAAAAAAGTAAAAGGTGTAGGTTTGGTATACTATTAAATATACAAACCCCTATCAGAAAAAGCGAAGAGAAAAAGTATACCTAAACGTGAATTTGTCCGCAGTAAATCAAATAAAGGATTGGAAGGACTTATTCTATTGGGTATAAAAAGGGATAAAATAGTGTGCAAATAACTTTATCCATTATAGGGTTAATATTTACTCTAAAACTTTAATGTTATTATTGGCAAACATTATTAATTTTAAATGTAAGAAGAAAGCCACCTTCTTGAGTTACTTGGTTTAATAAAATGGATTTGTAATCGCATCATAAAACTTCGTGAACTTAGGGAGCTTTAATTTTTAAGAGTCTTATGATCTTCAACTCGTAAAGAACTTAATAAAAATATAACTTATACATATAAAGGAATTAAATATAAATTAAGTCAAATTCGTTTTTTGAGCGTCAAGATATTGAGAAAGCAAGTTAGCACGTTTTAAATATCATCGAGTTTTGAATGACTGAATAGAATTTGAGATATTTTTTCCTTGAATGCAAATGTTTTTATTAAGTACATATAAATAACTATTATTTTATTGAATCCCAGGTAACGATACTCGCGATTTCATTAATATAAATACCTCATCAAAAAACAGATAATATAACTTATAATGAAATACTCGTATTAATTACTGTCACCAACGAGCCTACGATATACGATTACGGAAGTGAGAAATTTGGTTAAATTTCTAAATTATAATTAACGTAACTAGTTACGACCCATCTTCACCTTGTAGGTTTGTAGAGCACATCAAGCTACGTAACGTGTTTACACCTTCGTGTCAAAATCCGTATCTATTAGATAATGAATGTTTAACTTAAATTCAAAATAATAATTTTGAAATGCTGATCCTATCTACTATTTTAAGAAAACAATAAATCAAGATCACTTTTGTATCTAAACACACAAATAATAAAATTGAGCTATATTCCTATCTGAATCAAAATATTTATTACCGGTAAGAAAGTGAGCTGTTATACTCGTAGATACCATGCAAATTAACTCAGATTGCACCTGAATGTACCGAGTCACACCAAAATGAATTGACTCGATTCGACGATAAACGACGGAGAAAGGATTGTGGGGATATTTTGTGATATGAGCAAAGCATTTGACTTAGTATGTCATAAAACACTACTTGAAAAATTATATAAATATGGAATAAGGGGCAACAGTAATAAGTTAATTGAAAGTTATCTCAGCAATAGGCAACAGTGTGTTGAAATACATGGTATAGGTTCAAGAAATTGTAATACCACATATAGGTCTAAATATTCGGTTAATAGTTATGGAATCCCACAAGGGAGTGTATTGGGCCCCCTATTGTTTCTAATTTATATTAACGACCTTCCGAATATTACCAACCACGAAATTATTTTATTTGCTGACGACACTACAATATTAATAAAAGACAAAAATGAAACAAAATTGACTTTAGAAATAAATGAAGTATTGAAAAACATAGCACACTGGTTAGATATAAACAATCTTAAAATTAACACTGATAAAACTAAACTTATAGAATTTAGAACATATGCTAGAAAGGAAAGTTTAATTAAAGCCACCTGTCTTAACTACACGATAGAAAATATCAATTCTACTGTATTTTTAGGTATAACGATTGATAGCCATTGTAACTGGAAAAGTCAAGTAGAGAAAATATGCAGTAAGCTTGATAGTCTCGTATATTTAGTTAGGCGCCTCAAACAGGTAACGTCCATGAAAGTTGCTCTACTAACATATCATGGCTTTATTGCTTCAATAATTCGATACGGAATAATAATTTGGGGTAATTCTGTAGATGCTCCTAGATTGTTTAAAGCACAGAAACGTTGTATTAGAGCCCTTTGTGGCATTTCACCACTGGAAAGTTGTAAGCCACACTTTAAAGAGCTTGGCATCCTACCACTACCTTCTCTTTACATTTTTGAAATATGCCTGTTTGTATATAAAAATAATAAGCTATTTAATAAAAATTCAGACGTCCCTAACTACAGAGGAAGAGCCAAAACAAACCTATGCATTCCACCACAGCGCCTAAACCTATTTAGTAGAAATGTTTATTGTATGGCAATAAAATTATATAATAAATTGCCTAAAGCTCTTAAAGACATGTCAATTACTTCATTCAAACAAAAATTATATAAAATATTAATAAACAAATGTTATTATGGGATTGACGAATTTTTAAATGATAATAATATTATTTTAGATTAAAATTGACATGACTTAGAATCTATTGATATTGTGTATAATTGTATTGTATGAATATTTTGTAATAATTATCAGTTGACATTGTAAAGATACCTCTGACTTGAATTTAGATTGAAATTAATTATGACATTTGTACGCCTAGTTAGGCATAATATGTAGAACCTAATTACTTAAGCATGTACCATCTTAATGTAACACATATTAGTGCAAATAAAGTTGATTGATTGATTGATTGATTGATTGATTGAGTAAGTAGTCTATTTTACTTCTTACTTCCTACTATTGTTTTATATGCAAATGTTTCTGATGAAGTTTAAAAGGAGGATGTTTTTGCGTAGAAGAGTTGTAACTCTTAGAAAAGTACCTACTGAACGGATTTTGCAGTAAATAATAGTACTTATTGCATTTAAAACACCATAATATCTAATCAACGCGTGAATGCCTACTGGGATCAAATTCTAAATGTCTTACAGGCGAAGTCGCGAGCAAAAGCTAGTGTAGTATATTTAGGACTCTTAGACGTGGGGTAAATAAATATGCGAAAGTGTAATTTTTCTTTCCTCAGAGTAAACCTTCCCTGCGACGGTACATTTATCATAATATTGAGGAAATATGACGCTTTTCTTGGATTATGCTACTGGAGGAGTATATTTGCGGTTGACTATTGAATTATTAGAGGAATAAGGAAAAAAATGTTTTATATCCAAGAAGAAAAAACAATTAATATTATGTAATCTAAACTGTGCAAATTTAATGTGAAACGTTGATTCAGGCCTTCAGGGGACAATTTCAAAATGTTAACTTTCAATTCCTATTAATTAACTACTATTATAAACAAATGCTACCAAATTAACTAAAAAAGTAAATTTATTTTTTATTTATTTATTTAAGTCAACAATATGCTAACAGTATAAAAAACCAAACGCATTTGGAACAGAGATGCTATATTGTAGGTATAGCATCTCTTTAAAGTTCACAAATGCGTTCAGTAAAATTTGATTGATAGCGGACATTGTGTTCTTACTTGTGTATCTTTACCTACATTTTTACCTTTAAATTTTCAATGCCAGAAAATCCATATCCAAATACTTAACCTAAAAAGGGTGATTCAATTAGAGATAGGTAAAAAAAATGTAGGGCTCTTTATCCTTTAAGTATTCAAGAACTCCCTTGGTAATACGATCGAGCTACCCAATAAGCAAACTTCGTTATGTACCATAAAAAGGTGAGAATTCAGGATAAAAGGAATCTATAAGTATAAATTCTTGACGCTAAAGTACTACAAGAAGTACAAGCAATTAAGCAATATAAGAAAAACAAAACATCTAGACGCTCGGTGTTTTTATATGTAAACACATAGTAAAGTAACAATAATTGTTTGCAATGACGAAAGCAATAACGAAGGCCATAGGTCGGAGGACATATTCTGTCAAAAGAAATACATAATAAGTTATTAATTAATAACAAAAGAAAGGTAATTGTAATTGTACAATTTTTAAAGTCCCTACAAAAAGATCAAATGTGTAGCAAAAGCTCAAAGAAAACATTAAAGCAATCTGTCCCATTTATTCAGAGTACTACACTCAAATTATATCTGAGACCATAAACTGCATGCTTTGCGGCAATAATGAGCTTTCGTAACTTTTTTTGCGTTTTTAAATTCATCATTTAGAACGTTGAAAGCAGAATATATTTCCGGTGCTTTATGTTCATGAGCGAATTATGAAATTCGGAGCAAAATTTTCAAGTTAACTTATAACGTATAGTCCTTTGAGTGGAACAATTCGTCTGCCGTTTATTGCATTTTCTAATTTAGCGATGCGTTTTGCGATTGAGTCCTCAAAGCTAAGACGTTAGCCTTGTTTCAGCATGAATTTGAATGTAGGTATATCAGGTTAGCAAGCAATGCAGTTCGCACATCATCGGCTATTTAGATTAAACTTGTTGTCAACTCTTAAAAGTTATTAGAGTTTACTAGATGCTTCCACGTCTTATTATTATTAGTGTTTACTAGATACTTCCACGTCTTGAAAAGCTGGCAAATCAATTAGTTTTGGTTGTGGTTGTAATTACACTTGGTTGAACATGAATATTAATATCATGCGGCTATTTGTAGGTTTAAGCAGCATACGAAATTTTGACTGATGGTCAAACGAACAACATTGACAAAAGATTGCTTTTTACAGTTCTCCTTACCGTAAACTCTTTCAAAAAGTGATCTTTATAATATACAAACACCTAAATAAAATAAACGTTTTAATGTCAAAATTGAGAAATGTGGTTAACTTTATAAATAAAATGCATTAAATACGGAAATGGAAAATTAATTTAATCAAAATTTATCAAAATATCGCGCAGACAAAAAATTGATTTATTGAGTATCATCATAATGTTATTCACAATATTTGGTTAATTGTGATAATATGTTTACACCTAATGGTAATTACATGTATAATATGTTAATTACTTCCTTAGGTTATCATAAAAAAGCTCAGCTGTTGTCAGTTTGCTGCAGCGTTGAAACTTTCAAGGGTATAACTTAAATTTATATCGATTTCAGAGGTTCACCGGTCCAAAGCTTTATCCTAGTCAATAAATCAAACTTGTTTGGTGTAATGTACAAGATATATTACACCGCATGTCTTCAAATTGAGCGTTTCAAGGCTGGCTTTGCAACCTCGGTGGACGTTCAATAGCCTTATTTGGCACCGCGCGCTACATTACGATTAGGTTCGGAATAACCGATCATTGCAAGGTGAACTTATCCATTTAATATCTGGTATTAGGATATAATAGACATGGATATTAATGAGAACGCAAGCTGTTATAAAGTATATCATAAAAATTCTAATTCATTAAATTTCTAATTCTTATCAATAACAGTTACTTTTTGAAATTCAATGACATTAATATCTTAAAAATGAGTAACAGTAACGAAGCTGGTAATCTAGGCCAATGTTCTTAATTTTTTTAATTAACAGTAGGTGCGTTAAATAAAGCAACCAGTGTTCAAGCAGTAAACCAATAATGATCTCACATCCGCGGATAATAAAAAGTTATCTACTGTCTGTGTTTATTGAGCAAATGAAACTGTAGCACTGAACACTGGAGTGATTTTAATGGTAAATGAGAGGTTCCGAGTCCACAGAATATTCAACGATAAAGATAATTACATTGTTGGTGCCAACGTTCGATTTGAGTTTCCTTTTTACTTTGCTCAGTTTGCCGAAAACATCAAAACAAAATACACCCAAACATTTACCACAAAGAAAACGTTTCTCTAATATAATTGTCATCGCTACTTATGACAAATCACTCTTTGTTCACCACATTTCTAGTACTATAATTCGATTCAAATGTGCAACAGATACGCAATGTATGCGCTAAAAATAAGCTTATCCGATAAAACGACACATTGAAATCACTTGCAGTTCCCAGAATGTAAGGTGAAAGGTTCCCATGATTGTATCGCAGTTACTAGTTACTCGTACTATAAACACATTATTGTTCCGATAGCTCGTGACTACGATACCGTGCGTCGACACGTTGCGTGGGTAATCGTTACTCAATTCCATGTTGACTAGCAAAAAAAGCCTTTGAAAGTAACAGTGATGCATCGTTTCTAATACCCAACTCTGCAAGGCGGAAACACACACGAGGCCACCGCGCGGAACGAGGCACGAGATCGACAAAATCGGACATGCAGACAAACGGACATACGCACATAATAACAGAATCGGAAGTGGCTACCTTGTCACTGGTACACGATACACTGACAAAGATAAATTAGGCATACAGCCACCGAAAAGAACATTAGGTCACTGGCACGAAACACGAGTCACGGTTGAATAAATAAATTCGGAAATGAAACTGACCGCACGTGAAGAAGTCCACCATGTCGCTCCATTGCAGTATCATTATTGCAACTGAGCTGCTCTCACGGTTTGGGAGCCCGCTACTGTGCCATTGTGTACTATCTTGAATCTCTTATGTCGTCATTGTACCTGAGATCTCCAGTGTGCGAAAGTTAAGTCTTACGTATAGGTACTATAATAAGTGCAGTTACCTACTTAAGGTGGAGTGCAAGTTCAAATTGGTTTACTGCCAGGAGCTAAAGCAAACTGCATTACCTCCTTTTTACGGCGAGATGGCTGGCTATATCATATTTTCATTTGGTATTTCTGTCTTCTTTGTGAAATCCTGAAGGTGTCTATTGAAAGGCAGGCCATATTAAGAAAGAGTACAAAAAATGTAGATAGGCTCCCATGAAATTCAATCACTATCTAGTAGGTAATTAACCAAAGGTCTGTATTCGAGATGATAGCTTATTTCATAACGGTATTCAAACTACCAAATTACTGTTCATACAATGGAACTCCTGGACTTACGTAAGCAAATAAGTAGGTGTGGATGACGATTACATCAGATCATTGTTTGTTGAATTTCTTTCTCCCGTTATTTTTCCGTTGCGAAAGGCTTAGGTATTTTAATTGTGCTGCCGTCTTATTTAGTTAAGCCAAAAAAATTCTTGATGCTTATTTATTCCGCAGCCACTAGAATTTTGAACATTTTCTTTAAGAGAACTCCTAACAATGGCATAATTTTGGATCAACTTTCAACGCTTATTTCTCTTAAGCGAAAATAATAAGTCAAGTAATATTTTTCGTTTTTATAGTACCTACACATAATTGTTAGATAAGACACATCGCTTATTATTTCATACTTGTTCATTTCCTTACTTTCCTTTTCATATTAAAATGGTATCTTGTTAGCTACACTCGTTATAACAACAATGGATGTTAGGTTATTTTTCTCCGCTATCTTTCCTTAAAACAAAGGTTAATATCATTCTAAGAATTGCCGTGTTTGCTTTAACAAGAATGTTTTGTAATTTCGATGATATCAATGAAGTAAGTTTACAATTATTATCATACTCTATTTGCATTAATTTGATCATCAAACGTTCTTTGCACCTTAGTAATTTAATTATCACGAATCCGATAATACTGTTACATTTAACGTATTAGTTTTTATGTTTTTATTATGTTATCTGTCAAATACTTAATTAGAGAAATCCATTGATGAAATTAAACATTTTCAAAAGTTTTTAATTGTTTAAGTTTATTTCTCATTCTGGTTTTGATAGTTTTGCTTAGTAGGTAAATGTCTCGTGGTCTCAAGACGACGTTATATTTCGATTGTATTGAATGTTCATTCATTTGAACAGTGTATATTTTATGTTATTACGTTTATACTTCTTTGGCTTAGAATCACTTTCCAAGTCGTTAAAACACTAGCACTCTACGAGTGCCTCCCACGAGTTGGAGAAATGCTTCATTATCCACAGTTTAATAAGCGGTAAACATTAACTCTTAATTTCTTTCAGATTATCTCCGGTTACTTGCATTTGTTTACAATGATTACTTAACGCTTTATCGCTTTATTCAGTCAATAGGCTTAGAAAATAATAAGTAAATTTGTTTCCTTGGATTTATTTTTTTCCAGCTACTTTAAATTTCTTTTCGTGTCACTTATTATGGTTATGGACCTTTTTTAATTTAGAAATGTATAAAAAAATATACACTTTTGCATACCATTGAATTATAATGTCCGTCTATTCTAGAGAAAGGCCCGTGTTTAGCAGCGAAATGGATTGCAATCAATAAAATTTTTTTTTAAGAAAAACGCGATCCAGAATTTGAAAAATGCGGAACATATAGGTATCTATTATTTTTGTTTCTGGGATTTTCTCCAAAAATCACAATTTAAAATCAAAATCAAGATTTGTACAATGTTATGCGAGAGAAAATTTTTGATTGATGGATTGCCGAATCATTATCTCACCGGCAAAAAAAATGGCTGATATAAGTAACAATAACGAATAACACTGAGGGAATGACTCAAAGTTATTTTAATTTATCCTTGCATAAACCTAACCAGTGAAAAATTAACATTCCATCAAAATTAAGGAAATTGTTTCACACACATGAAAGTCATACCTAACACTATTACGAAACAAAGTGTTAATTGTTCCATCGTCCAGTTAGCGCGTTAAATAACGACCAATTTTGTGCAAAAAATCAAGAGAATGTTGCATAGGCTTGCAACACTGAGCGATGTGTACACGTCGGGCGATTATTATTTATTTTTCTTTTTTGTTCTGACAAAAGTTTGTTCGGCCAGGATTTGTAATTGGAGTACCGGATTTTGAGCAACCTAATGCTTCGTAATTATTGTCCCTATTTGGGATGCCTCATGTGTTATTAATTTATGGGCAGTAAATAACTGTGTACAATTGCAACCGATCATTCCCGATTAGTGCGCGATGGAGCGTGCAGTCCGGTTCAATCAGAGTCGGCTATTATTCAACATCGTGTTCTAACTTCAACGTTCTTGTAAATGTCTATTGATACGTGATTCATGAGAGCTAGCTTTTTGTTGGATAGACCGATAACTTATTATTGTTCATGCCCACACCTATTTGAAATTTTAAAATTGTCCCCAAGATAAGCTATTCATTCATTGACTACACTTAAAATTCTTTTTACAAATGTGCTTCTTACAAATAAAACTTGCAATAACTGAAATTGAACGCATACGATACAAGGCAAACCATTTATCATAAGTATACTTAGTGATACGTAAGTAAACCTGCCAAAAGTTGTGCAACATGTTCATTCATCTCTACTTTTTGTTCTGTAGTGGAACATAAAAGATTATTTGGAACAACGCCAGTCCCGCAAAATCAGCGAAAAAGAAGGAAGTATCCATTTGTGGCGAAAGCGAGAAAAATGAACAATTGAACTTAAAGTCGGATGAGAATAAACAAGTAAAGACCGTAAAAATGGTAAGATTGTTGAAATAAATTATCATTATTTCAAAGCTGTAGAAATCAATCGCGTAGGCTTTTAAAATTGAAAAAAGGCTTTATTATATTCTTATAAACATGCCTATATCATAGACAGTTGAGAGATAATGGCAAGTCATTACCTCCAGTAACTTATAGATGTAATTCGTTTTATGTTAAATTCACAGAAAACCTGATGATCCTTCGTTAGACTAAAATTTGGTTATTGAAGTTAGGTTATTGAAGGGTATAATTTATCCACAGTTTATTTAGTTAGAAGTACATACGATATAAGTAAGCCACGTGGGCAAGTGGCTTAGTTGCAGACGGTGCTTCATAATAGGCATAATTTATTATGCAATAGGTAAGTTATGATGCAATAATGGCCGGTTAATGACCAGAAAGGCAGGCAGTATGTTTGGTAAGTATCTATTCAAATCTTAGCGTAAAATTAGATTATATATGGACTTCGTCGAGAAAAGGCTTCGTTATGGCATAGGTAGGTTTTACTTTTAGTTATAATATGTTAATATATTTACTCATAGAAATAAATACAAAGTATGGCAAATAAGTAAGTAAGGCTAATTAACTGTTCGGTGAGACATTGACAGATAATACCACTTTATTAGTGTCTGTGTTCGAATCCTGTGGCACGCACCAATGTCTTGTGCGCTTTTACAAAATATAATATCACTTGCTGCAACGGTGAAGCACAACATCGTGAAGAAACCTACATACCTGAGAGCTGCCCATAACGTTCTCAAAGGCGTAAGAAGTCCATCAACTCGCATTAGGTCAGTGGACTAAGGCCTACATCGTCCTCATTGTGAGAGGAAACTCGACCCTGCAATGGATCACTAATGGTTTAAAGACAAAGACAGATAGAAAGCACCTATATCGTTGTACATTAATTACTAAAGTTGCAGCTTTGCAAAAAGCTTCATTGTATGAAGTCAATGTGGGCAGACAACGAGCGGCGTAGGACGTTACCAGACTACAAGTTTTGCCCCTAATTAAGCCAATCGTAAAAGGAAACTGGTACGAGATGTATTGTGCTATTCGTGATGTAAGACTTGTTTCATTGTTTATGATTTAAATAACCGTATTGGTGCAAATGGGTAAAGTATCATCATCATGAATTGGCAGTTACTCGATTTCAAAATCACGATGATTGTAAGGAACAGTTAAGGGGGAAAAATCGTGAAAATCAAAATAATATCGTAGATATTAAATTGATTCGTCAGTTATTTTGTGTAGGTAATCGAAAAACTAACAGATGATCTTTTACTACTTTTAAAAGTTGTTTGAATAACAAAACTAGAAAAACTTGAAGCTTAATTTCTCTATGATCCTATGTATGTGTATTGTAGGTACGAGTATTTTTATTCTTTTGCTATTTTACTAACTGCAGTCAGTGGTACTTCTTTTTGATATTTATTAAATTTGATTCAGAAAATTTGTGTCGAACGTTGTCTGTAACTTTGTATAAAATTTCACGCATTCATTGTATGAATAAGCATAAGCTTTCATAAAGATTAGGTACTATGAGTAACTACTTGAGACGGTGATTTATTTTATTGGATAAGATTGACACGATAAAGCCTTAACAGATTTTATCAAACAATTGACAATGCGGTTTGTTGCAAATTAATATTTGGAATAACAAAAAATTACAGGTGTAAGAAAAGTAGCTATTCAATGTAGGCTTGCACCATGAAATCAGAGAATCAAGTTGGTATTTAAGTTTGAAATCACTACAAAATAATTTGACTGTTATGTCAATTTATTGTAAACTAAGTGCCTAAGATACCACGATTTGAATCAATTTAGTTGTGAATTATAAATATTCAAAATCTTAATATGTTAAAATTAAATAATCGTTGGAAAGTAGATTCATTTTATAGATAACGTATGATTAAATAATCAGTGACAAATTTTAACCTATAAAAGCAGATTCATTTATTAAATTAATTTAGTAACTAATAACTAGTAAAAAAAGTAAAAACATGAATCGCATCACGCAAGCAATATCGGTTTCTGAGACTTGTAGAATTATGGAAATAAATAACAGTTATAGCTACAAACTGTAGCTAAAAGCGGTTCTGGGAATTAAAGACTAGTTTACTAGTAGATGTCATTGGCTGCTTCAAATTAAATTTAAAGGTAAAATTTGTGTTAACATTTTTTAAATAAGGCATGACGGTCACTTGATCTGGCAGTCACTCTGGCATACCATAGACACGTCCAACAACCAATAAGGTCCTGTCCGAAGTTCTATACGAGGGCTGTGCTACTCATGAGGAATAAGATGGTTGTCTCACTTAAAGTTTTGAGCAACAACACCTCCCCAACCAAAACACAAGACATGAAGAACATGCTGTTTAATGAAGGCTTAAGTGTTACTACACTTAAGCGGTATCCCCTAACATTTTTATCAATTCTATGAGTTGGTTAAGCTGTTAATTTATTGATAGTGTTGTTGTTTGTTGACTAATACGAGTACTAATATTATGATATACTACATAATACAAAACAAGTTAATATTAAACAGTGGTGGAATAAATTGGAGTTGGCGCAGAGTGCTACCTATTGTAAATAATAATTATTGATCCAATCGTCTCACAGTTGATTGCTTTACATTGGCATAATCCAAGTGATCTACGAGTAATTTAGTACAAACATACTGAGTTACGGTTGAGGAATAGTGGTTGTCGGATATACTGGTATACGAGCAAACTACCTAAATACAATGGTAGAAGTTAAAAACCATCCATCAATTTTTTAATATTTTAAATGCAACTATATAAAACAACTGCACCCTAGTAACTACAAATATACCTGCATCTAAAAGTTAAAAGAGCGACTGTATGTACTTGTACATAACTGCAATTTAGAAGATGAGTAGATAATAGCAGATATTCTTAACAAGGAAACAGCTTAACACCTCGTGAAATCTATAATTTAATTTGATTAACTAAAATTAAGTAACTAAATACTGTAATCCGCAAACTACCTCAACGTGAGCGAAGTCTTGGGCAAACGTCCATAATAACTATATCTAGAGACTAATGCTAAAGCAAGGTAAGAATAATGCATATACATACTCAAGTACGCCGTCGGAGATAGCGGCAACTTTCGGTCCTTTGGCGGGGTGCTGTACACAAACGCTTGGTTCACACAGCCGCGCGGCTGACTTTCGCACATGTCACTCTCGGAGCCCCTGCGCGTGCGCCGCTGCGACCCCAACTCCGCTATACTCTTCGCAGACTCCGATTTACCCATAACCCTCAACCTCTTCTTCCCCTTATCCTTCTCCGGCGAATGGATGTGCAGGATCGCCGCGGCCTTCGGCGGTATCCTCTCCGGAATCGTCAACTCCTTCGCCGATATACTCTTCTGCTTTTTGTTCGTAAACAAATCCGTAAACTTCGGCTTCTCGACCTTCTTCGGCCGCTGCGGTTTCAAGTTCAGGTCGATATCTCCACTCTTCTTCCTCGGCCTCGCCGAGTCCAGTTTGGTCTTAGCCATGATCGGCGTTTTCGGCTTATACGTGCCGTCGATGCCCGTATACGCTACGCTGATCTCCTTTTCGCTATTCCAAATCTGCGTCGTAAACACGACGCGGTCGCGTTTGATCGTGTCCAAGTCGTCCGGTGCGTCCTCCTCCTTAGTGGACCGCCAGCGATTCCCTATCAATCGTAGGGAAGCGCGGACGGATCGGGACCGTCGTAGGCCGCCTTGCTCCCTCTTGAACTTGTCGAGGAGGGTCTCCATGGCCCTACGAGGGGTAGAGGGGCGCGCGGGGCGCTGGGCATTGCACGTTACGATCGACTACGCGCACGCTATTCACTCGAACGATAGTTACGTGAGTCGTTTTCTTTCCGACGTTCACTCGAAGCGGCGTCGGACGGTTGAATGCTGCCTACAACAATCGAAGTACTTACTGGTAGGGCTCGGCACGACCTCAGACCTCGCGGTAGCCCGGTCTTAACCCGTCGCGGACGCGATGCTCTGATAAACTGTTCTCATTTGCACAATCTTTTGATTTGATAAGATAGGTATGTTTGGTGTGAGCACTGTCACTGAGATTAAGAATTGTGACGTAGGACGAGATAGGTGGTGAGGTCTCGTGTTTTATATGGTGTCGAATTCATGAATGCATTGGTTCAGTTCCGCGAGTCGATGTTGCGACGAGATAGTGTTGAGTATCGATTTTGCAATTGGTTTCGTACAGCACCGAGCGTGATTTACGAGACTGCAGGGCTCGCGGGTCCCGGAAACGGTCCGCCGCGATAAAACTCCCCAAATTTATTGCGGCCCAATGTTGGAGAAATTCTAATTACGAGTACTGTTAGAATAATATACTTTAGAGGCTTTCTTGGTAGAAAGCCTAGTTGTAGTGATCCAGTATTAAGATAACTCAATCAAATACAACTTAGATAAAAACGTTTGCTTCTAGGCTTTGTAAAGTATAATGCTGTATTGTTCAAGAATTTGTACTTTTAAAGTCTTATGAAAGTTAAACTAAAACATTGTTGCTAACTGAAATGTTTTAATAACATTTCCAAAATATATGTGACATTGCTTCACCATCAACTCCGGCAGAATATACCAGAAACAGAAATCTGAACTCATCATTCCATTTTCTGGTATCTGCTCTACAGGGTACTTACATATATGGGGACCTTTCGCAAGCTAGATGGCCCGTGTCATTGGGATTGGAACCCGGACCCCTCGAGCTAGAGTCCAAATAGACGTTGGACTATCACCGCTATATGTACACACGAAATTTTGCATTTTTGGACATCTAACTGAGGGAAGTTGACGTCCAGTAGATCATTCTGTCCATAATTCGAAAGTCACCTAACACAGGTGCCTTACAGACATGATTTATCTATAAAGTTGAATACACGGCCTGCGTAACTAGAAGCTATAAATTTAAACCACAATTTGTCTTTGGTCACACGCTTCGATTAACTGTCTGTAAATCTGCAGACAGGAACTAGTGATGTATGTCAGAGATTTCAGACTATAGGAATATTTTAAAAGGCAGGCAATAGAAAGAATTAAAATATAATTGGGGTCAGCCCTGACCTGACAATTTAGGTGATACCTATTCAGCTGACAAGTTTGTAATATTTAATGCTTTACAAACCTTTTTTAACCTTGTTACTACTTGCTAAATAGTTACTACTTAGTCTTGTTCTAACTGACAGGTCGTTCGACCGAAGTTGGTCATACGAAAATGTCATTCAGTCCATTTGTCTCATGTCATTTCTTAGTATCGTTCATTAACGACAAATTGCACACAAAAAATGTTTGAATTTTGTCGCGTTTGTTGGTGGAAAGGTTGTGTCGTATTGCGACAACGAATTAGGATGCCTTAGACTGACATTAATCGATAAAGATTAGTTTACATTATGTTTGATCCATATTCTTTGGTCGTATATCTAAACCATATAAAATGTATAGATGTCGTATAAAATTACAATAGAAATAAGTGAAAGAATACAAAGGGGTGGAAATTGTCAGCTGTAAGAACATTATGCAGTAGTTAATTCTAGCGTGCAAATATTTTCCTATTATGTGTTATGCATATTAAAATGTACACTCAATGTGACAATTCAATATTTAACTAGTAATTGCAAATTAATTGTTTCTGTTGTCTGTAGACTAATAATTGCAATTCGATAGAAATTTTAATCATTATTCATATTAATAATTGCTTTTTGTGTTTAATTAAAATTAATTGTAATATAGGTACCTAATGGTAATGTATGAATGACTGCTACCAGTGTTTGCTAGTGACTGTGTCTGGTTGAATAGTTTCTATGTACGATACCTCACCAGATACTCGTGTGTAAAAGAGCTGACTCTTCATTTCTTGCTTTTAAAACTTAGTCTAGGTATGTGTTTATCAAATTTATTTTAAAGTAATACATAATATAGATAGACACGGGAAATAAAAAAGCGAGTATTCCTAAAACATAAGTTAATTAATCGAAAGTAAAATTAATATAATGCTGCGGTTATGCGTAATCGGCGTAGTTACACTGAAAACGGCACATCACTAGTAAACCAATATGAGACAGGAGCTATACGGTTATGGGAGATGTTGACAATGATCGTAAATGGCAGGATTCAATATAATAAGCACAACTCAATACAGATATTGATCCTTGGAAACTTGTGTTGACGGATATAGCTTCAGATTCGGACTTACAAATCCAAAGAATTATAATGATATGTAGGTACCTACTTACCTAATAACTAGTTTATAACGCGCCTAGGCTGAGGCAGTCAATTATGATTTTCATAAAAATACATTTTAAATCTAAAACATTGACGCTTTTTCTAAAGTTTGTAGCTAAATACTTGAGTTATTAAAGTTTGAACAATCTTAACCTTTTCAGTATCGCTTCGAAAAATTCACGGAATTTTATAAGTTACTTCGTGAATCACAAAGGCGCAAGGGATGAAAGTCAAGTTTCATAGAAAAAAAGCTTTAAAAGTCGACAAAAACTTATCCCCTCGTGACGGCATCAGGTAGCAGGTGGTTCCGTTCACCCTTCTTAATCATAGAGCGCTTTACCTGTTTCCTGGCGGGTTTAAAGTGTTTTAGGCTTGCATTAGAAAACCAAATGAATTGTTGTTTTTAGAATAATAAACTTTCTGTGCGGTAGAGTAGGTAACTTAACACATCTCGGTAACATTGATCAGGAGATCGTACGCACGGAAACAAGTTGCTGAATTGAATGACATCGGAAGCATAATGCGTACCTATGCGTATGCATTTCAGGCAGGGCTTTGATTGTTGTAAATCGTACTTGATCCAGATATAACGGTTGGTAATGAAGAAAATTGGATATTAAATTGGTAAACATTTCGAGAAGTGCTTGAGCTTATTTGTAAGCTAAATGTTGAAACCACACTTGTTGAAAATTTTCTGCCAGCTCTCGGGCTATTAGTTTAAAAAACTTACGTATGAAGAAAGATATTTGGTTGAGCAACGTGAAGCCAGAACATTAGCAACTATTCTGAATAATAATTTTCCGGTTAAACCTTTTGTTTTTAAATGAATTTACTACACTGCAATTTAACGGAGTATGGCTATATGGGATCACGTCACGCGATCAAAATAAATGATGTTTTCCTGTTATACTCGTATGTATAACACATTGTCATACTCCGACGTCAGTGTTGTGAAGTTAATACAAATAATTAAATTAATAGGTCAATGATAGCCAAGATATTATTGGAGACATTGCATCGGGTCAAAAAACAGAAGTAGGCAGGAGTGCCTCTAATAAGATATTTGTTACCGAAGGGATTTTTATTTTTATTATATCTTCCAGCTGGACATAGGGCTATCTCAGCAGTTGAAGGTTCTAAATTATTCCATCACGATACTTTCCTACGGATTGATGAATATATTGAAGGAATAGGAATAGGACTCAATAGTTAGTTACTTTCTCCTGTTATAAAATTGAAGGATTTCTTTGTGATCATGTTAATCCACACGTTTAGTGCATAATGCCACAATAAATGTCCAACTTCATTGTATTTTCAAAGCATTAATTACGTTTTTTGATTGCTGCTAAGATCCTACGAGCTAAAATTTTAATTCATCACCATTTCAGAGATAAAAAGGCTAAGCAGCGAAATTGAAAGAATTAAGAAAGCGAAAAACGTAAAGACATAACGAGCAGTAAAACGTTTCAGCGTAATGAATAATTTAACGAGGAACAGCGGTGATAACCTCAAAAAAATAAAAATGTTGATTATTGTAGCCCTGTGCCGTAATCTATGCGGAAGTTCAAAGCTAAACGAATGTCTGTGCGATAAATATGCAAATTTTGACATCGCACAGACCGCTCGACATAATGTTCAAATGTGCTTCGAATCAGACTATCAAAAGTGAAAATTAGAACTGATATTCTTCTAAATTGTATTAATATGTGAACTATAAGCAATCCTGATTACAGAGCGAAGGAAACGCTACCCAAACAAATGTTACTAAAGACGTGTGTCCAGATTGTTTCATGAATATACCTGTATATGAAACAATCCTTACCAGTCACCCGGAAAAACTAAAAAAAAGGTAATTGTACACAAGTTTGATTCCCAAAATTGCCTTTATCACTCCTCTGAAACATTTAGATTATGACATTGTGTAATATAAAGATTTTTGTTAGCCCCGTTTTAAGTATTGTATCACATTGTATTTAATTTATAGAGAAAATTCATGTTTTTCTACAAGTCATCAGCTATAAGAACTATTGATAATACTTTTTCCTGTTAAATGCACCGTTCTCCACTGAATGGGGAGCCATCACAGTTTACTGACCGAATGACTATAGACTGATTGGTGCAGTTTCGATAGATTTATGAAGAAACTTGAAATGTTCAAGAAATTATCAAAATGATTTTGTGAAATCATGTTTTTGTATGATTTTTATGTAAACTACTGAGGCTAACGTTATAGAATAACGTTATTTATTTAAAAACTAGTGTCGTGTACCTCACATTTCATTTATTCTTAAAATTTTCTCCAACAACGCTACATGAGCAGTCTCATTGTAAACTAAGTTCTCCATAAATATTGTTTTACTATGTTTTTGTTAACGGTACGAATCCGTTATTATTGCTTCATTGTTTATGTTCTTATCTGTGATCTGTGAACAAGATTTGGGTTCTAATTCTTACTTTGTTACTTTCTTGCACGCATACCCCTATGTCTACTTCAATCTATTGCTTATAACTTTTATGTCTTTGTATACGTAAGTATATTTTTGAAGTAGATATTGTTAACTTTGCATACCTTGATTATTAATATGGGATTATGCTTACCATCATTTAATAATGAAGAATATTATCATACATCTGGGATTATCTGGGATAAGTTGTATCGGTTTGTCGTGAGTATTGTTTGATATTTTACTTCTTAATATTAAGTTTTTTTACCTTAAAAACAATACAAGATATTATAAGTATGTACCTAGAACTTGCTGTAACGTCAATCATGGAAAATGATCTTTATACTAGACAGCTTATAACACTTATAAAGCACCCGAAGCTTATAGTTTCACATATCTATTTAAAGCCGGAAACTTGACGAACCAATATATTCTCTCAATTCAATGACTTTATAAAACGTTAAACGTTCTTTATAAAAAAATGTTTTAATGTTTTACAGATGTATTATTTTTTTGTTAATAAAAATGATTTATTTAACTTAATTGTCACTTTATAACAGCTTAAATTTAAGACCGGGCGTACCGCAAGATCATTAAAAGATTTAAAATTTGACGGGGTCAAACATGTTACGACATCTATTGGAAGCACCAGAGCACCTATTCAAACATATTGATTTTTAAATTAAACAGTTAGAGAAACAAATTGTTTTCTGTAAATGATTTGCAGAATTAAAAGCCAATTATGATTAGTTTTCAAATTTTAAAGTTGTACTATTTTTTATTGTTTTATCAGATTTGATATATTAAACTTACAAAATGTGATACGTTTGTTTCCATTGAATTAAATAAAAACAATAATCAAACTGCACAAAGTTTAACTGTCAACATAACCAACCACACTTTCACTGCGAATTTCGGAACAACACTGTAATGAACATCAAGTCCGAACACTAAAGTTTTGAATGAAATCAAAATCCGTATTAAACTGTCGTCTACAAACACTCCACAAATTTGTTCGTTCCATTGATAAATAGTAGTTTTCAATGATGTTCTAGCTCGTGAACATATAGCTTCATAACATACTATTGTAACGTACGCGCCCCGTAAACAACTGTTCAACTTGAAGTTATCAGCGTATAACGCGGGGCAACCAACATGACAACAAAGAAACAAAATGGCGGCAACGTTTGGCCAACATGGCGGGTGAAGGAGCCGGCTTGGCTCGTCAGTCAACGGCCTCGGACGACAATATTATAATGAATGGGGTTCCGACAAACCTGTTTGATCGTAACATGTGCCTATGCGCAAGTTATTTAAAGAGATTTAATGTTACAAGTAAGGATTAAAGGTTAACGCAAAATAAAATAAAATTTTCAAAAGATGTAGTTAATTAGAGAGCTGTGATGTTTATGTTGTAGGTATAATTATACTTGTATATATTCAAACGACATTGATACATAAAACATGTAAAGTTAAGAGACCCACACGCAAATTAGTAGAACAAAGACACATTTGTTTGAAAACACCTATTGAGTCAATAAAAATAGAAGCTTTAATCATTATATCCAATCAGTGCAACGCAATTACACTAATTGGACATTTATGTTGGGAGCATAACGAATTATGTCGTCGCGGAGAAAAACTAGCAATTATGACTACGTGTCAATCAACTTAGCTAAGTGGATAATCGTTGTAGTAACATTACTAATGGTCATAAACTCATAAATTATGTAATATACGGAAGACTTCTGTTTGCTTTTATTGTTTTCGTAAAAAGAAATTTAATAATGACAAAAAATAATACCTACCTTATTTTCATTGAGTAGGTACATAGTCTTTAAGTACAATAGTAGGGTTGTCCTTTTTGTGCTAAAGTAAAGAAGTTGACTGACATGTTTTTAGGGTTTTTGAGACTATAGCATAAACAGTTTGTGGACTCAATAGAGTAAATCCAAAAAAAATATGCCCATAACACTATGGATAAAAGAAACAACTCACATATATTTTTTATTAGGTAATAATTCAAATTATACATTCATCGATAGGAGAATATGAACAGTACATAGTACATCGATTAAATAAACGGAACATTGATAAACTAATAACTGGCAATAACAAAGGGACCTTTTTTATTAACTTCCGTCAGTTCCGTATCATGCAATGATCGCGTAAGAAAATTGTATACATTTATTGTTGTACCTACGCACTTGCTGAAGCAAACTAGCGATGTGGAGAAAGTGTCGACGGGAAACAACGTAAGGGTTGAAACAAACTGAGCGCAGTATTTGAAAGCTAAAATAAAATAATAAAATAAATAAATAATGCTTCTCGCTCAAAGCCTCAGACATCGATTCCCTACACCTTATACAAGTGCAAGTGTCTACATCACTGCGCCACTCACGTCGACGAAAAAATTTGCAAAAATAACTTGCGATAAAATTGTACACGATGAATATAGAAATGATAAAAGAGAAATAAATTTCAGTTAAAAAAACATCAAACACGATGAGAATAGAAGAGAATATAATAGAAAATACGTCTAATGAAAAGTCTAATAAAAATACTATTGCCAAAGATGGACTAACTCTTTTATTGTTTGCTAATGATAAGAGAATCAATTATGGTGCAGCAATAATAAAAATAAGAACAAATATAATAAAAAGGTTTTTTTAAATAAATCACTAAGATGGAAATCGACGTAAAAAAGTTAGCTGAGATTTTATCCATTATCAGTTTTCTAATGACTTCTAAAAAAGGGAAATTCCAGTTTTATACGCGAATGCTCCTTTTAAAAGCGTTTACAAAGTATGTCTGTAACCCATTAATGACTCATTGTCGGGCTGGGTCTCCTCCCACAATGAGAAGGATGTAGGCCTTAGTCCACCACGCCGGCCTGGTGCGACTTCACATGCCTTTGAAAACATTTTTTTGTGCTCAGGCATGCAGGTTTCATCACGGTGTTTTCTTCACCATTACAGCAAGTTATATGATATTTTATTTTTATAAACCGCACATAACCCCTACATATATTGTGTATCTACTTTACAAACACCACAGGAAGCTATTATAAATTGATCATTGTTGTCGTTTGATGTACGAACCATAGCCATGATATGTTATGGATGTAAAAACCTTTTATCCGCTGGAGAAAAAATAGAGAAAATTGTGCGTCTTATTTGCGTTTTAATGTTAATATTTTAATTTGTAGGAAGGTGAATATGTGTGTTGCCTAAAAACCATAAACTAACACAATAGTGCAAAAGAACGTTTTTAATTTTAATGTTTTTATGGGTAGCTAAATACGATACTTGAAGGAATTACGATTTCATGCTTTGTTTTTATAAAATTCATTTTGGTACCAGGGTATTTAAAACAAAAAAAAAGGGAAAAAAGAGACAACGAAATTGGTGTTGTTTGGATTACTTAATTATTTAAATTTTTCATTGTTCTGTTTTTCTATTTCAGTCACGATTAAATACAAGAATATCGATAATTTAGTCGAATAGTATAAGTTAATTACAAACGAATTTAAAGAAACAATTAAAACTAAGGAAGCCGAAATACATATTATGTCATTTTTAAACTTCAATAAAAGATAATGTTGATGCTAACAACCTATCTATAACTAAGAGGAATTTGAACAGAACAAACGTTTATTTGCGGCAAACTGCGGACTGCCGAACAGTTCGACATTCTGGAATTCGGAGAAGCAACTAGGACGAAAGGAATGTGAACAATCAACTGATGCCTAAATCACTGAACACTACCATTCACAGCTAGGTAATAACATCGAACTAAATTACTAAGAAATGTCACTGAATTTGGGATAGGGCTCGTATATTGGGAAAAGTAGAAACATTCTGTATGGAGATCACGTTTATCGCGAAGTGTAATAATCTGCAATAAAATAGAATCGCATTAAGTACGATACCTAAGATAGTTACTTAATCCGATTCTATTTTAATTAAGATAGATAAATGAGAAGCAAATGGGCATGCAGGCCGCCTGATCATAAGTGGTCCTGTCAGTAAGATCGTGCGGATATTGGAAATTTTGGCAACCAAGCCTCCCCTATTGTAAGAAATCTCCTCAAGGGAGCTACGAAGGCTCTACCAAATTCATGCAAATTCAAAATGCCATTTTGATAATAATTACATACTTACAAGTTACGTATAAGAACAAACTGACTTCTAAATTACTTGGTCTATGGTCTTTTAACCATAATCATAAAAATAAAAATAAGATAATCATAAAAATCGCACTACCCTAGTGGGTATTAAGTATGTGTGTGTTGTATATCGTTGAGTTTAATCCGCACCTATTCAAGTTCCTTCAAATTAACATATTGAAGAAATTACATTAATTTGTATCGTAGACTTACCATCTCCATAGATTTCTAAGTAGTTGTAGGTGTTTAAAAGCATCACACGGCGCAGCTGTTACGGGATCCCACATAAACTTACTGCTTCACAATCTGGTTACATATCGCCTCGCTATAACTTCAAGCTTTTATGGAGCCTTAGAAAGACTCCATAGTAATAGAATCGCGCGGGCGCGGCGCGATTCTATTTTCTAGCGGTTGAGTGGCGGTAACCGCGCGGCTTGAATAATCGCGCGGTTATGTCTGAATGATTGCGAAATACTCATACAAATAAGATCCGCGCGGTTCCCGCGTGATTCTGAAACCTCGTGTTTCCCGTCGTGTCTGAACTAGCACTTAGTAGTCTTAATACATTCTTGCCTACTTGTTATTACTCTATTATTGTTGTGAACCACTTATTTTAGAATTGGACAATCGATTTATTAACGTTTTATCCGTATTTAATCAGGAGTTTCTATGTTTGTATGTGTCTATTCTGCAAGAAAAATTGCTTATAAATATTATTATTCTCGACACAGATGATTGGTGAATTTTTTTTGCGTACATTGCCATTTTTAGATACTTATGAAAATTAAATAAGAAGCGTGAGTTAATGACAGTGTGGTTCCGTAGTGTAGTTGTACTAGTACCTAGCTTTCGCTATCCATCAACAGATGGCGCCACTGGTAACCGAAGTTAGATAATAATATGATAGAAGTTTTAAGTTCAAGATAGAAAAAATCTTGCAATTGATGTATGATTACACTCGTACCTCTTAGATCCCAAAATTCATATGCCAACATATTTACTATAGTGACCAACCTTATTATAGTGACTAAGTTTGAGTATTAATTAAATTCGTTGACTACATTGATAGATGTTTGAAATTTTAAACCAAAACGTTCGAAAGGTTCAAACACTCAATTTCTCTATGAATGTCGACATGTTACGAAGGCGGTACAACAACACAGCTGTTACTACTCCATCCCTCACATAAACTTAATGCTTCACATTTAATAAACCATTTCGCGGTTATCCCATCCCATTTATTATTACACCATAAGCCATAAGCTTTAGGCTTTCGTGTACTCACATTTAGAAAGTTCTTCTTTATTTATGATAAATTGTTAAAATTTCGATATGTGACTTTTATTTAAAATAAAACCTAGTAGAAGTTACATTGTTGTTAAAATTTGCTCATACATGTTTCCTTATCGCTATTTAGCCAGATTTTTATGGTCTGTATCTAGTTTGCAAATAATTTGCGTAATGGTTTCTTGTTAGCGTCCATTATTTATTTCCCATGTAAAACTATATTTTCTTGTTCGTACCGTTGTTACAGGTAAAAGTACAAAAAAATCATTATATTCTAATTGTTGACTTTCAGTTATCCAAATAATCTTAATTTGTATAATACGAACTTATACATACTTCTCTGATATGTGGACAAATTTTTATTAAAATTTATTAAAAGCCCTAATCTGGAGCTTTTATTAAAATTTGTTTAACATATTCAAAACCATGATAAATGATACATGGTAACACAATGCATGAATGGTTGGAATTCCCGTCGCTTCCGACCTCTTTATTTGGACGTGTGATGATGTAATAATTTAGCAATCTTCGGTACCTACGATAAAAAATAAATTATGCCAAAAAGAGAGACGATTAAGTAAGACAAATGAAAAAGGCGTTTAAAAACATATTTATAACATTTTTTCCTAATGAAATTGAATGATTGCAATCAAATCAAGAGCTATAGGGATAAGTAGGCACTGCTTTTACCTAGACGTTATTTCCATTTATGAACCTTTCTTCACCATATGTTATTTTTTATTTTTATTTATTTACCTTTTATTGTTTAACACAATAGGCGGACTTAATTCCGAGTGGCATTTTCGACCAGTCAACCTTTGACGATGGTGAAAGATAGTGGTTATCGGTCCTTCACCACTTCAGTACCTGTGTATTAATGATATAGCCACCATAGCCAGCCTATTCCTAACTTACACATATACATAAATAATAAATAACCATTAGTTTTATACAAATTGTTTAGGACAAAGCAATACAATCCGGACCAATTATTCGCAGGTCAGCTAACGAGGTTAGATCGACCCCACTCGTTGCTCAACTACTCCTTAACTACGAGTATTGGTAAAAGTTCGACAATATTGAGCGCTTTGGATTAACGTACAGTTGCCTCGTATTCACGGTATTTGGAATACTTTGCCGAGGTTCGTTTTGTGGTTTTACTCCCTTGGGTAGATATGCTTATTTGTTTGGTGTAAAACCTTACCCGTTGTTGCAAATTATTTCATGGTCCCTCATTTTATGTAATACTGTTCGGTAGTATCCTATATAAATACATATATAGTAAAAGATGAGGGCCTGAAACATACTCCATACTGTTCCAATAATGTTTAGTTATAACTACAACAGGAATGAAATACCATTCCGAAAATATTTAAAATTATAATCACCCTTAAAAGTACAAGAAAGTCAAAAGTTAGTTTTACAGTAACAAAAGTTTTGTCATGGTACTTAGTAAAGTGAGTTTGCGTCGAGGTAGGTACCACCATCATACAATACATTGTACACAATGTTTAATGTACACAAACACAACAAAGTTTACAAAAACAATAACAATAATAAGATCATCCAATCAATCAGTAGGCTAAAATAATAATTAAATATAAATACCTACGAAATAGTATTTTTTTGTCTACGTTAAATGAACTACGTCTTTCAACAAGCAGTCTTTTCGAGATTGGACTCAGCTCGTTAAGGGCTCATTAGAGACAATCTCGCGGGGCTGACCTATCGTTATCTGCAGTCGTGTAGGTACTGTGATACTATCTGTCTCGTTTACATTAACTTGCTGAAGATTGCTGTTTATTTCGTCTGGAACTTTGGCTTCATTTTAAATACTTGTCCGGACTTTGAAGACAATTATTTTGAAGGATATGAAATTTTATGATCAGAAATTCCACAAATGTAAAAGTCTACATTGATTCCACTAGGTACACTATGCTTTAAGTTTCCATATGTGTCACATATCTTAACTAATTTCATATGTGTATAAATTTTTGCATTCGCTCCACAATTCTAGAAACGTAATATATTAAAATTTTACATGTGTTCCGCAAATGCTGTTATTTACCACACGAGCTTCACATATTTTCTAAAATTCTCTACGCATCTTATAATATTATAATAATTTTGAATTGCTCGATAATTCCACATGGGTTCTACAATTACATATCTAAGAAAAATCCACAAGTAAAATTACATATCGGAATTCCTAGGCTAGAAGTTACAATTCGGCCTAAGCATTTTTGTTTTCTTTTTCTATATTCATAAATACAAATTGCTACATTGATAATTCCCGAAATGGTTCCCGTAATCAGTCCCCGGGCAACCCTTTGTTCACAGAGTTAATTGCAACTGAGTGTTGGTCCCACACATTTCTCACTGATTACATTTGGAGTCAATCCAATCAGACTGCGAAAACGTTTATTGGGATAGCGGAGGGAAATTGTTTAATGTAAATATCAAAACCGTAATCCTGCTCAGCTACTAAAAGAAGAACCACTACTGTATAATAATAGGTTGAAATTTTTATGTTTTTGTCCGATGGTGAAATGCGACACTATGAGGAACAGCGAAAAGTATTCAAAGAAGTCTGGTGCCCGATTGTGATGAAAAAACTGCATCATTTTAATTTTGACAAATAAATATTGCAAGCCAGAAATCGAACCCGTTGATTTTGGAAAATATTGTGCCATTTGAAAGCGTCACTGATCCTCTAACAAAGAACGAGTTCTGAAAAGTACATGCGAAATCTTTGAGCATCATATTTCACTAATCGTGGATGAAATACCAGGCTCATTTTATATCAAAAACGAAAATTCCATTTTCTTTTTCAGAAGAATTTTCATAAAATTAAAATATATAAAAAGCTCCATGCAATATTCATCCACAACTACTTAAGCTACAATTTTATATATTATCAAAAACACAAAATCCATTTTCTTTTTCAGAAGAATTTTTGTAAAATTAAAATATATTAAAAAGCTTCATGCAATATTCATCCACATCTACTTAAGCTACAATGCTGCAGTCCCACAAGGCGCGCCAGCTTCTAGCAATTCTTCGTGCACCCTCTTGGGTCTCTCTATAGTCTACAATCACCTTTATTTTGGCGGGAATTTTGTCACTTTTTAGAGATACACAACCTTTATCAACGTACGTATATTTTGGTATTTTTATTACTATGGTGTTCCTAAACCCTTTGATCTGTTTTAATTTTAGAAATTTTTAGTTTATTAAGCCTTTACTTTTTTGCAGGTACATTCTGTAAATAAAATACAATCATGAAGACTGTATAACCTGAAATCAACCTCACCACAGATAATCCAGAACCATTTGCTTAACAATCGTAAAATCTCTGGAGAAATCCCGTTGCAAACATTCAGGGGTTAAAAATGATTTATAAACATACCTCTAGGCACTTCCAAAAAAATTTACGAGGCCGTAAAATGTGTGTACCTTTTTGTTTGTGTTTGATTTTTTAAAACATTAAGGTTTTCACTGTAATTGATAAGGGCGATAAAATTTACAGGTTAATTGAATGTCTTAAATAAAACTGTACTGAGGGAATTTTAAAGTTTTCTTTAGGTAAATATCTCCATCATCACAATACGTGACGTACGGCAATACAAAGAGGTAGTTTTACTTTAACAGGAGTTTGTTAATAGGGGAGAAGCAAAAAATAATCTTAATGACAAGAATACGCTACGACCGAATGATCACAAAGATAAAAGTAAACAGATAACTTTTTTCAAAAGTATTTAACAGTATTTTCCATTCTAATCATGCGGATGGTGTTGTAGAGTTCAGTATTAAATATTCAAGTCGGGTTTCATAGATCTCAAGTAACGGTTCAAAAGCTGGTTTCATCTCCAGCGAATAGCAACCATGCGCGGATTCTTAAGGTATCATATTAAAATGGTTATAGTTAATCTGAAATTGTGGAATACACAATTACACATTAAATTCCTTACATTTAGGGTTAAAAGCAAGCACCAATTTTAATTATAAGGATTTTTTAATTCAATGAAAAACAATATTATGGTTTTTTTAATAAGGTAACATGAAAAACAAATGAAATGAAAAAAAAGGTATCGCACGAATAGGGGTTTGTTAAAAGTTTTATAGAGAATTTTGATCAATCCATAACCATTGTTTCAGTTAGGCAAAATTAAATTACAAAATTTATAAAATACGCAAAGGTAAAAAAGGGGAGGTTCAGATTCAGCAAGTTCCTTCAATATCATTAAAAAGCTCGCAGAATAGAAGCTTGAGAGAGTTGAGAGAGCTTTCGTGTAGCGCCTCAAAGCCAATCAACTGACGACATGCCAGAGTACTGAACACTTCTTTGCTTTTAAAAATACCGAATACCTACTTTCCATCGTGTTATTGTAGGTATGCATAATATTTTTCATGTAAGCATCGTTTCTTAAGACAAAGATAAAATCGTTTATTTGCAGGAGTATTACATACGATCAATCCATATTTACCTTTTCAGATTCATACATTGTTTTATAAAAACAGAATTAATTAATTCCATATAATGATTACTTTCAATAATAATATAACCAATATACTTAGGTAATATAAAAATTGTCACGTTTTTGAACAAAAATTTTCGTTGGAAATTTTTCACTGGTAAATAAATAAAACGGAGTCATATTGTTCTGTGTAGTTGCTACTACGATTTACCTTTGCAAAGGTATGCAAAGGTAAATTGTGGTAAAGAGTAGGCACTCTTAACTATCAACAGCTATTTCTGTATTATAAAAAGAAGTAGTAATCTTGAAAATGGAACTTTTTTCTTTGCCATCGTCAATAGGTGCACGTGTAAGACCTTCGATCTGCGCTCGCTCCACAATAATAGAAGAATACTCTGTGTATATTCTTTACCCTCGTTGTTTTACTGTCTTATTTGTCTCGTTTGGAACTGTGCCCATGTTATTTATCGGTTTCTTTACTTTTTTGTTCTTTCAAGTGGAATCTGCCCACACTATGATTGGTTTTGAATTATGAATTATTAGAATTTATGAATTAAAGAAATAAATAAAGTATGAAAGTATTTATTTGCGGTCTACAATACACTTCAACATAAACAATTATACAATCAAATAAACAATAAATAAAAAGAGGAAGACAAAATTTAAATAGTTTAAAATCGCAAACACACCAGTCAGAGCGTAGTTGATCATAACTTCACGTAGAAATCACGATACTGATATCGACCACAACAATTAAAAATTAGGATCTCAATAAGATATCTCTTTCTCATAGTTGTAGGTCACAGCTGTTTCTCGTAATTATTTATACTTACCTGTTAATATTGTCTTAGTTTACGTTTCTTGCATACCAATCTAATAACATTTCTACCTGGAACTATTAATCGGCATGTCGAGATCACCTCCGTCAGGAATTGGCAAAGTTATTAAGAGCAATTTCCGTTCTATAATCTCCTATGTGGTGTGCACATTCAGAACTCTATATGACACAAACACACTAGTAATAGGCATGCAACGTTAGTCCATATCAATCGGGGTCACCAGTTTGGCGAAGGGAGATTTCCTTTTGGGTGAGATGATTACGCCTGGCGAAAGGTCTGTTCCTATGTCATAATTATCGTAGTTTGATGTAGGGGGAAAGTGGCATGAAGGAGCCAGGTAAAGAAGAAACCAGCGGAGTAGAAAACTTTGATAGTGCGATTCAGGATACCTGTCGCACCATCTCTTGACGAGTCGCGGAAGTCACTACAGTTAAAAACAGATACGAAACAAGTTGACCGTAAGGAAGATGGCTTATTACGGATTCTGCAAAATTCAAATTCAAAAGGGTTGACATTTTAAAAGTGATGCAAGCCGCCGTTAGTTCGTAATGAATATCGGTTGATCGAACAGTTAATTCGAAATTCAATTTTCATCATATCTACGCTGGCTACATAATATTATGTATTTTCGAACTTATTGCTACCAAGAAGACTAACTTTACGTAAACGAATGAAGCAGTTCGACTTTCAGAGGTAACTTAATTACCGAGATTTGACCTAAATATTCGAATTGAAACTAAAGTATTCTGAACTGTGAGCAATATTGCTGTACTTTATTAAATATTACGTTCAGTTTCAATGTTGCCAACGCAACTTCGGTTGCGTTTAATAGCTTACGCCATATGTCTCATAAGTCACTGAACCGAATCGAAGGGGAGGTATTCGATAAGACTGCGTCACCTATGGGAATTTCAACGGTCCTATATTCCCATTAAGCTCGGTAAACACTTGTTACTTTGCGTTTTTTATAACGGTAACGTAGCAAAAGAGTGTGATAGTATTTAGCGCCTGTTTTACATATAAATGACCACTGAAGAATTGGCAGGCGTATAACAATATGGTGCTATTTCTGAAGAATATGATGTAGGCAGGCATGCATACAACGTGCATGCCCAAGAGTTCTCCATATTGTTCTCAAGGCAGGTGAAGTAAGCATCAACCACCAGATGCTAAGTGGTCACCGAAACCTATAGACATCCACCTCCAACCTCAAATAGATATGGAAGCCTATCTGAAGTTGTATGCTTTGCTACTTATGAGGACTAAGATATTCGCCTCAAATATATATTAAAGTATCGCCGGCAACCAACCAGGGTATACGACATGAAGAACAAGCTGCTTTACAACGGGTTTAGAGGCTGGCGGTGAGGTAAGTCCCCGGCGAGCTACCATATCACATACAGAACAGTGTACCCACAGTGTTGGTAAAACGAACATTGGTCTACATTTAAGAACCCAAAAAAACGATTGCTGTTCGGGTCAAGATAGAACTTGGATCGTGCCGTTCGTGACTCAATTTGCGAGCCAATAATGTATATTGGCAAGTTATCACTTATCGTTTTACATACGTTATCGAGTTAATGGCTCTCGTGTCACGTGCAACAGTTTCGAGGGGCCGTTAAGTGACCCCGAATACACGGTGAAAGCGGACAATTCCGGCTCGCACGCCATGTCAATATCGATAGAGCATATTTGATTACACGGTATCATAAACTTTATTGTTTTGCCCAATTATTATCTGCTGTAAACCACACACAAGGACCAGAGACCAGAGGTCTGGCGTAAATTTGACCATTTGCGTTAAATAGCGTTATTATAGCCTGATAATGGGTATCATTGCTCTGTTAATTGATAATATGCAGACTAAAATATGTTCTTAGGGGTGGTAGGTGGATATTTTAAATTTATTTGTACCTATGTACTTTTTAAAAAACAATGACAAATTACAAGTTCATAATTGGTACACCGATAAACTGTTGTGACTTCCAGTGTCCACTTCTTTAAAACATTAAACTATTAGTGTTCAATATTCAATCACACAAACCCGTGTTTAATATTTCAAAGACATCGTGCTAGCGATTACAAACCCATTGGAAGTTAATCATTATGATTGACATTTGATTTCATACGACCCGCACTCAATATTCAGGCGGGGTTCCTAAATAAATATGGAAATAGAAATTTTTATTGACGCGTTAATGTCTCTTGGCGCAGCAGAAAGCGTGATCCTGTTTGGAGGAGAATAATTAACATGTGATTGATTATTAAAAATGGTGATTGCCCAGTGACTTAGAATTCGACATCGAATCGAGGGGTTCGGGTTCGAATCCCAGTGGCACGCACCACTGACTTTGTAAGAAAAGTTATGAGCGCTTTACAAAAATTAAATATCACCTGCTGTTACGGCGATGGAAAACATCACGAGGAAAGCTGCATACCAGAGAGTTCGCAAAAAAAAGTTCTCAAAGGATGTGGTGGACATCCCTCTCATTGTGAGAGGAGACGCGACCCTATAGTGGGTCATTAATGGGTTACTGATATATCTATTAAAAATGATATTTAAGCAAAAACGTGTAAGGATTTTAATTATGTAAATTTGTATGGGTGGACGGAACACAAAATACGTAGGAGTATGGAAAATAAAGCAGAAAATATTTTTTTTCTACATATTTTCACAGCAAATTAAACTATGTACTTATTAACTTGGAAGAAATACTACTTAGATAGTTCTACGTAAAAGTATAATGAACTAATTCTTTTTAAATATCAAGGCATAGTTTATCTATTATCACTGCAGCTTGTATACTAATAAATTTCATTACTTTACGAATACTCAAGCCCTTTAAAACCTTAAATCCACAGTCATACATTGGTGCAACGCAATCTTGAAGATTTTAATAAGTCTTACAAATGAGGTAGGTACTTTAGTCAGAAAAACACCAAACCCACCAAAAAAGAGGGAAATCTTTGCGTTCCTATCCGGAGGAGTCATAAAGATGTTTTCTAATCAAACCCAACCTAACGTACCTACGTATAGGAATTTTATTAAAAGTTATTCGCACCATTATTGCCATTCATAACAAGTACGTATCTATGAACATTTTTAGCAAGCCTAACAGATACACATGATAATTTCCTCGAACGCGCCAAGCTGACTCAATAGAAACAGTGGCACCCATAACAATGTCTAAAGTATGAAGTAAGGAGTATGAACAATCAGGAACCAAGTCACTCGCGATGCATATGGTAGCGCGAGCCAGACGGTGACGTTGGCACAATATCAAACGAAAATTGGTATGAAAATTCTAAAGTTTATACCTAGTATTTAATTTTAAAATCGGCTGTAGCAGTCGCCGCAATTAAAAATAAGAAAAGAGTTTGAATATCGAATTCTTCCATAGGGTTTTCTTGAAAGATTGTGCTTGTAAAAAAACAGTGCCAAACATTTAACAATCTTTTTTTAATTAAACAATGTTCGACTCTCATAATTTTAAAGGTTTACATTACAGTATTTAAAGTATAAACAAATTGAACAATCAGCTCAGGAGTAGGTATACCAAGTCACTTACAATGCACGTCGTGGCGCGAGCCAGACGGCGACGTTGGCACAATATCAAACTAAAATTGCTATGAAAATGCTGTCCAGGTATGAACTTCAAGTTTATACCTAAAATTCAATAGGAGCTTATGTATTATCTTGCTATAGTCTTCGCAGAGCTAGAAGTGTTTATTTAGCAATGCCTCCTACCCTTGATCCAAGATGTGAGCCGAATGCGACTAACAGTGACTAAACCGCATAGATCTATAATCAAAAATATTAATTTCGTTCAACGTGCCGACAATGTAATAGGTACGATTCTTAGAGGGATAATATTTATTTCATTGCCGTTGGATGCAGTAATGTTCACTAATAATTATATCCCGAAGATATAATTCATCATTGTAGATGAATTGATGACGTATAGTGTTGGTTTAAATCATCGATCCACGTTAAATTATTATCTTTTTATCTTCGGGTTTTTCATTTGTACCTACAAGTTTTTCAGCCGAATCATCATTATAAGAGAGAATTTATAAGAGTAATGGCGGTAATGCATTGTTGCATTACATAAGATACCTGTTGATGCCAAAATTTTAATATTAAAACTATATTTTTATTTTTGTAAACTGTTTCACGAGTTCCCGATAAATGATTCTTAAAATTATTTGACATCCTACTTACTATTATTACTACTATAAACACGAAAGTTTGTGAGGATGGATGGATGGATGTTTTAACAAACACGTTTTTGCGTGAAAGAGGTTAGTCTTTCGACTGGATGGATTTGGATGAAATTGGATATAAGTTTTTACCATGGATTAACATAAAAAGATACTTTTATCCCTCTCTGGATCATATTATTAAGTCTAGTATAAACTAAACGATTGAAGTTAATAAATTACAGCTGAAAAGTTTTACTAGTACAAATAAAAGATTCCGAACTACGATATGACAGGAAATAGCATATTGTTTGAGAAGATAAGAAAAAAAATACTGTAATCGTTGGGGACCGTTATATCCGCTGGATGTAGTATTTTGTGATTAGGTACTGTATTTGCAGGGTTCCCTAATATCGTTGGGGTTCCGTATTCCAACGAATGGTTGTAAATTGTTGTAAGCCATTTTTGTCTGCCTATGCCTTCTAATTGCGATGGTTATTGAAAAATTGTATATAATGAAAAAAATGATTGAAAGCACGTTGAAAATAAATTTCTAGATAACTCTATTTTTTTAATTTTATTACATTATTTAAAGTTATAGCAGACCCTGTGTTACGCGGAAGTCGTAAGAAAAGTAAACAACTAAACGCGCCTAGCCTATAAAATCAGGTTTAAAGTTTGAAACATGTGTAGAATAGAAAACTTTTAAGCAAAAACGCTTCATTGACACACTTTCAAGACCTAAAAGGTTGAATCAATATAGGTACATCCATAAACGGCATTGATACAACTGTGTTTACGTGTTTTCAATTACGAGTCATTGTGGTCATCACCATCAATTAACCTCATGAACTTCAGATTGATTTTCAATTGATGATTGTCTTTAAGAAATATAAGAATACATTTCATGAATATCGGTCAAATAGTAATTGTGAATCAAGAACAATCAGGGTCATCCAGACAGTGTCACCTTCACATGTAACAAAGGTTTGGAACCAAAGGTTTACGAACCTACACTGTGAAAACAAAATGAATCTAGGTGCTTTCTTTCCATCCTTTCAGCTCTTAGTAGTCCACTGCTGGACATGGGCCTCCCCTAATCGACGCCACTCCACCCGGTCCTGGGCCCTCTGAATCCAACAGTATCCCACTGTATTCTTCAGGTCGTAGGTTCAGTCAATACTATAGTCTATTTAATGGTCATTCGATAGAGCGAAGAGCGGTGATAGCCGAAGAGCGGTGATAGCCCAGTGGCTAAGAATTCGACCTCGAATCGAGGGGTCCTGGTGCGAATCCCAGTGGCACGCACCAATGAATTTGTAAAAAAGTTATGTGCGCTTTATAAAATTAAATGTCACCTGCTGTTACGGTGAAGGAAAACACCGTGAGGAAACCTACATGCCTGAGTTAAAAAAATGTTCTCAAAGGTGTGTGAAGTCCACTCGCATTAGGCCAGCGTGGTGGACTAAGGCCTACATCCTTCTCATTGTGAGAGGAGACCCGACCCTATAATGGGTCATTAATGGGTTACTGACAGGATTGATGAATTTTCTAGTAGGCATTTTAAAGGAAAACTCTACAAAGGTAGAGTCATGTCGCCAAATACTCGTAGCTTCATAAATCTTTATTTAAAAGATTCCGAATATACTAAAGACTACGTAAAATTCAAATAATAGTTGACTTATTACATTTACATTGGGCTATAACTGTTTCCCATTGTTCAAGCTTACATACATGCAGCGCTGATCAGAGGACCGGAAGCCGCTACTTAAACGCAATAAGTGCGTCCTTATCAAAAGATAATTAGGGTAGAACATGATACTTTAACTGTAGTTGCATCGTATTACTACTATACGGATGTTATGTCTGGGAAAATATGCGATATGGAATCATAATCGTAAAAGTTATCTTATACAGGTGAGTAATTTTAGATAACAAAAAAAATGAAAATTTAATAATTAGTGAAATGCAGTTATACAGGGTTACTGGTAATTGATATACTCTAGTACAAGGATTCCTTCCTTGTCTTGAAGGAAGGTCTTGTAGGAAGCTTCTAGTTGGAAGTAATTGTCAGGTGAAGCCTTAAGCCTAACCTTCCATAAAGCAGCAAGTCTTCTAGTGTTTCGGCTGGGGAGGTATGGTCGCCGGAGATGTTTTATTTGAGGCGAACATCTTAGTCCTCATGAGTAGCAAAACTAGCAAAGTACCCGTATGCAACCTCAGTATGTCTGCCTATTTGAGGTTGGATGTGGGTGTCCACGGCTCACCACTCATCTTGCCAGTAACCCATTAATGACCCACTATAGGGTCGGGTCTCCTTCTCGTAATGAGAGGGATGTAGGCCTTAGTCCACCACGCTGGCCTACTGCGGGTTGGTGGAATTCACATACCTTTGAGAATTTTTTTTTGTGAACACTCAGGCATGCAGGTTTCCTCACGATGTTTTCCTTCACCGTAACAGCAGGTGATATTTTATTTTATAAAGCGCACATAATTTTTTTTACAAAGTCATTGGTGCGTGCCACTGGGATTCGAACCCAGACCCCTCGATTTGAGGTCGAATTCAAAGCCACTGGGCTATCACCGCTCATCTACTAACTAATTACTATAAAAATTTAAATTTTTTCGAATCGTCCAGTTACGATCCTCTAATTGACAGACAAACAGACGGACAGCGTATCAAGCTTATAACGCCCACCCCTCAATATGAATTATTTGGATGCATAGCCCGTGACGTTACCATGTCGTCTCTCTTACGAGTATAAAGCCCACCGATATGGTCGCAGTTGATTATTTATGAAGTCAATCGAAACATATAATATAACCGAGAATCCTAAACCAACTTTAGCCGATGACAACTACGGCTCCTCAGCTCGTCAAGTCATTAAGGAGTGTCACTGTCAGGTCTTAGAAAGTTAAACAAGAAACATAAAACACGTAATTAGCACTTATCATGAAGACGAAGCAAGTTGTAAATATAATATTATGTTTAATAGTTATATTACAGGTGTGATAGGTCATGTATTTTATAGTATAGTCATAATACATATATTGTTATACAGGATAGAGGTAGGTATTCATGGTTTGCAGTCACCGGTTAACACTACATATCGTAAATTGGCTTTTTTGAAACAATTACATATCGTAAAATTCAAATTTTAGTGCTTTAGAACAATTGGAATTTGGAACGCTTTATTCTAGGTTTAATTTTTTATTCCAATACAATTTGAATCGGCTAACAATTGCTGCGGCAATTCAATATTTATTCGACTGATTCGGATCGACAAACTCGATTTAATTGTCGTTTGTCGACATTTCTCGCCTCTTCCCGATTGTTAGACATTTTGCGAACGCCGTTTCGGTCCGTTGATGACCAGATGAATAAATGGATGAACGATTATTTCACTATAAAACGCATACTTTCATTTGAATTTTAAATTTATATTTGTGACGTAAGATATTCACGACGTAACGGCATTGACCTGCTGTGCACTTTTTTTTTGTTTTTATATCCCATGTCACTGACCACAGGCTTTATTATATTAAGTATGGGTGTTGCGTGTGGGTAAAGTGTTTAATTTAATATGTTTTATAGTATTTGAGAAAGCGATCTTCTTCAATTTATAGAACCATCGTCACGTCGATTTTTTTTCTTTTCAGCACAATCCACTGTTGTACTTAGGCCGCCCCGAAACTCAATTTATTCGGTCCAGGCTTTTAGATTGATTGATAGATTTATCTATAGACTCGTAAGAAAAGTAAAAGTTAAAAATCCTGTATCTGTTATGATTTCCAACCACGCTCGCAGTTGTAACAATGTTAGTACCTTTTATACTATATTTTATGGCCTTACATTTTAAAGCATTTACTATTATTTTACAATCTTGTAAATTGTTAATAGTTTAAATAAATGTTCATAAAATCTTACACGATTCTATGGTATCTATCAATATCGCAATATCGATATCTATCAATCTGAAAAAATAATTTTGAAAATATTATGATTTCCGTGATTTTCAAAATTCAAATAATTATGCATAAAGTTAGGTAGATGTAGGCAGAGGTCAAAAACCTTTAGGATTCGTCGCATACTCCCATTAACGCAATAACCGGTTTTAAAATAAATATTTGATACAATTACTTGCTGTCAAGTACAACCATTTGTTTTACTATCTATCTAAAATAATATATTTCTATCTTATTTTACTTAAGGAATATAATAATTACTTATCATAAGTAACTTTAGTGAGAGAAATCCTATATAATTTTTAAAACTGCTTCAGCTTTTCAATCTTTATCACATTTTTGTCAACTTTTTTTGCATAAAAAAGTAATTTTTTGAAATCTACGTATCATTAAATATTTTTGAAAAAAGAAATAAAATTATAGATAACATTACATTTTAGCACTTAGTTGCAATTTAGGTACCAGCAGCCAACCTTCTTTTTTATCCGTACCACCTCCATAAAAATGATCGCACATATAAAAACATTATGTCACAATTAAAAAAAAACTCATATTTTACTTACGTTTGAGCTTTATTTTGATACTGTTTTTCGGACTCCAAGTCAACAAACCAGATATGTCAACAAATCCGCGAACATTCATTTACTGACACAAACACACATTTTCTTAACGCACACACGCACACGGCTAACTACCGAGTCATTATCCCGTCTTTTTCGATGCACTGATAACTCGAAACTATTTAATTAAATATCGTAAACGCGTAGTCCATCGCAATACCGAATACAATACAAAGAATGGGCGCACGCGCATGTCAGATAGTCCTAGTTCGAGTCACTAGTTGGCGCTGGTGTCTCGAGAGAGATGGATATATTTTTTGTTTGAGAGCGAAAAGGACAGAGTTATTGAAGCCTTAAAAGCTCAGAACTTTATTCGGTCGCGTTTTGGCTTATGCGATATGTACGTAGGTTAGGTAGAGTTTGGTCGCCTTTTGTTTATAGTAAGCGCGGTTTCATGTTTTATTGTAAGGCATTGTATTGTTCCCATTGAAAGAAATCCTTTATGCATTGAAATGTTCTATCTCTCGGATCTGCTATAACAAGTGGCAGGAATGAGGTTTCTGTAAGGGTGTAGGCGCTTTACAAATGTTTTTTTAAAACCGTTTTTGAATGGCACTCGTAACGGGTAGCGTACGAGTTGTTTATTTTTACGAGAAAGAAAGTACCCTACTTGTACTATCTCTATGGTACTAACCATAGAGATACAATATTTCCTCAATTAACATACTAATGTTAATTGAGGAAATATTGCGTTTTTATTGTTCTCATAGGATATAAATCTGATGTAATGTGTAACAGGCTCACCGCCTAATTTGGGATCAGTAAGTTAGTTGTCGCGCAATATTAATTAATTTAATTAATGTGAAAGCCTTCCTCACCTACCCCTGTTCCACGATGGGTCCAAAAGGCCCTGCTGATAATAAATTAAAACCAACTCAAACTACGAAAATGCACATTAACATTCAGTAAAGTGACCTTTAAAGTCAGATCGGTATTTAGCGATTGCCAATGCTAAACTAGCACATTACGGCTGATTTACATTATCTGCATCAAATCAACCATTAGTCACCATCAGCCTAATAAATTCAGACTTACCTAACAAGATCAAAGAAGGTCATACGTCTACTTAATAGTGCCTATCCAGCCCAAATTAAAATGAAACATTCGCTTGCCCAAGGGGCTTCTCTAAAACTTCAGTAAGGTACGAGTACCTCAAAGAAAAATATAAGCTCGAAGCGAGATTTCGTTTTCGTCGAGGTCTATAAAAATGTTAAGAATCAGTTTACGAAAACTTAGTTTGCTTGAACATCAATACTTTGAAAATTATTCAACTCAGATTTTTAAGATGACGGATCAAATTTACTTACTGTAAACCCAGTGATTTTTTTTTATATATTTTTTCCTAGTCAAATTAATTAAAATACCATCGCGGCATCATAGTGACACTGTTGTGTTAATGACTGTTTACTAGGAAGGTTGGTTCAGTATCGGACCGCTAGGACGAACTTCTATTCACCCCTTTAATAGTATAGAACAATCGTAAGAAAGAATTTATAAAAAAACCCAATGACGTTAAAAAGGTCACCATACCTACTGCGTGGCCAACGATTTATCTGTCTTTAAAGTGTGTTAAAAATTGCATAATTAATTTATTATAGACGTACAAGTATAAACTAGCATTGTTTTCAGACAATCGTGAGAATTAGGTGTGACAAGTCATTGTTTTATAATCGTAATTACTCAAATTATTATATTCTTCGTTTAAAAATAAACGAATGATTTTCAGGACACTTAGCTCGATACAAAAAGGAACTTATTGATTTTGTTCATAAAAACCTCGTCATTAATGGGATATATAGAGATTGCTACCAAAAAAGTAAATATTAATTAGTATGCACTAAAGCTCACTTTTTATTTTTATTCCGCATAGCATCGTATGTTCCGCATAGCACTTTTTATTTTTATTCCGCATAATCGTAGATTGAAATCACCTCGCGATTAGAATCGCCTTACGACTAGACTAACCACGCGACTGTAATCGCCTCGCGACGGAAATTACCATAGAATACGACTTGTATCACCACGCGACTAGAATGACCAGGCGACTGAAATCATTTCGCGACTGGTAGATCACCTCGTGTCTGTAATCGTCTTGCGACTGGAATCGCCTCGCGACTGTAATCACCACAAAACTGAAATCGCAAGAATGTTTTTCGCTTCGGAGTTTTTTTAATTCATCATTTATCTTTGTAGTAAATGTGTAAATAAAACGTACTTATATAAAATACGCAATTTTTTCTATCAAACAGTGAATAAACTGTAAAAGCTTTACGATAAAGAAAATCTTTTCACTGTTCCCAACTCCTGCAAATCGGCTTGTGGCAAAGGTTCTTTATATGGAAATCGTAGTATTTTTTAGTCCAATTCGATTGAACAGTAATCGTTTCGCGTCAGCAAGTCGGTATGAATAAATGAAACGAGTTTTTTGCGAACTGATTGTAAGGATTAGGGCTTTTTTATTTATACAGCTTACACATACTTTTATCTGCCATTAATTGCTTAACTTTCAAATTTCTGTGTTAATTACGGTGTAACATTCATTAAATGTTATTATAGTAGATTATACATATAGTAGTGAGTATAGAGTGTAGGCTGATCCTGGCGCGCAGTGCTACCGCCGATTGCACAGTAGGTATGTCTTTCGATCTCTAATACATCACTCCATGCAATTTTACCATTTGGTGGGTTATCGGAGTAAATAATTAAAGTCAAACTTAATTCTTTGAAATGGAACTTGAATCGTGATTTGATTCGATTCGCTGGAGTACCTACTTATCTGATCATACCGAACTTATCGAAATCATAAATTTGTTGATACTTTTTATTGCATTCAACTATGAATGCCAAGGGTAAAGCTAGCAAGAAAAGCGATCAACGCCCCAAATAAAGTTTTCCACAGAGGGTATCGGTCTCGTTTACTTTTCCAATCATTGTAACAATAACAAAAATAAAGTCATATAACAAGGCAATCTACGCGCAGACAGTAAGTCCTGTTTCTACCCATTTCTTTTTGTTTTTAGGACAGCCGTTAGATGGAAACATCAATCTTATAACATTGTGTTGTTTCAAATGGTGAATCGAAAGTTGTGTAATCTTTATATGCGCTTCTAGACTTTTTTATCAACCCTTTGCTAGAAATTTTTCATGGCTGCTTCTAATCATTTGGAATCCTAATCACCGAAATACCAAGGTGATGTATCCAAATAATTCACATTGAAATTTTCCAATTGGCAACGTTGCAAAACCCTGGTTACCTTTAGTAATTTTTCTGAAATTCTGAAAGGATCATATCCGAATCCCATCTGCATGTTCCTCAGTTCTTTTGTTTCAGTTAAGCTTTTGAGTAACCGATACAAATACTTTAACAATTAACAAATAATTAATGCAAATAAAACGCAAAACAATTCTTCTAACGCACCTAATACTGTGTCTAACCTATTTGTAGAGGCACACTTGAGCCCTGATAGAAATTCTAACCTATTGGTAGAGTGCATTTAACTACAAATAGTATATTATAAGTACGGAACCATGGCGCCAGTAATTCTCTAATACTATTAACGCTTTCCGCAGTCAACTTTATTTACTCAATAGCGGCTGCATCTCCATACAAATAAACCTGATTACATTTGATTAATAGCGAAGTAAGTTTAATTACTGCTACTCAATTATGTGAGTTGTTATTGGCGCTAACTTTGAGACACCCTTATAATTTCGAACATCCATTTCTATGTCAATTAGGGCCATTGTTTTCTCAGTAAACAAACAATTAATGTAACGAGTATACATGAGTTATTATGACGCTGTAGTATGGTGTGGTGTATTTGAGAGGTACTCTAAGGAATATTTACCTACTGTCTAAATATAAATTAATTTGTAGTATTATAAGCTTTCAAGAAGGTAGTACTTAAAATCTCTGATGAATGGTTAAATTATAGACTCTAATTAACTCCAAGACTCTTTTCTCCGAATGTTTCCTCCGTCCGTGCTCCAATTACGTCGTCTCAGAGTTTGATCACATCCCAGCAATGCAGAAAATTTCAAAAGCGTGATTCAGGCTACCCGTGGCGCCATCTCTCGACGAGTGGCGAAAGCATCATAACATTCAACGGTATTTTAATTCCGTTTAAAATTGCATGTTTATCTATGGTCTGATTTGACGAAATAATCACAATGCTGACGCAGTCTTTTATTAAAAAAATCATTCACTATATTTATTCACATTTCAAGAGTTGTGTTGCAGTTGTGATTGACTGCTTATATTTTGAAAAAGTTAAATTATTTATTTACGTGTAACTGTAAACCTCACAAATTCTGTTAATCAAGTCAAGGCAAGGGTATAAAAAATGTAAAAAGAGACACATCATACTCTACCACTAGATTTTAAACAAAATTGCGTATAAAAGTCGTAGGTATGAAAGTATAAGTTTAGTGGTGACCCTTATGTAGAATGTATAATTTATCTGTATGACTTTCATTAAGTGTGCACAAATTGTACCTAATAATGAATAAAAGCTTTTGAGTTTGAGTTTGAGTTTTATGAAAAGAACGCCTGGAAATTTCATCATAGCTTCTTATTTTTAATAAATGTCAGGCGTCACTTGACAACTTGCATGTTATTTAAAAATTGTGAAATTCATATTTCACATACCTCCACATACCTACCTATTTTAAATTTTGAATAACTTGGAAAACGTGACGTATTTGGATTTTATTTTGTCTAAATTATTCAATTCAATGATTTGAATGTATTTTTTTAATAATAATTGGGTAGCAAACGGGCATGCAAGGCCTCATGATGTTTAGTGGTCACTGCAGCCCATGGACACCCCACATACAACCTCAAACGGAGAAGAAATCCTATCTAAGGTTGTATACGGGTGTTTGCCACTCATGAGGAAGATGTTCGCCTCAAATAAAGTATTCTGATAACCATACCTCTCCAGCCGAAACATTTTATATTACCTAATTGTAAAGAGTTAAGCAAACAAGGTTTATTATACTCGTATTAATATATGAGTAACATCCTTTAGTTAGTACGAGAATCAGAAATATAATTCTTTGACAGCTATGCCTAACATTTTAACACTAATATGCACTAATCTAAGTTTATTTTCCACCGTTGCTATGAAGCGTTATATTCCTGTAATTATACCTTCAACTGACATTTATCTTCTCTAACAGCCATTTAGAGTTCTAGTAAGATCCATTAAGAAGCGATCGCGTCGACTCGAATCGACTGACTCACTGATTCACTTTACTAAATGTTCCCAGTTGCTATCGGAAAAGTTCAACCCAGTTCATAGTTTGGATTTAAGATTTTATTAAAAATGCTTATTTACAATTTCTTTCTTTTATCTAAAGTTATACCATACCATACCAGGCTTTAGGAATTAGGACACTTTAGCCGTTTCTTTAAAGATGTTTCTTTTTAATGCGGCTTATCACCAGGCGGTGCCATCATATGCGGTGATAGCCCAGTGGCTTAGAATTCGACCTCGAATCGAGGGGTCAGGGTTCGAATCCCAGTGGCACACACCAATGACTGTAAAAAATTTATGTGCGCTTTATAAAAAAAAATTAATATCACCTGCTGTTACGGCGAAGGAAAACATCGTGAGGAAACCTGCATGCCTGAGAGTTCACAAAAAAAAAATGATCTGAAAGGTATATGAAGTCCACCAACCCGCAGTAGGCCAGCGTGGTGGACTAAGGCCTACATCTCTCTCATTACGAGAAGGAGACCCGACTCTGTAGTGGGTCATTAATGGGTTACTGGCAATCACCAGGAGCATTTGACTAATGTAATTCATTACATGGACGAAGAAGGTGAACTGTGCATTAAAGTGCGCAACTTGTAATGTAACAGATTTTAATGATCGGAATCGAATCAAAAATGTTGCACTACAGGCGAATGCTATACTTTAAGCTGCATCATGACACGAAAAAGCAGAATAGAATTTAAGATAACCTTCTACTGCGTTCATAAGCCCTAAGTCATTACGGTACAGTGTTGTTTCGAAAATATAAAGAATCTTCAAATATTTAACGAGAGCTTCATCCTTGCTATCCTAATATCATCAACGTAACGACGTGTGGGGAAAATTACCGCTCCCAAGACGCAGAAAACGTCCGGAGGACAATCTCTTGGGCTTTCCAAGGAGTAAAATGAAGGAATGATAAAGTGTCATTTTCGGCTTCAAAAATGGAGCGTAATATTTGAGTAGCCTGTATTATTTAACGTTTTTTTTTTCGAGTTTTATGAAACGTTTTCGCAGAGCTTTGATATAAGGTTCTCCATTATGATATAATCATTTATCATCGGATGACACAACAATAATTCTGTTTAACCACGTGAATTCATATACTTATTTCAAGCCGATAGTTTTGTCCTGAATAATGTTCTAGATTAATTTAAAAGTCAACAACCGGAACGTGGTGAACCCTGTGTCTTTACAGAAAAAGATAATACTATTCTAAATAGACTACGCACGAAGAGTCTGTATTGATTAAGAACAGTATTATACTAACAGTATTTACGGGACACCCTGTATCCTACTGTAGATACGCACAAAATAAATTCAAGTCATTCTTAAACTCACTCTTTGTCACTACGAGTACCAACTTGTAAACTTCAAACTTATGAAACTTTCATAGGATCCTGTACCCATTTCGTTCACAGTGATACTTCATTACAATGTCAAAGGGACCACTGAAAAGCAATTTTATTTCGGTTGGTTTTATGGCGGCCTCGTAAAGGATAGTATTTTACTGTCTGATTCAGGGATAAGCCTGTGTTTTCTATCCGCGTCCTAATTCGAGAAATAACAACCCCATCTGTGTGTCGGAATCTGTGGAAGTTTTACCCGTACTAATTCCATTCGATTCATTTATGCTACCGTTACCAAATATAAAAGATAAGCGAATAAAGGAATTTTAAGTAATTAAATTAAATTATTTCCTTTCGTGCGACAAAACAAGAAAATATACTTGTAGGTATCGTAGATGTCATGAATCTTTTCCTTTTTGGAAGCCCCAAAAAGGTTTTTGATTTTAGTTGATTTCTGTTTGCTGTGTAGGCACACATATAGACATTTTAATTTCAATCAAGTCAGTAGAAGTAGGGAGCTACTACAGTAATGATTCTTTTTTGCAAGGAGTCTTGATATAACTAACTGACTGCATTGCTATAGTCACAAACATATTCTAAACCCACCTGCCTGCCCTCTCTGCGACTTGGCTCGCCTTCCAACGGCAGGGGAGACCAGACTGAGCGCGCGGTCGGCCCTCGGCAGCTGCAAGGTGGACTGACTCGACTCCGAATGTCGAGCGCATATCGCAGCTTCCACCACTGAGTCGATGCTCGCAGACCGAGGCAGCTGGCCTGCTGACTCCCGCCTGAAAGAAAATGGACAGAACAGTGCTGTAAGCATGAACACTATCTTGAAATTATTCGTACAGTAAACGTCACTCATGAGTACTGGCGTCATGGCGCCACTGGTATCCTGAATCACGTTGTTTTTTACATCAATGGCATATCACTTTCTTTCAAAATACAGAAAGTTTCGAACGTAAGACGAGAAAGATCAATAGAAAGTAAGTAATAAAATTATGGACTCGAGCAAATATCATTGAGTAAGTACCTGACTTTAATAATCTTATTTGAAATAATTGGGTACCTTGGCACTATCACAAAAATCTTATACGTTTGTGTATATATGCTTCATGTGTGTTATGTAAGTGTTTATGTTACATTCATCAAGTTGTTTGCGACTCCTACGTTTGTTCAATAGAATGTAGCCTCTTTTGTTTTTTATCCAATTCAACGTTAATAAATAATTCGGTGCTCATCTACCTATTTTGTTCTTCATAAAGGTATGAAAACAATGAAATGGATTGATAAAAAAACATTTATCGTTAAAACAAAATCAGTAGGTACATAACAATATGAAAAACGAGTAGGCAAAGACGAGGCATATGACAAGAGGGAGTGGAAACTATTGGTATCTTCCAGAAAAAAGCGTTTTAGGGACGCTATAGTAAGAAATTTCTCTAAAGCTGTTGAAAAATATGCTGATAGAGGTTATGACAATGTATTACTAGAAAGGGATATACCAGCAGTTCCCGTGAAAATTAAAGCAACCTAAAAATAAAGATCTTAGAAGAGAAAGATTTCCTGAAAAAAAATAATTTTCATTGATTTCAACACAACTTAATTTTTTATACTAACATCTAGAATGAGTTGTATTCTAGTAACTGTTTTTCTGATTAACAAAAAAACGTTATTGCAAGAACTATTCCTTACTACAAGTAATTAAATGAATCCCTAGATCTGGGGTTGACGGGGGCGTAATAAAATAGCTATAAGAAAGTTGAATCCAATTAAAATGCAAATGGCGTTGTTAGCAGAGTGAGGCGACAGGCATTGCGACGTGTTTCTATAAAAACTTGATCAAAACAACGCTGTACCTACTAGCACTGGTTATATTTCAAACAGTAAATGAGGGCGCTGATTACTGGAACCCGTTGACATCTAGTGCCTCAAGATTGAACACAATCGTTAAAGTATCATTGAGTCTATTATGTAAAACACTTCAAAAATCCCAAAGAAAGAGAACTTCGTGGACAAAGTTCGAGAATAAATTTAAATTTTTATTGAACTTGAGTCGACTTGACCGTATTGTTCGCTAGCATTGTTTGTAGACTAAGGAAGAAGTCTGGTCCATTTTCTTTTCAAATAAAAATCAATAGTCTCGTGAAAAATGGCTCAATACTTTTTTGTATTTGTCCTGATACTAAGATGTTAAAAAAGTTAGCTACCATAGGGCGTTTATAAGTAAGTTTAATATAAGTTATTAAAGAAATAACTTATAAGATCTTGTACTGATGGCTGATGGATAACAACGCACCCAAATAAGATTTCTTCTCTGTTTGAGGTTGGATGTATCTAGGTGTCCATGAGTTACTTAACATCAAATAGTCTCAAGCCAATCGCTATTCAATTACTATAAAAAATAGATAGTTACATTACAAGAAATTACAAAAATAGATAAGAGTCATCTCGAACGGAAATTGCCACTTCGAAATACTTTTAATAGATGGCAGCAGCGCGTCACGAAGAATGTTGACATCCACAATTAGTTGTTCGAAGTATTTAATTGTTCCGTGGAGCGATAAAATCTTTCAATTTCCCAATGAGTCGGAGCAGACGCCAGCTGATGAGCGATAAGGACGTTATATCCGGATGGAAACGCGGCCTTCTTTTAATAGATATACTATATCATGTCCATAGAAAATTTCACATGTCTTGCCACTAAAGTATACGATATACGATAAAGTTACAAGAAAGATTCTATCGCACGAGGTGTTCGCATGGCTACGGTATATTCAAAATGGGCGTAAAAAAGAACTCTTCTTCTAGACCGGCTACGCACTGGCGATGTCTCTGGTGTTGCTTGTGCCAATACGTGATAATAATTACTTTCTATCTTTATGTAATTGAGTAGCAAAAGGGCATGTACGCCACCCTGTTATGTTAAGTGGTTCCTAGAGACTACGGGGAGACTACTACGTCAAAGAGAAAAAAGTTATCTAAAGTTGTTAGTTCGCCTCAAATAAAGTAGCCACGATAACCATACCTCCTCAATCGAAATACAACCCGTGAAGCACATGCTGCTTTACAACGGGTTGAGGCTGGCGGTAACAATGTGTAAACGAGGTTGTTGAATATTATCAAACTGTTTTCTCTCAGTGTAGCCAACAAAATGTCACTTTAGTCTGCTAATTTTAAAGATTACGTGGCATAATATTGGACTTTCAGCTATCTACGGATTTCGACGGATGATCGTCTCGTAAGTAAATACCAAGAATATCGCTCCGTTCCTCTCTGAATGTCTTGTGCATCGGGTGTCGTAGGTCATGACAAATATTGCTTGGATGCTCCCGAATTCTCTTAGTAGATATATCTAGAATACATGGTAGGTATAATCTACAACAATAGGTTTCGTAATTTCCTGAACGCTGCCAACTTGTATTGGATTCTACATTGGGTTCTTAGACTTTCACTATCATAACCATGCTATTTACTATCGTAATAATAGAGCATAAAGTAGTACAATGGACTATATCAAAAATGCACTATGCATGAAAAAGAAAGAAGTTTTCAGGATTGTTTCTTTTTAAACAGAAAAATATTTAAAACTAGTTACTTTTTAAAGAATTTAATTAGCTACTGTTTCGATTTAAAAATATTTAAGAGCTGCTGTTTCGATTTAAAATATATTTGGACGGAATAATAACAGTGTGAACAGTCGGAAAAAATAGCTCTAAATTCGACGCCATTTCGGTACACTCGCGTACAAGAGCCGACGGAAAAAGTGTAGCCTTGTATGTTTTTTGGTTTGTATAATAGCAGCTGATGTCGTATTACCGAAGTGTTGGGAACTAAAAAAGTTATGAGCGCTGTAAATCTTCTTTTTTTTTTCGCTCATAACATGGAACGCGTGAAAGCTGTACAGCCCATACATTATCGTTGGCAGTATTTATGCGTTTAGGCCATAGGTCAGGTAAATCGAATTCTTAACCTTTGTCTGTAGCAAACTTGTATTTAAAGTTACTACTAATGTATTTTATGCCATATACCTAAAACGCCTTATAAAATGCTTGGACATTTTTCAAAAAGAAATATTTTTAATAGAAGATAATAATCATCATTGTCTGTATATTTTAATTCTCTAAAAGTCTGAGTACCTACTACGCGGTCACATGGTATCTTCCAATCAATATTTCAACGTACCTATATATCCATGGATTTTTTTATTTGGTAATTGAGAAGAAGTTGAATCATTAAAAGATACATTTTTGATTCAGAAATATGTCGTTGAGGGTTACAGCATTCATTTTAGAATTGTGAAATACTTTCTATGACGTAAGGGCCCTACTTTCGACACGAGCGCTATGTTTATTCCGTCCAAATACATTTGAAAGCGAAGTACTAGCTCGAAAATTGTAGTAAAAAACAGAACTTTAAAATAAAAGAACACTTTTTTACTCCAACGTTTGTGTATTTTTAAAATGTCAAATTTGAATTTAAATTTAATATTGATATAAAAGTAAAAGCAAATGGTATTCTATATCTTTCCATGTAGAAAATTCATCATGGATCCCCACTGTTGGGTTGGGATGATAGGTATATCGGTCACCAACCGAGCTAGTACCAACTAAATTCCGTTTCAGGAATCGAACTCCGAAGAAACAAAATACTTGCAGCTCTTTGGTCAATGCACGTGGCTAGAGATAACCGACACAATAAGCGGCCAATGAATGAAGCAGTGGCTAGTGAGGGTCACGCGTTAACCAATGAGACGCACACAGATCGCTATCTTTGGGGGCGCGTTTCGTGGAATTGATAGGTACTTGATGTGCGAGGTCCATGAACGATGAAGGATATGACATGGACTTGCTACTAACGAGAACTAAGTTTTCGCCTCATATATTAAAGGAACCACACCGAAACACAAGACATGAAGAACATGATGTATCACGAGTTAAGAGGGTGGCGATAAGGCACTACCCCGTCAAAGCTACTAAGGCTCATCCATACGTTTATAAGGTGCCAAAATAACCTAGATCACTTTTTCCATAGGGTTCATTAAAAACTAAATTACCTAAATTGTTTCGTATACATATATCTTATGTAGGTACGATATTTAAGAACACATACATGAAAAGGAAATTCAACATTCTCAGGTAGGCTCGTTATTTCACATCAAACGTTGCGAACGCAATTTCAAATTCTATTTACATTTTTTCTTATTACTTGCTCAAGTTCACATTAGGCATGTGTATATCGCGCTGACAGACGAAATAAGATGGATTCCCAACATGTGTCGGGTACTTCGTTACAAGGGTAGCAGATGTACGAGTAATCAATCAACCGTCTAGGCAGGTAAAGTTTTTTAGGGCATAGACATCGCTCTAGTTAGCGATCCACTTAGCAATTATTATTACTTGAAATATCTTCAAAATAAAGGAGAAATGGATCGTAACGGAAACATCCGAATCGACATACGTTATTAACCCTTCTAATTTTTTGCTGAAAGAGCTTTATTGGCCTTCACATTTATCACTGTTCACAATTATTAATTTCAAAATGTAATTCCCGTAAAAGATTGTTTTCAGAAACGTCTGAAAACTTAGCTCACCTTCGAATATCTTAGAAAAATGTTTTTTATTGCGTGTACAATAATTAATTAACTCAGTTGACTTCCGATGTCGATGACATCATAAGCCATCATAAGTCGAGTCCTCCATCGATTATTACGTTTTTTTGTGTTTTTAATAAAAGTATTTTAACTGATTTTGTCAACATCACTTACTTTCATAGGCATCGTACGCTGTAAAGAGGTAGGGCAATTGAAAGAAAAAAAGAAATTTGTAAATAAAATCGATTTTTTCTTTATTTTACTCAGACAACTTAAATCTTGCCTACTACGGCAATTCCTTTCTCTGTTACCAGGAATGGCAGCTGGCGCCCAAAACCATTTTAATGAAAAATTCCTCTTAGACAGGACCTGGAATGTATGGCTCACGTTTTATGGGTCAAATAAATCTGGCAAATATTATTTACGATTAATTATTGTTTTTTAAAGAGTAGTCAATTAATCATTGGTTTACTCATTAATTGGCCCGAGAGATCACGAAAAAATATACTCAAAGGCATGTGAAGTCCAAAAACCCGCAGTAGAGAACTGAGGCCTACATCCCTCTCATTGTGAGAGGATACCCGACCCTGTAGTGGATCATTAATGGGTTAATGGGGGGGTGTCGGTCATTTATGTTAGGAAATGTCAGTCTGGAGGTAAGGGCTATGGCTCTACCATCTACCATCTTTTAAACTCTAGGTACTTGATAAGATAAAGTACGAAGGTTCTTAGAATTTTTTAATGATACATACAACGTTATGAAAATGTACGCTCACGGATCAAGGATTAATGGGGATTCTGCGCGGTGTGCGTAACTTGCAATCAGACCTCAGGCAGAGAACAGGGCGGAGCTTGGAAACGTGCCTTGAATACTGTACAGGGTAATTTCATATCACAAATTAATATACTCGATTATATATCTCGTTGAGGTGTTGGAGATGAACACTAATTATGTTAGTATTAATAGTAATTGAATTAAGATGATTTGATACGTATCATCTAACTCTCTGCGCCTCTGAAACAGATTCAACGACCGTGGATTTAAAAATAAATAAATAAAAAAGCATTTTTAATACCTCAATTTACAATATTGTCATATGTCTACAACCCTTTTATGTCCTACTGCTGGGCACGGGTACTCCTCACAACAGGGGGAGGCCAGGAGCGTACTCCAACAATGCGGATTGGAGGAGAAATAAATCTATTTATATTTTCATATAAATAGATTATTATTGTAATTATATTATTAATTATTATTATAATATAATTCTTGGGAACGATGCCTCACTGCCCATGTGAAGAAATATTTTTATTATGAGTTTTTTTGTAATATTTTCTGTTAATATATATACATATATATGGTTAAGGTTATTTAAGTTTCTTTTTTTCTTTCTTTTTGTTTGCTTTTATATAATTAGATTAATTTATAATTTCCATATCATTGCATTAAAATAAAAGAAAAATTAATAATAAAACCGTTTAGGTAAGTAAAGTTTAAAAAAAAAATACAAAATTTTCCTGAAGTTCTTTTTTGTTTCAACCAATAGATTATTACTAAACCTTTTTAATCCTTCTTTTTTCGCCATATTATCTATGGTGGCCGTTGAGTCCACCTATAAGTTTAAAAGTTTTCGATCGTCATTGTTTACTCCATTTGGCTATCTCGAATTTATCCAGTACAGTGAACAGCTACTATTGATAATTCGGTTCATGTCACCGTCTCAATAGCATTAATGTGTTGACGGACACGGCGCAACGGGTTGAATATAACTCAAAATGATAACACGACATCATTTACTTAAAATGTGTCTATTTTTATAAAGTATTTAAATCGCAAATGGGCTTGCAAACCATCTGATGTTAAAGGAAGCCGAAGTTCACGGACACCCACGTCGAAAATTAAATAGCAAAATATATATTATTTAATAATAATTGATAGTTCATAGATAGATAGTTCATAGATAGATCATTAAATAATAATAATAATCTATAATTATTATTAAATATTAAATTAAATACTTATTAATAATCGTTTAATTTAAACGATTTTTTTTAACGAAATTTAAAAAATTAAAGACTAAAAATCCTTACTGTGCTGACATGTGGTTGGTGCGTTGCTACTCATGAGCTAGTTACAGTGGATTCGGAAGAAATAATTATGGTCATTTTAGCGTTCTATTACTACCCTTTTCTATGATTAGATTACATTTACAAGTCACACAGGACGATGAGGCTGCATTTCTATCTTATTTCTACACAATTTTCGGCGGTGTTTTCAAAATGTTCTGAAATTCAATAGAAGGCGAATATCGATATAATATCACGGTACACGTACGCCAATGTGACGCCAGTCAATTCGAGTTACACGATCGAGTGGGTGCGAGGTTTGGTAGCATTTTCTTACCTATCTTCTTAGTAAAAATATGTAGGTACCTATGACAGAAAGCTAGTAAGTGTAAGTTCCTACTAATAACATCCGCAAGGATTTTAATATTGGTTCGAGAGAGAAATGAAAAGTGTCTGAGGTCTATTATAATTAACCAACCACCTTCAATAAAATGCATAGAATTTAGTAAACCATCTCTATTCGTTCCATGTCTCTAAATTCTCGGCTAATGTAGGTAATCGAGAATTGTCTTTTCGTTGTAGACCTATTTGTATACATGTAAAGGAAGCCGTGCATTTTTAGCTAAGTGGTCTAACTTGGTCACGAGTTAGTGAGAAACTCACTAACTCGTGACCAAGTGACTCTGTGCCCGTCAACTTTACTTTACCTTTCCAAAATGCCTGATTATTTTAAAAATAGCTTTTAAACTATACTTTGTTTTATACAAATAACATACACCCTGTCTTTTAAACCTCCAATATCTGGATCTTTATTAGACGTTCAGTTTGAACGGACTTCGCAAAGCCAAATACAGAGATATCAGTGTAGCACACTCGATATTTATTCAGTGCACAGGCGGGAATACGTTGCGTAACACGTATTTTCATTTACAGTACTTACACGACTATTCAATTGTGTCATCTAGTTTCATGTCATAGTGTACGCTGCTCAAAACTTAGGCGTGGATATAATAGCTCTAGTTGCAGAAGTTAGTTACAGAAAAGTATTTTATTAATATTTGCATATAAAAGATATCTATAATTATTAATATAATTGTTTTTTGTTTTTATTAATATGTTAATGAAACACTTGTTAATAATATCAATAGGATTGAAATGGTTTCATACTAGGGTTATAATGGTAAATTAGCAGATTCGTCCCATAGGCGGCCTGTCGGAGTATCAAAATGGCTGCCTGAGTAGCAAACTCATCTATATTCTTTTTAAAATTGCTACATCTACACTATTTTATGTGTTGTGCATATTGTGCAGCAATTATGCAAATATTATATTATTATGAGTATTATTAATTCCATTAGTTCGAATACGGAATATTGTGGAGTGACCGACTGTGTTAATTGGGATCACATGCTCCAATGCGCACCAGTTAAACCGAAAATCACGCTCATTTCATACAAATGGCTGTAGCACATTTCAAATAATTTTCATTTGATGCTTGGAACATTAAATCATAAAATATTTATGTCACAATTGCTACGAACTACGAACATTCAATTTCTGCTACGGTTTTCAAAAGTGCCGTAAAACAGTTATCGAATTTTAAGCTCAAGTTTTGCAGATGCGTGAATATGGCTGACTGATGCATTGTGCTATTATTCCAGTATAGTGGTCTTGAAAAGAGCACACATAGGAAAAAGAGTACACATAGGATTATTCTCTTAAATAAATATATCTTGCGGACGACTTGAATCTTGAAGACGACATATTTCGATCGAAAAATATGTTTTTTAGAATTACAAAACATACGAGTATTTATGTAGTGCAGAAAAAAACGTTAAAGGTTTTAATTTCAATTCAATATTGCAGACAAAAATACCTATATGGCAAATACCTACTTTAGGTATCGGGCTACTGAAAGTAAATATGAGTAGATATTCTGTATCCATCGCGATATTTCTTCATATAAACTAGAAGAAGTTCATCTAATACGCAGACTAATGCCAAAGATTCTTAACTTTGGAACACTTTGCTCTCAGGAAAGTTGGCAACTTTGTTGGAAGTATGAAACCCGGGACCGGCAGTTATTAGCTAAATTATTTATGCAGTAGGTACATTTATTTTGTTCACTTAGGTGAGGAAGGTACAAGATTAGTTGTCATATTTTTATCTATCTACGAAGAATACTTAGTCAGGTCGAAACGAGATAATTGTGAACTGTAAATTACCTCCTTTTTTGAAGTCGGTAATAAGTAGCGGTAATAAGTAGTAGCAAACGATCGTGTCAGATAGAATAATAATCCTATTTGAGGTAATACGTTGGTGCGTCTCTACTTAAATGAAGCAGTAAATTTTTGTCTGAAAATCACACATGAATTCTCTGTGAAGCAACATGTTCTTCGTGTCTTTTATTTTAGTTGGAGAAGTGTGATTGCCAGAGATACTTTATTTGAAACGAATATCTTAGTCATCCTAAGTGGCAAAGCACTCGCATACAACTTCAAATAGGATTTCTTCTCTATTTGAGGTTGGATCTTGGTGTCTATGGTCTGTAGTAACCACTTAACATGTATCATGCCCGTTTCCTACTCAATTACTATAAAAAATTTGTAACGCTTTCACACTTGACCTAATAATGCTCGTTTACTACACATCATTTTTAAAAGCCTATTTGAACCATGCAACGTAGTTCGCGATTTTCCCGAAATACCAAAACAATCTTCATAAAATATGTTATTTAAGAATCTATGAAGAACGTGAACTCAAAATTCTACGGGAGACAACTTTGTATTCAGTTGCGTCGTCAAAGTTTGGAACTTTAGCAGAGTGGGGAGAGTGCGACCTGAGGTTATTATACAAATTATGCACTTCTTTGTCACTTAGTAACTCAACGGCTGTGAGATATTTCTTTTTAAAGTTCAAACTTTATAATATTTCTGCGTAATACATAAATACACATTGCCTAAAAGATGCGTTAAAATTAGTGTTTGAAAAATATCGTGATCTGAATTCACTATTTATTCATTTCAAATACATAAAACGCACTTGTGCACTTACTTATAGCATTTTAAAGTAGGTCACTGCATTATACGAAATAATAGTAGGTTCGTGTCCTTTGTGTCGGACACAAGGGGACCTGAAATAGATGTGTCTCGGAACATCGCACGATGAATGACAGTGTTTGCTGCGAACGTGCCCGGGAAAGTGAAAACCACGTCCGTTGATGCGGTAGTGTACAGTAAAATTAAATGAAATGATACATTTATTTGCTTAAATATGCGAACATATACGTGGTACAGAAATATTGCCACTTTGTTACTTTGCCAAGTACCTAACGGGCATATTCAAGCGCGAATGAAGTTTGACAAAATCGCAAAGGTATTTTTTATTCATAAATGAAATTTACAGTCCAAAGTTTCCGTCCAGCCAACCCATTCTTCAACCTTCAAAATCCACACTGTTTATGGACGCTCTAGTCTATTCACACTTCTTTAATTGGTTGACGGAACCAGAAAACATAGAATGCCCACTCCATATATGACTACTGGTTCCGTCAAACATTTAAAGTATAAAAACTTTAAATCTCTGTCATATTAGGCTGCTTTATTACCTACATTATTTACAGGCTATTTTGAACATTGGAAATGCGTACCTATTTTGGAAAGCATAAAGTTAACAAGTACAGTGAAGTGGTTTGAGACTAGAAGCATCCTTTGTTAGACATAAGAGGGCCTCAAACAAATGGGTCTCACCGCACATTTCACTCGATGAATGGCCCAACATTTGCTACGTTTCCGTGTTTCTACGAGTCTACGAGTCTACGAGTGCTACGAAGCTACGTAATGGACGCTATTTGATATTAATTTGATTGCTTGAGATTATTATATGCTAGTCGTAGCAGGAATAAAATCATTTGATGTCGACTGTCACGAAAAAATATGCTACAATTTATGATAACGTTTTAAACAGTTCAGCGGTAGGTGTGTAATAGTTCAAAGCTTAAAATCTATATAAATAAATAAACAAACCCGAAACCTTTTGTTTTTGAACAAATTTTATTAGTAACTGACGTAAGCGTTAATATAAAAATCAGTTCAACAAATTACAATTGAATTTCGATGACTAGACGACCACTATTTAAAGAAAAGGGCTATACAGCTAAGGTACTCGCTAACTTAACCTTGTATGTGTATAATGAGTTCCTGAGCATTTTCCTGGGGTTTCTTAATAAATAATTCAGGTAAGGCGTCGATCCCTAAGAGCCTAAGTTTTAGGTGAGTTGAGACCATCTAAGCCTTAAGATACTTCGTTATTACTTAGGTTATGTTTAGAGAACTGTTTCATCATCAGGGAGTCTTTTTAAAAATATTTTCGAATCGATTCGAATTCGAATGATGATGATTTTTGTCTGAAATGAATTTAATCTAATAATTCTACAATGCCCTGTATTAAAATTTTGTCGTGTTGGTAGGTCGGTTATATTTATATCAGCAAGTTATATCAGCAAGTTTTTTCTAAATCTCTTAAACTGGCAAAGGAATCAAATTAAAAATTAAAAATTAAAAATTTAATAATTCTTATAGAATCATTAAACGAATCATTCATGTAGGATTTCCATCACTAAAATGTTTATGTTTTGTTTCCATAAGTAAAAAAACGGCACGCTTGGTCTTCATACTGCGCTCATCAGTATAAAGACTTACGATAAAACTTACGACGTCTATTTACTCGTATAAATTCAATAATTATGGTCGGAACGTTCGGAATTCGAACGATTTACAATTGTCATTAAAATTTTCTAGCTGTTAGAACTGTGTTGGTTAATTTCTTTCTACTACAGATTTTTTCAACAATATAACATTTCACAGTGGGATAGCTGTTAGTGTGACAACTACCTTAGGGCTTGTTTAGTATGCTTGATCTTTCAGGCAGATAAAGTTTCTAATCCCTTAATCAGTTTTGTTTCACAGGGAGTTCTAAGGGACGGCGTACCCTGTGAAAGGGATATTGTTGGAAACATTATATTGATGAGTTCATAACAAACTTATATTTCCATTTCATTTATTAATTTCACCTTCAAATTCTAGATGTTGAAAAATGTTGTCGAAAATTTTATTTTTTGGTTAGGTTTATACAAACAACATAAACAAATAAAGATAATAAAACATATTGAGACTAACCCTTTCCATTTGCCCCGAGGAAAATTCATCTGAAAATTAGTAGGTTAATATGAACATTCTTGGTGCTGTCAAATTGTGAAACTGAACACTTTTCACTGTCTTTGAACCGCATAAAACATTGTTTACTTGAAAACTTCCTGTAATATTGATTTGGACACTCTATATTTGCTTTTACAACCTTTTTTTTGCAACAAACGTTTAACAAAAGTTTATTTGTTCATGAAGCATAGTTTCAAATAGCATAAAGGTTCAAAGTTAGCCGTGCCGACCTTACCAAAATTTGTTCCGTTAACTATACGAATAGTTTGACGACAGTGTTCATTCTCGAAGCAGGCTTTGACAGTTAATGCTCGGCCCAATGCAGTCACGGTTTTCTAGACTACCCCAAGAACGTAGTTCCAATCGATGCTTCGAAGATTCCAATTGGAATAGAAGCTAAACTTTGCTCTGACAATCTCCTTTGAAATGTTTTAACCATGCATGTGGAATCCACACGTGCACATAAACCACAAACAATGTGAAAACAATGTCTTCTATAACCTCTTTTAATATTATATTTTATTATTAACGCCCGAAGTTAATATCCGATCTGCAGATATAGATCGAGATTGATACTGTTTATTGTCTGGTTTGGTACTCTTAAATACTCTTTGTAATTTTTTTTTTTAATAACAAAAGTTGGCAATAAACGTCATTTAGGCGATCCATAATTGAATATCGATTATTAACTTCCGGTGTTAGTTTGGATAACATTAAAGTCCCATTTGTTTGCCAGGCAACATTAAAAAAAAAAATTAAAGACTATTTTGAGTATCATGGCAACGAAACAGTATCAATCTCAATCCATAATCTGAAGATCGGTTGTATTATTAATTTTAGGCTAAAACATTCCGAATAACACTAGAAGTCCATACTACGGAAAGAGGTTCAAAGATAAGGGATTCCAAGCTACCAAGTTCTATAAATGTCATTCCAATCGATGTTTCGAAGATTCCTATTGGAATAGAAGCTAAACTTTGTCTGAGCTCCTTTGAAATGTTGGAACCATGCATATGGAGTACTGAAGTTCTGCTTGAGTCAGATCTCTAGCGATTGCAATCGTGGAATTGGAGGAAATATTTCTATACGGTACTCAGTTTGCATTTATATGTAAATGTGTGAGTGGAAACTTGGAAACAATTGGAAAATCGAGAGGAATAACAATAAACAAAATAAGGGAATCTTATCAAAAACTAGGAAAGATTTTAAAATAAATGGCGCGCGAATGGTACTAGGTTTGATTTCCAAGAGCAGAAATTTTAATGACGAGTTTAAATGTTGTGTTTTTGGTGTAAGTGTGTTTATATATTATACGTATATGAGGAACAAATAAACATTTAGGGCACCTGATTCTAAGTGGTCGCTGTCCACTAACAACCACATCCAATCCAATCCATCAAATAGGGTGGGTCACCTCTGAAGCGCGCATAGCCTCGCTGGTTGAGTAGATCGCAAGCGATCGAAAAAGTTAAACAACGGCTGGCCCGGTCAATACCTGGACGGAGGATCACTAGTGCTTTGAAGAGCACGTTAAGCCATCGGTAGACACCGGTTGTTATCAATAAGATAACAGTCAAACCTTGTAGGTGGCCCTATAGGTTTGAAAACAACCCGGGTTAGGCACTGGCCCGTTTCTCTATCAATATGCATTGGAGCGGCGTGTTGGAGTGTGCTCCGGGCCCCTGCTGTGGTACCCACCCGTGCCCGTGGGCTAGTGGCTAGGGGCCAGTGGGCTATAAAGGGGCTACCACCCTGTCCTTACTCACCGTTCCCAGCTCAGCCGTCGAGGAGTGTCTCCGCCGGTTTCCTCCGGAGTGCCTCTCACACCCTGCGTCAGGAGGCGGGCGAGTCGGGAGCTGGTGCTGGTGCTGCTCGTGCTGGAGACTGACCCTCGAGGTGTTGGTACCCTGGGGAAGGAAAAGCTGGATGACTGTACGCTACTTTGTACACTAGGTTTGAATACACATACATTTTTATAGTAAATGAGAAGTTTGGTTCTACAACGAAAATGTTAAGTTATCTGATGTGAGATTTGCCCATGGACGTCCACGTTGTAGCTTAAACAAAACCGAGGACTAAGATAGTCGGTTCAAAAAAAGTATATCCGACATCGTAAACGTACCGCTTACATGCAACTTTTTATAATTATATTATGCTCGTGCAGTGGTCAAAAGTCAGTGCGCAATGCGGAGTGTCTTGGATTCAATTCCCAGCGAAGCCGAAATGTCATAGATTTTGATTGGGCCCTTTTCCACCAAAACAAATGTCGTCGTACATGTCAGTGGGATACTGAGATATGGCTCTTAGTTAAAATCAATTCTTTGCTTTGAGGCTGTGTTTATCTATCTATGTACCTTACATGACATCAATGTCGTAAGGAATTGTGAGGGTGAAGCGTTGTTAAATTATTCACTACAATCGTTATGTGTTCCATCATAATCTTAGAAGTGATCCTCGAGTCCTGGATGCAAAGTAGCAACGTTTTAAACGAAGCACTCTGCGAAACGTGCTAAGCTACTTATGTCTTCGTTTAAAATTTTATATAATTCCGGTAACTCCGCGAAGTGGAGTGAAGTCGTTATTGAAAGTTTCAGGAATTTTTGATGAAGGGGCCTCTGTGGAGAAAGCACGGGATTGGTCAAACATTTGCATCCATTACCATAAATTAAAATGCAAGGACTATTTCTGCTGTATTAAAACTTTTAATACTTTCCAATATTACGCAGTAACGGTTCCATTTATCCATCATTTTTAGAATTTAAACGCGTAGTTAACTGGCATGAATTGCGCTGGTGGCCAGTCTACTAAATTGCCACCATTACGCCATTATGAAACCATTCCAATCCAATCCTATTGACATTATGTCAAACTTTCATTTTACACCAAGTTTAAACATGATGTCAGATGTACCGGTTGTACGCCAGTGAACTCCATCGAAAATCTTAAGAATGCCATTATAATTCTATAGATAACAAAAACAGTCCAATATAAAAATTAGTTGCCAAAATAATAAATAAAATAAAACAATATTGTGGGACAACTCATACACACGGTTTTCTGTTCCCAAAATAAACGATTATGTTCCGATTATGACTGTTCACCGCAGCGTTCCATTATAAAGGGCTCTCTTGCAGGTTTCATTTAACAATAAATAAACAACCAATTTACTTCATATTTTAATGTCAAAACTCTTGACGCAAAAAGGAAAATGCTGCGAGGAAAATTTGAACTTACTTAATAAATTTTAAACCAGCATCAGAGTTTTTGAAGTCGGTTTAATTTTTTTAATTATTTATTTTATTTCCTTATTTTTAGTTTTTAGTCGATATCATGAAAACTACTAAACCGATTTTCATGAAACTTTTACCATTCTCTAAGTTGTGAAAAATGCAAATTAACAAAAAAAGAATGATCAAGGTCTCTCAATTAGTTTCGGAGATATGCGAGGACAAACATATTTACCTACATACAAACAAACATACATACATACATACATACACTTATGAAATTCGGTATAGGTACCTACTTGTTTGGATGCCGTAATACACTAACATAATGTAAATATTGTGCAGTTCCGTTATTATAACATACATACCCGTACGTTCTGAATTGATAATCTCCTTTTTGGGGTCGGTTAAAAAAACGTCACAAAATCCGACAGTTGATAGGTAGGTAGGTACTCTATTTTAAAAGAAATTGAAAGCGGCTTCAAAATCAAGGCCGCACTAGGTCGCTAAAAGTTGGGAGCTGGCAACAAGCGCGTTCTCTACCCCTTCGCTCTCCACGTAACCTACATTTGAGGCTTTTGAGGCTTTTGAGGCTTTTGAGGGTTTTTTGTCTTGCATACGAATAATTTATGAGCAGACATTGTGGTATCGAACGTTGAACAGTGCTACTACTAACAACTAATGTCGCACATGTAATTCGCTTATACATTGTAATAAAATATCTAAAAATCAAATTATTCCAAGATATTTTAATCAGTATCAAAAGTGTTAATCTCTTAACACGTTTAATTTAATATTAGGCTCCGTTGTCAGAAATTTAATATCAAAGTTTGATAAGTGGCATTGTCGCGTAATTTCCGGGGACACAAAGATTCTTCTAAAATTTGTTAAGCATTATTAAAATTTCGACGTAACGACGAATAACAATTAGTGCTTCTGACAGGGTTTTAATCAGTTTTAATTTGTCTTTCATGTAAAAGTTATCATGTCACTACCCATTAATGACCCACTACAGGGTCGGGTCTCCTCCCAAAATGAGAGGGATGTAGGCCTTAGTCCACCACGCTGGCCTACTGCGGGTTGGTGGACTTCACATGCCTTTGAGAGCATTTTTTTTTGTGAACTCTCAGGCATGCAGGTTTCCTGACGATGTTTTCCTTCACCGTAACAGCAGGTGATATTTAATTTCATAAATCGCACATAACTTTTATTACAAAGTCATTGGTGCGTGCCACTGGGATTCGAACCCGGACCGCTCGATTCGAGGTCGAATTCTAAGCCACTGGGCTATCACCGCATGTAAAAGTTAAGTAGTGGTAAACATTTTCATTAATCTTCGTAAGATTGTCCAAGGCGTGATGTTACCTACTCGTAACTTTTATCTACTTAAAGTTATTTAAATTTCCAAATTAATTATTATTTTATTATATTATTTAAATTAGTTAAGTATTTACTTAACTCAGTGTTAACTGTCTAATATATGGAGATCGCACGCAATGAACCAGATTAAAAATCTTCGTCGCATCGATACATACTAGTAATATAATAGTAGTAAGGTACAGATGTTATAATATTATTTTCTATTTTGTAAAGTCATAGGTATGCGTACGTGGTGAAATTGGATTGACAAAAAATACTGTAAAGCTACCCATATTTATGCAAATAAATGTTTTTATTTTTCTTCTTTTATCATAGTCAACTGACGACTTAAAAAAGGAGAATAAGGAGTCTTCAAACAATAAAGAACACACATAAAATTACCACAATGGGCAACTTTCTCTTCCCGTCTCGTGTAACGAAGTAATAAAAGTTTACCCATCCACTGAACCCGTAAAACTAATAGGAGTAGGTTTAAAATCTCATATATAGATTAATACAGGTTACAGTTTAGCAGCTGAACAACTTAATAATGGAGTCGGTCCTAGCCTTGTATAAATTATTCAGATCCACTTCCATGAATAAATATGAGATTTTGTGCGGGACGAGAACTTTTTCTCCTGGTGCACCGCCGTATTGATCCTGAATTACACGTGGTGAACACTGTTTGCAAAGGCTACTACTATATTGAGTAGACGCAAGCATGAAAACCATAGATAATATTTTATGTCAGAACCAGGCAAACGGGCCACCTGATGGAAAGTGGTCACTGTTGCCTATGGACTGGGCAACACCAGGGGAGTCGCGAGTGCGTTGCCGGCGTTGAAGGAGTGCTCTTTTTACGCCTTTTTAGGTAATCTTCGTTTGAGTTATAATAAAATTTATTCGCTGTTGAATTGCGACCCTTGATAACTGTTTTTTGCACACATACTGCCGACGCGAACGAACAATTTTTTCTAACTTAAAACCAGCTATTTAATTTTTATAAAAACGGAAAGATTTGTTCCTGCAACACAACTGACAATCGTATAAAGGGCGTTACGTGTTACGAACAGGATTCGTATATCTATCTCGTTCTAACATACTGCATTCGTAGTCATTGCTCTTTCACATTGCCAATCTCTAACGTTAGTTAGTTTATAATACATCTATGAATTTGACTGTAGATTTCTTCACTATTTGCGGTTGGATGTGGTTGTTCATGGGTTGCAGTACCACTTATTAGTAGGTGACCTTCATGCCCTTTTTGCTTCTTAACTACTATAAAAAAAACGATTTCCTGTGAAAACTGCAACGGTTTCTATACAACGAAAGTTCAACTCTACTTTTGCAATCAACTACACTTTCGTGTCGGTTTTCCAGAAGAAAGTTGGCAACTTCCTGTTCTACAAACAGGGCTTCACTTGATAGAATTCAATGATTTAAACTTAGTTTCAAACACACGTACAAGTCGAGGTCGGACTGACTTTGAAATACGAACCAAAAGTTTGTGCTTGCTTAAAATTTACTTACGATACACCTAACTATGTCATAAAACCTTCTTCTATGGCAAAGATACATATTGAAATGTGTATCTTAAAATAAAATGGGCTGCAACCCTTCTTATGCCCAGTGTCCCACACAAGGCCTCACGCCACACAAGCCCCCACAAAAAGGGAGTATGGTTCACCACGCTTCTCCAGTGTGGACTGGTGCAAAAACGAGTTAGTGGCCAACTTGAGTTGAATGTTTTCAAACCGCCCATAGGAAGAGAAGGTTTAATGACGGTATATTTCCTTAACTTTTTAGATCGCATACGATCTACTCGAGCCGCGGGGCCATGCGCGCTTCAAAATAACATAAAAATATAAAATTGAGAAAAATATAAAAAATTGGGAGATATTTTTCTTGGGTTTTGTTTGTGATTGTATATACATATGAAATGGAAAACTGTAAAAGGTAAATGGTTATGTACTGAAAAGATGTGTCCGTCCTATTGGGGTTGAAGTCGGTTGGCTATCTACAGCCTGCAGTGATCATTTAACATCAAGTGGCGTACAGAATAATTCATTATTCAAATTTTTCATAATAATATAATTATAATCCGCAGCCGCTAATAGTAGCAGCCCTATGAGCTCGTTTAGGAGTTGATTAAAGTTTCTGGCAAGGCTCACAAATATAGTGCAAACAAGAGTTGCGTACAACAGCGATCAATTCCTACCTGAAGTAATTTGATTTTGTCCCACCTTAAATGGAATAGTGTCTATGACTACTCATAAGAAATTAAATAGTTGCTATGTTCAAGTATATGTTGCTATGTTCCCATAATATTTGAAGAAGAAAAATTTGTCAGTTAGTTTGAATAACGAATTGTATGCGTTTGCCATAAGGTATCTCATACAAGAACGGGTGAATGGATTTGGATTAAATTTGATACACAGACTTTGTAATAATTAAACGTGTTGTTTGGAGAAAAATTGGAGAAAATTTGAAGAAATCAAAATATTGATCCAATTCTAAATTCCATGCGGACAATATCGCATACAAAAGCTAGTTACATAAAATTTGTATAAAATTTCGCAACAATAAGAGCTTACCACGATGAATTTGAATAACTTCAAATCATTATTAATATTATATTGCTTTGAAATGGTTAATTATTTCATAGCCAGTTAACACTGAATCACAATTTCAAAACATAACAATAGATAAATTGCCAGTACCTACTCGCAAATTGAGCAGTCTTCATCTAACGTCTAGTGTTAATTGAATGAACATTCCTTTATGTAATACCGTCGAGCTGTAAGATGTTTACTTAATCGACTCATTGCTTAGCCTGTTATGGAGAATTGTACTGAAGAGTAAAATAATACATTTAATTACAATACTTTATAGAGATCCTGAACTTTGCTGCAATCTATTAGTGACTCACTGCAGGGTCGGGTCGCCTCTCGCAATGAGAAAGATGTAGGCTTTAGTCCATCACGCTCACCTTACGCGTGTTGGTGGACTTCACATTCCTTTGAAAACATCATGGACAACTCTAGGGTTGCAGGTTTCTTCGCAATGTTTCCATGACGCAATGTGACATTTAAGGAAACAAAACACTCAAATCAAACTGTATACTTACAAGCACTCACTCATAGCACCGTATGCCAATATTTGTTAAATCGTCTATAAATCCTATCTATTTATACCTTTTTTATGCATTTCTTTAAATTTCATGGATTAAGAACGCTTAGATATCATAACGTACGTACCGATCTAAAGAGGTCTATTTTTGGTCTCTTTCCTTTTTAATGTGTAGCGTTTAAGCTTTAAATATTACTAAATGTAGTCTACAGTGTAAAATAAATATATTTCAGAAGGTTAAATTCGAGTTAAATCCCAAAGCACTGTAAAATGTTTATTCAAACTTTTCCCGCTTTTTAATCTGAATCAGCAGAACGAAAGTTAAGTTTCTATATTTATGTGTCCGGCTTTTCATTTTAACGTCCCATATATCACAGTGTAGACAGATTTGGTTAAACGCTAGATACCCTTTTACTGCTTACGACACGACCTCACGATACGATAAATAATAATACGATAAACTGTACCAAGTGCCTTTTTGTGCGGTTGTTAATTGAGCAGTAGTTTGGTAATTTGGTATGAAATTAGTAATAAAATTTTTAAAAAATACTTCGCTCGGTCATTGGTATCATTACTGACAACTTACCGCTTTCTTCTTTAAGGTCCTGTCCTAATTGGCTGACATAACCGACCGACCAACCAACAAGACAAAATTTAAGCACAGGGCTCTGTGTGCCCTATCCTAATTAAAATACGTACTGGCATGCGCAATAACTTACATATGCAATGAAATTGTCGTACGAACAACTTATGAGAGTGTGTCATGATGATTAGCACACGAGATCTTAGTACAAATTTATGGTTTGGACTTCGTGATGTAATGGCGGAAGTAAGAATAATTTACATAAATGTTTGAAATTTTTAGTCGAATTTACAAGATTATTAAACGAGTGTCATATCCTTAGCCTTTTGAATATCTATATCTGCATATGTAAACGAATTATCAGCCGATATTGCCCCAAGTCGTGGGTATTAAAAGCTCCCTTATTGTTGAAATGGACGGCGAGTGTAAAACTCGTTCAGATTGAGTGGCGGATTGATATAGCGATAACGTGATGTCGAGAATGCCATTGGATGGATTCAAGAGTACAGACATTTTTGATGTGGAATTTTTTTAACAAATGATTTAAGGACATCATGACACTACGATGAAAAATAAGATTAATAAGTCCAGTCATATCTAAATTTTCGTGTTTCTTATTTTACACGCCAAAAATTCGAGGTGATGTGGCAACTACCGCTACTCGTTAAGAGATGGCGCCACACGATCCTGAATCACGCTATAGAAGTTTTCTACATCGCTAGCATAATTATACAAACTCCAATATGACGTAATTTGAGCACGACCGCTCCCCATGCTTGATGAAAATCTACCTAATAATCTATTATAGTATAAAAATGTACCTCTTTTATTTCCTCAACTAAAATTCTTTATACGGTTACTGATAAAATTATTATGAGGCGAATAGCGGAGCTATACATACCTGTGTTATTCGTATCGGCTGTAATATCTCGCCGCGAGTATTCGCGAAACTGATTTGGATCGAGTGATTCGAGTGGCGAATTGATTTGATGTGTTGATGTTATAGGTACGGGTATGTAATACACGAACTCATCGCGGGGTCGAGATGTGAGGCCGCCGGTCGGTGACCGGAAACATCGCTTAACCGATTTAGACTTTATCTGATCCGTCTTTTTTTCTATTTTAGTAAGTACTTTAGTTAAAACAGCGATAGCTATATTGCAATTTATCTAGTTAGATATAAATGTGCAATACAATACTCAGTTAATAGGAAAACGTAACGCAACGAGGAAAAAAAACTAGTGAAAAGAAGAAGCAGGCGGCAATTCATTGGTACGTGCCGCTGGGATTCGAACCCCTCGATTAGCAGGCCTAATTAGATTAATAAATAAATTAGGTCTCTTAATCTCTTCTCCTCGCCACTTTACTTATACTACCTACCTACTGGCACTACCCAGTGGCACGCACCAATGACTTTGTAAAAAAGTTATGTGCGCTTTATAAAATTAAATATCACCTGCTGTTACGGTGAAGGAAAACATCGTGTTAAACCTGCATGCCTGAGAGTTCAGAAAAAAATGTTCTCAAAGGCATGTGAAGTCCACCAACCCGCAGTAGCCCAGCGTGGTGGACGGCGGCCTACATCCCTCTCATTGTGAGAGGAGACCGGACCCTGTAGTGGGTCATTAATGGGTTGAAACAACAACCTACCTACTTATCACTTTTTAGTGGTGACACCAAAATAAACACACCAATACCAAAAGTGCCGAGTACAACGTTACGATTATCTCATAAACGGTGTAACTGAAGTGCTTACTTCGTAAAATAACCGTAAAAATAAATTTCAGGAGCGCGTAAAGGAAATCAATTCACGAATTTTGATTGGTGAGAGCGTTCGTAGCTGAAACTCGCATACATCGGCTGAAACGTCGAACATGTGGTTTATATTCCACGCGCACTTCGCCCAGATTCAGAATCAGCAAATATAAGAGTCTCTTAGGAAATCACGGAGTGTTTTATGAAAGGTAAAATTTGTTAATATAAAATATATCTGGGTTATTTGCTATCCTTTTTTACTCCCACTGTTGGGCACGGATCTCTAATTGGGAATGCCTGGAACATACTCCACCACACTGTTCCAATGCAGTTTGGATACCCATCATAATAATCTGCTGTGAAGCAACTATTTTATATGATACTTCCCCAATCCAACTAACTTAACTACGTTGCGTCTTTAGTGCTATCCTTTAAACTCCACGAACCGTATGGATAACCCTCGTAAATTTCTAATGCGCTAGAACCGTTTCGCATTAACGTCATAATGAATTAAAAACAAAAAAGGATATAATTTATAAGAAAATTTTTGGATGTTCATTGCCACTCATTCAAATGCCACTGCTCATTATTAGATAAGTGTCACTTTAAAACCACTTCACCGATTTGTGTTGAACCAATGTAAATGGAAATGCAATCCTCATGTAATCATACCGGGCCAGAACGGAGCATAAAAAAGGGTAGGTAGTAGTCACTCTACAGATTCTACTTATGTTGGTGAATAAAGCATATATGGGGAGGAAATTCAAACGAAGTTGCTTATAGGATTATTTCAGGTGACCCACTTGCGTTGACTTATCTCTCGGTCTCACCCGTGTCAATCTAAATAAGGGAAACGTTGGGACGCAATGCCTCTTCATATAACACGTGTATAGATCGGTTAATATGACGTCCTAAAGCTATGTAAACAAATTTAGGTATCCTACCTGTACTATTTACCTTACCTTTTTACGAGGAAAGGGAGGTACTTCTATATCCCAATTAAAAGGCCACGGTTGGAACCGAGGTCTCCAAATTCGTCGTCTTAAATCTTTATAATTTCTTTATAAGAACATGATGAATAAATAGTGTTACATTCTCATAATAATAAGAAATATTATTTCTTTCTAATAGCAGTATACTCATAGCTTAAAATTCGCAGCCCAAGTTTTGTGGGATTAAGAACCTAAATGTTTACTGTAGATAAAATAAATTCCCCCTCTTCAGTCAGCCATTTTTCTCCAAATGAAAAAAATTAGGGTTCATCAGGTTACAAATGATCTTGTCTCATTTAAGAGAATTAGGAATAAGAATGGGAAGGAAGCGACGCTAATGAGAAAATACAATTTTGAGGGACTTTTTGGAATGTATTCGGCATATAAACGGGAGTCGTGAAGGAAACGGAATGGAGAATGTGGAGCTCCAGGGCATTTATTAGCAAAATTAAGTTACGTCTGTCTGCAACCCATTAACGATGTACTGGAGGGTCGGATCTTCTCCCACGATTCCATTAGGCTTATTGCCTTATACGGGTTGGTGGACTTCACAGTCATGCCTTCGAGAACATTATAGAAAACTCGTCCTTACAATTATTTCCTTTAACTTTACTTTCTTTTAACTTAGAAAAGTCATTGGTCTGTTGGGATTCGAGCAGGATCTCTTGATTCAGGGAATTCTGGGGCACTGCTTAAATAAACGCCCTTCACACTCATAGCTCACACTAGGATTCCCTGAGTCGTGGACCATGGATTAGAAAATCACACAAACACCCAGTCCAGAAACAGTTCCAATATTCAAATACCTTGTAATTTATAGACTGTTCATCTGCCGTGGTTTGCACAATAAAGCATTCATTATTGTACAAGATACATATACCTAGTCTTCTTACACAGTTGCTTCAAAATTTTAAGGCGTTCTAAGCCTAGATCAGTATATTGGAGGCTGTAGTGAAATTTCTATCTAAATTTAACGCCCACTTAGACGAGGGCGGCCTCCTGATGGATCCTAAGCAAATTGGATCGTTTGCAAGCAAATGGCCTTAACAAAATAAATACGAGTTTTCGCTGAGAACTCAAAATATTTTACGTCTTCTTTTCGTTTTAAACATATGAAAGAACTTCAAACTCGAAGGCATCAAATTAGAAGGAATTTTTGTCAGGCTAGCTATAATCTTATTAGGGTTTCTGGATAAAAGTGAGAATGACGATGTCATCATGTTTTTAGCCAATGAGCGTGCAAAAACTTGACATAGCCACTATAAAAGCCTGGTGGTAGGTACTTATTTCTGGTATAAATACATTGATGTGGCCATACCAAAGATAAGTGTGGTTACCTTTGAAGATTTTTGTGGTTCGTATAGCTATAAATATGGAATTTATGTCGAATACATTGCATCCCGAATTGCATTTCTAGAAAGCACCAGACCATCAGGTCCGTTAGATCCGTGGATGGTGCGCTCGGAGACCAGACATCTTATACATTGAGACCTTGTAGGTCGATATTCTCGGCAGAGCAACTTTACTAGCTTTGCGTTATGTCTCTACGTCTCTACTCACCGAAGCACCAGGCCATCAGGTCTATCCTCGCTCGCGATGCTGCCGAGGCGACTGCTGGCTGACTTGCGCCCCAGCTCGTGAGGGCCCGGCTCGTCCTTGTTGGTGAAGGAGATCCGTGGAACATGCGCTCGGAGACCAGACACCTTGTGCGTTGACATTCCACTTTGCGTCATGTCTCTACGTCTCTACTCACCGAAGCACCAGGCCATCAGGTCTATCCTCGCTCGCGATGCTGGTCCGCGGCGAGCTGCCGAGGCGACTGCTGGCTGACTTGCGCCGCAGCTCGTGTGGGTCCGGCTCTTCTTTGTTGGTGAACGAGATCCGTGGAGCGTGGGCTCGGAGACCAGACACCTTGTGGGTCGACACACCTCGGCAGAGCAGTTGGCTTTGCGTTATGTCTGGAACAAAAAATGTAATATCACCTTTGTATAAATATTTATGTATATGTATACAGTAAGTTTCGAGGTTAATGTTGTTTTGCTTTGGTCAGTTTCGGTGAAGAGAAGGTTGTAGGCCCTAGTCCACCACGCTGGCTTAATGTGGGTTGGTGGACTTCACGGTGGTTGTTTGGTTGCTTTTGTCAACTCTCAGGCGTGCAGATTTCCACATGAATTTTCTTCACAGTTACAGCAAATCGGTAACAATCAAATGTAACAACAAATTTTACTGCCAACGGTACTTAAGCCTGAGTGATTTATTCATCTGTTACACAAGATAGTAGTTACTGTAGTGTTATTCTGGTCATGGGTTTTGGATACCTTGTGAAACTCTAACAAAGTACAGTGATTAGTAGTATGCCATATTGTTACCTAAGTAATTTACAAAACTCTATGGAATGTAACGAAATTTTTAAACTATGTTTTTCTACTATACCTTTTTGGCGAACAAAAATTTTTCATCACTACAAAGCGGTATAGAATTTAAAGTATGTTATTCAATAAAGCGGAATTGAAAACGCCATTGATATCAATAGACATAGAAGCCGCGAACCAACCATACCCGATATCGCAAAGGGAGCAATAATAAAATTCTTCGCCATTTTCGAGAGCATTTGGCAAATATTTGTCGACTGTTAGAACAATAGGCGATGGAAACCCACGTATGTTTTAGGTAGCCCTCAGTTGAGACGCGTTTTAGTACGTATTTAACTCGTACGTGTAACTAAATCGTACGTACGACTAACTTGCGCACAGTGTGAGCGTTTCATCGAATTTCTAGGGTCGGGATTGTCCGTGCGTGTACGTACGTATACGCACGACTTAAATTCGTACGCGTCCAAACTCAGCGCCGCCTTTTGCTTTATTAATAATACAAATAATGCCATTACTTTATGGAGAAAGACGTCACTCTGATCGAGATGTATACTGTAATTAGTTATAATGAGAAAAAACTTCCGTCTTTCTGACGGCGGGATGCGTGATTATTTTGGTATGAGTTACAAAGCTAATTGATGAAAGTAACTGACCCAGCAATCTTTGCTCTGCCAAATAATGAAGGTACATGAGGCTAAATTTCACACTGTGCAGCGTTGCAACATTATCACACTAAGATTATCGAATCCCAGTTAGTTATTTTTTTATTTCAAAACTAAAGTTGAATTAGTTACATAGTGACGTCATACAAAATTTACATTCAAATCTGCAGAATTTCAATTCACAAGGGCCTGATTTTCATAATCAGATTGGTGACGGAGTGTAGGCCAGCTTAGTATTTGCCCTCTCGAGGAGCTACTCGTAAGTGCCAAAAAGGTTCGAGCGAGTGACGAAAGCTTTAAAGCGATGGTCTAAAATATAAGACTCGGCTTTTTAGATCATACTTTCATAAAATACGCCCTAATGAATTACAATTTCATCCTTGAATTTAAATTTAAATATGCAAAATTTGGAGGGGGTATTCAAGGAAATACTAAAAATTTACTAAAGACTGGACTGGTTACATAAGTCGCTGTTATAGGGTTGGCTGGCTTATTATAATAGTCAACCATGAAATTTGTTGAAAATGAACACACAGACACAGACACTAAATCTGTGTTCCAGAGAAACCTGAGATGTCCCTAGATATGCTACCAGCTCAGTGATTAAGTCTAGGACCGTGCTCCTATTACGTCATTTTTGGGTTTTCAGTATACCTACGCCAATATAAATCGCACATAACTTTTATTACAAAGTCATTGGTGCGTGCCACTGGGATTCGAACCCGGATCCCTCGATTCGAGGTCGAATTCTAAGCCACTGGGCTATCACCCGGTTATGTGCGATTTATGAAATTAAATATCAGTTATGTGCGATTTATGAAATTAAATATCACCTGCTGTTACGGTGAAGGAAAACATCGTGAGGAAACCTGCATGCCTGAGAGTTCACAAAAAAAAATGTTCTCAAAGGCATGCGAAGTCCACCAACCCGCAGTAGGCCAGCGTGGTGGACGGCGGCCTACATCCTTCTTATTGTGAGAGGAGACCCGACCCTGTAGTGGGTCATTAATGGGTACTGACATGACACGCCAATATAATGCCTATGACAAATAAAACTTCGATAGCGTGATTCAGGATGTTGCTCAAATATGGCGCCATCTCATGACATGTGGTGGAAGCGGTAATTAACATTTTTGCTTATAGATTACAGCCGAAAGCTTAGAAATTGGGCTAAACTGACAATAGTAATAAAATTTTCGCCCTTACCCAAACTCGCGTATCAAGGGGCGATCCTTTTATTATCAAGGGATCACTTCATTTTCCATATTTTAACAAAACGATGACGGGTAGAGTTTTATGTTTGAGTCTTTCGACCACTTATCCCTTAATAGTTGTTCTGTAACTTTGATTAGTAGCGTTAGAGGTTTGTCAATTGAGTTTTTAAAAGGGAGGGTGAGTGGGTCAAGTTGAACCCTATCTGTAATCCAGTGACCCACTGCGGGGTCGGGTCCTCCTCTTGTAGCGAGCAGGATGTAGACCTTAGCCCATCGTTTGGCCTATGCGGGTTAGTGTACCTTACCTAATCAAAAAATGGTGCAGGACTCCGATGACCCAGGAACCAGGTCACGGCTTATAATATCATGCACGTTAAAATACGTTAAAGGCCTTAAAAAGAAAAAATGAATATTGTACACAAAAGGACAACCAGGAAAAATTATAGTGAGTGAGAGACAGAGAGAGAGTGAGTGAGATACAGAGAGAGAGTGAGTGAGATTTGCGACTATCAGTTTTTACTTTGCATTTATGGTACCCAACGTAACCAACTTTTTTGCCCACTCTCAAGCTACACAAGATTTCCTTTCTTAAGCCAACATTTGTCCTCTACTGGACAGAGGCCTAACCCAAAGCGCGCCACACTAGCTTCACTACGTAATAACTAGAGGAGCATAACTTTAGTCTTAAAATCAGTGTAGCATGACTCGAAGCCCGTCAAGCATGAACACTTCAAAGTGCTGCCTCGGGCACGTTGCGCATTCCGGCATCTACCCTCTGTTGCACATGTTACTGTGATTTCATGGAATACCGTGATTTCATTTGCTGGCTGGCTAGTTCTTTTAATATCTCTCTCACTAACAGGCAGATGCTGAAAGATTCTTCTTCACGGTGGGAGCAGCATTATGCAATTAACATTTTGTCACATTCACGATCAAATTAAGAGATCGGGTAGTTACCCTATGATTGAAGATCCTTCCACTAACCGCAACCTGTAATTTTTTTATATAAGTAATTCAAGAATTTTAAAAAGGATTTTATAAAAAAGAAAACCCTTCCGTCTTTCTTTTACCCTTCTCCTACACTCTATAAGAGTTTAATTTTTTTCCAGTCTGTAAAGACACTTTTCGTATAAGTCTTTAGAGTTACACCGTTTGATGACCTATCAACTGCGTGACAAAACTAGAATAACTGATATTTTCAATCTAAAATCTCGAAGAAAGAATGTAGTCTTTCCAAATTGACATCAATTTTGATGCCATGTCAGCTATGTTATTGAACACTAAAAATCATACAAAAGATTCTGTTCTTCGAATTCGATGCAAAAGACAAATAAGTTTTCGCGCCAACAGAGCGGCAAAATTTAATGAACGCCCCATTGAAAGGAAATTCCAATAGACGCGGTTTGTTCGATTTTTATGAGACAAGAATAAGCCTCTTTCTTGATTTTCTGGCTCTCTTCAATGAAACCTAAGGATTATTACTTATGGATTTTATAACAGCAGTTATGCTTATTAAACGCTTTTATTCATTATCAGATCCGTCGTAGACTCGAATTAACGCCGCCCTCTTAAACCACCGTAACGTAGCATGTTTTTCATGTCTTGTGTTAAGGTTTGCGTACCTTGTATGTACTTTATTTTAGGTGCCTATTAAGGCCTTCGATAATATTTTTCCATAGTGTTTGGTCAATACTATGATCCCTTATACACTTTGGCCGCTTTTTTCATTTAAAATAAAAATGTTGAGCCCACTTTTACTTTTTCTATACAACACCTAGTATCACTCCGCCTGCTCATAATTAAGTCTTTGAGAAAGGAAATGCAAAAATCGGAGTTTTTTATTATTTTTTTCACATACACTCAGGGCACGGCTAGGCTAGCGAGAGATCTCACTTTTAAGTGTGCACGTGTACGAAAGTCAAATAAATTCCTGACTACACAAAATCATGCTGAACACCACTCGACTTTTCGATGAAGCGACAGAAATTAATGAACTCCCAATTAAAGGAAATTTCAGAACACCGCCTGTAATTTACGTTCGTGTAGGTATAAGCAGTTGAGATATTCGGTAAAGCATTTTTTCCCTTCGCACTTCTTTTATACTATCCATTCTTATGCGAAATATTGTATCAAATAAATCGTAACAGTAGTGACTTTCGGCGTTCATCAAGAGATGACGCCACTGGCATCCTGAATCACGCTATCAAAGTTTTCTTCGTTGTTGTTTTAACCCATTAATGACCCTTTACAGGGTCGGGTCTCCTCTCACAATGAGAGGGATGTACTGGGCCTACTGCGGGTTGGTGGACTTCACATGCCTTTGAGAACATTTTTTTTTGTGAACTCTCAGGCGTGCAGGTTTCCTCACGATGTTTTCCTTCACCGTAAGAGCCCGTAATAACTTTTTTACAAAGTCATTGGTGCGTGCCACTGGGATTCGAACCCGGACCCCTCGATTCGAGGTCGAATTCTAAGCCACTGGGCTATCACCGCTGTTTCTTCGTAGCTAGCATAAAACAAAATGCCGAGATGAATAGTCACTCCCAAGGATTCACCTCGCCTAGAAGAAGATCTTCCTTTGACGAGTGACTTCTGTCAAGCTAGTAAGTTATTTTCGCCATTCAGTTAGGAAATTTCTTTACTCCGTTAAACTTTCAATTTTGATTTCAAGAGACTCTCGATATTACGAGAAGCAAATAAACATTCTAAATTCCTTTTCTTCTGCTCTAGGTCTATCTTATAAATTCCTTCTGCTTAAATGCTTCGTTTTATAATTGAATTGACTTGGCAGCTGTCCCCAACCGCATACTGCGAATGTTCACGAAGCGACTGTGATAACCGTGATATAGGGACGCCATCTGGGATTCTGTTTGTGTTGGCTTATGAGATTATGAGAGCTGTACCAGGTATGAGAAGTAGGTACTGTAGGTAAGGGTATCGGACAAAATCAACGCGTGTATTATCAAAGGGATCATTAATTTAGTGAGTGCTGCGAGGTACTGAGCATACTGACGGACAATGAAAATGCACATCTGAACTTATGGAGAGTCTCCTGTCTCAATCCACCTACGCCCGAAATTAAAAATCCGAATATCGATTTTTATGGATGGATGGGCCAAATCGACCCGTTCTTTATTTAAAAGCTATCTGCTACTAAGTTGAATCCCTGGTTCTTATTTCTTAAAGCAAGCTTTGGCAAAATATCTATCATTACTTTAGGGACTAATTATAGTCCCTAAAGTAATGTTATGAAAATTGTTTCGACAATATTCCCAGTCTACATTTTTAGTCGTATACTTTCGGCAATGTTAAAAATAGAACCTTACCATACCGTACACATTATATTTATTCAACGTGATGTCATTTTGGGCGTTTATAGAGCCGTAAACCTCTGCCAAACGCTCAGTTTATCACGTAAATTCTAGTGCGGGAATACTTTTCTAAATCTCAAAATATATGTTTATGTACACTTTATATTCTTTATTTAATTACACATGTATGGTGTCTATAAAGTTGTTTGTGTAGGTAATTATAATTCCATTCACTTTTTAATAATTATTATAAAAACTTTTTAAATTATTATAATTTAGTCCGTTTTTCGCACTCGTTTTTACTCAACTATGGAACATTCTCATCCTGGGGTATTTTCATAGAACTATGACTTGTGGTGTTTCAAAAAGCGCGTAATGAGTTCTTAATTAACCGACATCGTACTGGTGATTGTCCCGGTGTTGCTCACATCATTGGCTCATAGACACCGATACTACTTTACTTAAAGGCATGTAGCCTATTTGTTAGTTTAGCACATAAAAAGTCAACTAGCATTATGTAGCATTCTGTAGTCATGATCGATGCTAACGGTTGAATACATCCAATTCCAATCTGACATCATTCTATAAATTGGAACGTAAACCTGCATGCTATAACGATCCCAAGCCCATGTGGTTTGATTTAAGCTATCGTGTAGGTACAAGTATGTCGAAGCTCAAACTAGCTTAACGACGTCTAGCCTCAGACATTCAGTCAACACGGGATATTTACATTGAGCTTGTGCATTAAAGGACGGATTTAAATGGATAAAGGCGGTCGCTGATTTATAAAAATGATGGAGATTAATCAATAAATGGTACAGTGATTATAACCAAACCATAAACTTGGAAAGCCGCTGATAGCAATCGTTCAGCCAATCGCTGCGTTCTAATGGAGAGAGAAATTATTTGATTAATTATGAACTGAGAACAAAAATGTACCCATGTATACAGAAATATAGCTCTACAGAAATCAAATAGTGAAATTAAATGAAAACTAAAGTTCCTTCATTTCGTACAAGGCGTTAACAAAAATGACCAACAAAAGCTTCATGTAGTCGGAAAACACAAAACTTTTGCTATATTTTTTTCAGAACCGTTTCAGCGCTCTACCTCGGAGCGAACAAAAAATCTCTGCAATCGTTCCATTCGGAAACTGGCTTTTAATATTTCAATAAAATCAGTCTTCCTAGTACCTTTTGACTGTATGAGCAATGTAGGTTATTAATAACATTTTCATACATGTACTTACGTGTTATTCAAGGAGAGCATACCTCCATATACATAGGTGCGTATAAGTACTTTATATTGTACGTGTACCTAATTAATATAGTCATTATGTGTCCTACATTTGCTAGCTAGCTAGAGTAACTTTTTTATTTCTGATGATATAAACATGATCTTTTTTGAAGATGAATCCATCTTTAAGAATCACAGGAATCACAATATCTGGAACAAAGAGGCCTTTAATTAATTTGGCAGTTGAAATCCTAATAGCTAAATACCGCATAATACGAGTAATCTGTAAATACGAGTAATATAACAATGCAAAGTATCTATAAAAAGCAACTAATGAATTTTTCGAAAAAAAATCTGAAAAAACCCTTGATGATAATAATATACTCGACACTATCCCCCAACTGCAAATCTCACGTTTATTTTTCTTCAATCAAAAGAAAACTTATTCTCCATAATTATTTGCCGAAGGAAAAAATAATTGACCGTTTTGGTATCTCTACCATGGTACGTATTCCCTACATGTGGCTAAATTGAAATATCGGATACTCCAAAAACGAAATGCATTTCTGCGAATATTCCGAAGCGGATTCAAATGTAGACCAAAACCAAATAGTTTACCGTTGCATGTGAAATATGCTACGGGCATGGGTAGCAGATTTGATAACATTCAACGTGATTTTTTGATCGTAACAAGGCATTCCTTTCTTTCTTTCTTCCTTCCTTTCAGCTCTTTATAGTCCACTACTGGACATGGGCCTCTCCTAATCGACGCTACTCGGTTCTGAGCCCTTTGAATCCAAGGGTTTCCTGCTGTCTTCTTCAGGTCATCAGTCCCCCTGGTCGGAAGGCGGCCTGTATTCCTTTTGCTTCTCCATAATTTTCCATATAAATCCACGGATAGGTTCTTTGTATTAGGATGCTCATGATTTGAAGTGACAACTTAACATCAGGTGGCGTGTTCGGTCGCATGTTATGACATAAAAAAATGAATATTGTTTATTACATGTATAAATACATATAGTATAACTTACACCACCATACAGTAGATATAAAACTATCTCATAAAAGGTTTTGTTTACGGCACAGTAAATTTCGCGAACACTGTTTTATTGAGTTAACGTATGTCGCTCGTATTATTCTGAGGCTTAGAGAGCTAGCACGGCTGGCTTTTAAGATTTAATGCCCCACACGCCTAACTCCTTTGAATATTCAACCACGTAGGCAGTAGAACATAAGATCAAGTCATATTTTATGAAGCAACGGTAGTAGTCGCGACCATCTTCATTAAAACATACTTATATCAATTCATAGCAGTAACTGCAATATATTAAATAGTTCAAAAAAATTAAAGCTTTCATCTTGACTTTGCTTCGGGCACCTACCTACTCTTACCTCATCTGCTATATCTCTAATCCTACACGTAATTTGTGGTGTGCGTCCGTCAGAATTTATGTGCAATCAATCACCGAAGTTCCGGCTCAATCTGATTAATCTTATAATGTAGTGATGGACGAGGCAGCACCACACAAGCCCTCACCTCATATCACTCCTTATTACATGATTTATTGCTTGACGTCTCAGAATATTCTTAGATACAGTATCAAGACAGGTTGCGTAGAAACTGATGAGAAAAGCTAAAGTTGAGTTGAATTTCATCAGAGAGCGACAACACGAGGAAAAGGAAAAGGCTAACGTTGATTGCAATGTTCTTTTCAGTTTTTAAACTTAAATTTCTTCCAATAGAGATGACAAGAAAAGATGGCAAGATTTTCAAGCCAAGCATTGACTTGAATTTAATAAGCAGTATCCCTGAGAACATTTATCAGTTTATCAAATTCTAGGCCTGTCAAAGACAAACACAGTAGCCCTCCCTTTATTTACAGCACTCCACCTCATCCCAAGCCTTTTAAATTTAGTTCCTCCCGATGTTCCTCATCAGTCCACAGAGCTAGACCTGAAATCTTTTGCCAAGACGTAGTAGGTACAAGAAGTTCAACAATAATAAGCGTTAGTGATTTCACAATGCCTCTTTAATCTCAAATCGGTATCACTATTATTGGAATCAACCCCTGATTTACCATCAATAAAGAAATTAATAAACGAAATCACAGAATATTATCCATGGCAGTGTACCAAGCATCCTTTTGGGTTTTATTGGCATCGAAAAAAAGCTTTCTGATCTGTTTTCTTTTTGTATGTTTAATCTGAGTTTGTTCTTAACAAATATTTTACGTTTTACGTAATTTATGTATTACCTTGAGTTTTCTCCAAAATATTCTGGAGCGTCTACGATCCATTAAAAGGTTACCTGCTACTTTAGAAAGGCTTCACCGTTTAGAAATAAAATCGCAAATTGACGTAAGTGGTAAACCGGCGTACTTCATACGATTCCCAAATCTAATATCCGTGTGCTCAGAAGATGTAAAAAACATTCCCAAAAGGTAAAAGAATGTCAATTTGCCGATAGATCTGTATCTGGAAATGATACAAAAGGAAATTTAATATTACAAGACATTACTACATAAGTAGAATATAACATGGATTTAAACATTTTCGTTGTAGATATATGGATGGAGTTTATATGGAGAAGAATGCACGAATTTTGATATTTTTAAATAAAATACACGAATTTCATTAAAAAACACGCCAGGCACATTAACATAAGTTGACATGCACACATAGACAATCATGACGTGTACCTACGTATATTCCGTTGTGTCAAATTCAAATTTTAGTAACTTATACTTGAATTTCGATTACCTACTTAGCAATCTCTAGTATGTGGAAATAAATAAAGGAGCAAAGAACAGGGAAGGGACTCCTTTAGTGTCAATTTACAATTCAGGGGTTTCGTCTCAAATAGTACAGAAAGCGTCTACCTCGATACAATAAGTTGGCAACCTTTGATTATCGTGACTATCTTGTTACAGCGGAAGCTGTCCAGACGGACAATGTCCGCTTCTCTCAGCAAATTCTCTTTGTTTATGACCATCATTACTCTATCAATTTGTACGTCGTTTTTACAGTAAACGAGCTCTCATAAAGGTTCGTCTATCTAGGGGACTATCAAAATTGCGAAAAAAACTAGCAATTATCTTCTAGAGTCTGTTGTAACCGCGCACTTGCATAGAACCTTAAACACTTTTATGCTCTTAGGCTGCCTGCGCTCAATTTACTTCAAACCTGCACGCTAGTTTGCATAATTGTAAAAAAGCCAAATTCGAATACCTCGGGGTGAATGAACTGAACTCAACACAGTTCGTTTTGGCTCCATAAAGCCTTAATTGTACCTGAAATAGAGTTACGAACTCGCTTAGCTATTTTAATTTTGTTACTGTGACTGACGGCAGCACAGGTCGAAAGTTCAGGGCAGATCCCCATTTACCACGTGATATACAAAATGTTTCACGATTTTCATTAATCGGCTTAAAAGTATAAATATTTGCAAATTTTTTCCTTTAGATTGATCTATACGGTTTGAAAAATGTAACACTTAGTATTATATATTTACTCAAATAAATATTTTTCTTTACTTATAAATTTACATAAAATTAGCAAAGACATTGTTTGAGACACTGGTAACACTACAGAATATTGTAAAGTGTTTATGTATAAAGATACTGGTAACTTAGTCATGGGTTGAAGCATACTTTATCCTTTGACTGTCAGACCCTACAACGAGAAGTTGAACCGGCTTGCCTCGAGCCCTTACGACTGAAATATATTATAGATAGATATTAAACAATGAAGCAGTAGTCCAGTGAAATCCGAGTCAGAATTCCAGCATGCATAAATAAATTTCTAAAAAAATGATATGCGCTTTTTAAAAATTAATCAGTTGCTGTAACGGTGAAGGAAAACAGGAAAGAAAGCTTACATTCCTGAGAGTTCACAAAAAAGTTTTCAAAGGCATGTGAAGTCCACCAACCCGCATAAGGCCAGCGCGGTGGACAGAGATCTCTCCGCACTCTATTATTATAAACATATTATTGAGTTTAAATTCTGACACGCACGCGCTTATACCTAACACCTAATTGATGGAGGGTCACGCCTGACCCTACTAATATTTAACTCGGTAATTTGTTTTGTATTCGAGTGACAACTACAGAGAAAATAAACGACACAAAAATTTTACAGATAATTTCGTATATGGCGCCTGAAAATGAGCGATTAAATATTGAACCACGGCGGTGTGGAAGCAAAGTTCGAAATAAAAGCGTTTAAAAAGAAAAAACTTATTACATGGCGCTATATGAAATTAACTGCATCTATCTTATAATATTTAACTTTTAAGTTTGTAGGATGTAATCTCTCGAACAAATGAACGGATTATGAAAATCATTTCACTAGTTGATTCATCGATTTGATAAGTCACATTAAGCAGTATGTTCTTATTTTAACTTAGTAATCTTGGTATCAGCTATAAGAATATAAGTTCAAAAGTTAAAAAATATTATAGCTGTGGCGAAAAGAGACAAAAATACATAAGATTCATCTGTTTTATAGCTGAACTCGTCTTTGTCTGTTCTATTACCCGTATTATCGATCTGATTTATTTAATGATTTTGAACCGCACTTGGCCCTTACCACACGTTTTTCGTTGTATTAATAATTCCAGAATAACAACTACCCTTTTTGTAAAGTTTTAAGCGGCATAATGGACTGTTTCAATGGGTAATTTCATAAATTGAGTGTCACACGTTGACACTGTGCCCCAAAATACATATCGCAATGGGATTAAAATTTATGCCATCCATAGAAAATTTCGATTCTCAAGCATAATAGGAATTAAATGTCATTTATTCATATAAGTACTACATAGTAGGTACGCAGGCTACGTTTTTGATTACATACTACATCTGTCGAAAATATCTTCAGACGCAGCCGAACAAGTAAAAACGAGCAGTATTTCAATGCCACGTTAAGCGGTCAGTCCCGGATGTTACCGATACAATAGCAGTCGTTAAATCTTGTCGGAGGCCCTATGGGCGATTTGAAAGCATCCAACATGAATTGGACACTAGCCTGTTCCTCCACCAATACACATTGGAGGAGCGTGGTGAGTATGCTCCAAGGCTCTCCGGTTATGGCATGTAAAGTCCACCAACTCGCATTAAGCCCACGTAATAAGGCCTCATAAAATTAAATATCACCTGCTGTTACGGTGTAGGAAAACATCGAGAGGAAATCTGCATGCCTGAGAGTTAAAAAAAATGTTCTCAAAGGCATGTGCAGTCCACCAACCCGCATTAGGCCAGCGTGGTGGACTAAGGCCTACATCCCTCTCATTGTGAGAGGAGACCCGACACTGTCATTAATGGGTTACTGACAATAAGACCTACATCCTTATTGTGAGTGAGAGTGAGGGAGACCCGACCCTGCATTGGGTCACTGATGGGTTACTGAGAGAAAAATAGAAACACCAGTCTACGCTTATTATAAAGAACTGAAAATTTTCACTAGCACGTAAATCAGGCGTCCATAATGAAGTGGTTTCGGTGGGAGGTGTCGCGACCGCGGGGCGCCATCTTCGCATAATTCTCACGTGAATTCTAATGAAATACGACGCGGAGGCGTACATACGTAATCAGGATTGATTAAACATTTTTTACAAAAAATATTTTTAAATTGCAATTGAGTAGCAAACTAGTTACAACACAAAAAGAGCTTCTAGCGTCTCTACCGTGTCAAACAAAGCCCAACAACCTAAACACCCAATTACCTCCAACGTTTCATTATCGCAATCTGTTTATTTACTCAAAAGAGAATGAAGTTCACTCAGCATTAATGGGGTGAAGTGGTATTATACAAAACTTTGCGGCGGTATCAACGCGTTGTAGCGTTATTTAACCTTCCACAAAGGTTTCGGCTTAGATTGCCCAACTTAAAATACTCGTAGATTAGTTCGGAAATGAGCTCGGTTTTAACTGCTGGTGTAGACACTTTTATTTCGAGTATGGTGTAATCCTTCAATGGTATAATTCGTCAATCATATTCTAGTTGATCACATATAAGCAAGTATAAACACTACAGCGCAATCATAATTGAAATGAAGAGGAAATAAATAAAACACTTATTCGCAATAATATTATGTATCTATTTATTTATATCTAAGGTGCGCTTGTCCGTGAGTTTGCTTAATATAAAACCCTACGGGTTTATATAAAACCTATACGGCTTAATATAGAACCCTACGGGTTTTATATTAAGCAGAAACGGGTAAATGTACGCCTAATTTAAATGTAATTAATCAATCTATCAAAAATTAAGACACCAAGGTATTTTAAAAACTAAAGCCTATATGCCGCTCCACTCCATCACCACGATGTAATATAAGATAGCGGTCTTCATATTTTGAAGCCTTAATGGCTTAAACTTCAGAGTTAGGCATCTATAAGTGACTTCTAAAAATAGGGGTAATGGATCGGTAGTCACGCTACTTTGACTCGTCAGCATATTATAACAGCGGTAAAGAAGAATAAATTTTAGTGCTGTATAAAATTGCAACCAAACTTAAAGATGAAATTTTACTGAAATACTTACTTTTTCATACCAAATAGCTGCAAGTATGATTTGTGGCGCGAATAACGTCTTTAAAGCGTTCTTTGAGGCAAATATTCAAGCTTGTATTTTTTGCACCAATTTTTCCAGCGTTTCTTGAGGTACAAATATTGCGACAAAGAGTCTAGAATCTAGGTCATAAATTAAAACGGTAATAGAGCGCTGGTTATTTACTATCCGTTGGTAAAAATTTGAAGAAAATTTACTCTTCATTAAGTAAATGACGTAGGTACTAGTACCTACATAACGTTGACCAGGTTGCGCACGTTATAATAAATAGGTACTATTTGATTGCTACACAGGCTGCCAAAATTTAGTTGACGATAATAGTGAAAGTACCTATTCCTTCCTTCCTTCCTTTCATCCCTAGCAGTCCACTGTTGGACATGGGCCTCCCCTAATCGACGCCACTCCGCCCGGTCCTGGGCCCTCTGAATCCAACGGTTTCCCGCTGTCTTCTTCAGGTCATCAGTCCACCTGGTCGGAGCGGCCTCCTTTTGCCTAAACGTGGTCGCCATTCGAGGACCTTTTTCCCCCATCGGTTGTCAGTCCTGCGAACGATGTGGCCAGCCCATTGCCACTTTAATTTAAATACCTATTATGCCTTGTCATTTCAGATTTTCAACTTTTTGCTACAAAAAATGCGATCCTGCGCAATAATCACTTAATTAAAAATCCTTTAAGCTAGTTTGCAAACTTGCTAAAACTTCCAAGATTTATGATTGACTGAACGATTGAAAGAGTCTTTGGAAGGAGCTTAGTTAGACCAAACTTTATCGGTTTAAGACAATTTGTTGAACGTTCTTTGTAAATTCTTTCATCCCTCCATTTATCATGCCGCCAAGGAAATAGCGGATAGTCTTTTACTGTGATTAATATCTATTATTGCAGTAGAGGTACCTAGATACCTCTAAACCAAGAGAAAAGAGAAGAGGATTTGCAAATCTTTTTATTGCTTATATGAGTATGAGTAGCAAACCACCAAGCCACCTGACATTAAGTGGCCACTGCAGCACATGGACACAAAGAAGAATAAGCTGGTTAGCGACAAGTTACGGGGCTGGCGGTAAAGTACCTCCCTGGGCGAGCTACCCTTATGTTCTAATAGTTATATTTTCTGCTCTCTTCATGTTTTGTTGCAGACTCTTAAGAATATGAGTGACGAAATTTTAGAATGAAGAAAAACATCATGAAGGAACCTGCACGCCTGAGAGTTTCTACAATGTTCTCACAAGCATGTAAGCCCGCATTAAGCCAGCTTGGTGGTCTACGATTGTTATGACAAAGTTGCAGACTGTATAAAGAAAGGCATTCGACGACTGGGCGACCAGTTTATTGATAGACGTTTACAATAATTGTAGAACTGCAAACTGTTGTGAAACTAATTATTCGATTGCGGTTTGCGGTTAACCATTAATGCAGTTAAATACCTGTTTGCAGTTATATAATTCTGAGTCAAACGGCTCCTAAATTTGCTCTTCGAACGCACATGTAATGTATGATATTAGTAAAGTGAAGCGAAAATTTTGCGTACAGTTTACAACTCACTACGGGAACGGAGCGGTTTTCAATTTGGCACCATTAAAGTTTATACGGAGAAGAATACACGTGTTCAAATACATATTTTTAAATAAAATGCATTAGAATATGAAATATGACAGTCATCAAAAAACACGGACACTACCATAAGTTTAACAATCACACATTGTCTATGGGCCGGTACATGACGGCTACATTCCGTTACGTGTCTATACAAATATCAAAAATTATAGTCGAATTTCGTCTACTTCGCGATTTGTAGTGATACTAAACGAACAAGTTTCTATATTTAGATGCAAAAGCCTCGAGAATTCATAATGCATGAACTGTTTTCGTACAAAACTAATACCCACAAAGAACAACTGAAATGTAATTAGAAATGAATAAATTTAATGTTAAATTACCAAAGCCTTTAAATACGTAACCAATTTCAATTTCAACGAAGAGATGAACGGCAAGCTTTTAGGTATGAATGACGATTGAGAAAATTTAGTATTCCTTCCCTTAAATGGCACTTTAATTAATATCCTTTGGGAGAGCGAAGCTTGTAAAGTAATTTCGTTTCCTAATGATAGTTCTAATTTTAAATTTAAGCCAAAAATAATAATAATAGGCAAGCTTTTGAACGATTAAACTGTAAAAAATTTAATCTATTCGTGAAAAGTACAGATTATATTTTAACCAAAGTAAGCCAACCTTTTTATGAACCCATTTTAATTTAACTAAGATACGTTGAATTTGAATAAAATTAATTTTGCTAAATTTATCGCTTAAACTATGGTTAAACTCATACGAAATATATGTACATATACTTACTCGTACGTCATATACTTATATGGTCCAACCATAGTTTTAACCGGATCGTATTTTTTCTACGTCTTATAGTCGCACCTACCTATACATACTAACAACACTGGGGTCAATAGGTACGTTGTATGTAACCTACCAGCGGTCCTCTGAAGGTCGAACTGCGCATGCAAGGATGGAGAAGCCCGGGGAGCAAGCGTGCGGAAGAGCATCAAGGCTAGCTCCTAATTACTGCAGTTAGCTGCAGTTACTTTCTTTCATCTTGACCACAGATATAGATCAAAACAGATCACGCAAATATAATTACTTCCCGTTTTAAAATATTTAAAAGTCTATACAATGTGTAAACATTGTCACTGTTTCATTTAGTCCACATTCCATACAAAAAGCGACACACTTAATCTTCAAATTGATGGGCGAACTAGCGTTATCTATATAGACCTATTCTGTGATTTTTACCATATTGTAACTTACCAGCGGTCCTCTGAGGGTCGATCTGCGCATGCAGGATGGAGAAGCCTGGCGCCACGATGGCGGGCAGCGTGCGGGAGCGCAGCAAGGGCGGAGGCCCGCGCCGCCCGCCCAGCGCCTCCGCCGCCGCCGCCGCCGCTGCTGCCGCACTGGAAGACAGACAATATTACTCTATACTCAACTTCTTATCATTATAAAGGCCTATTTAGACGACACTGTTAATAGTACATACATTTGAGACACCTTGATTATGTGTGAACGAGTGGCATGCTCGTTTTCAGGTGTAGCACACTCGATTCCAGGCGTGGCACATTCGTTTTCAAATGTGGCACACTCGTTTTCAGGTATGGCACACTCGTTTTTAGGTGTGCCATTCGTGGTCATACATAAAAACTGGGTGTTTCAACTGAGTGTACCTACCATTAAAAGTGTCGTAGTCTAAAGTAAAACTAAAAGCTGCTTCCTCGTTTGCTATTAAAGAATGAAAATATGTATTTGACCCAAGCAAACTAAAAATACAGATACCCAGTTAAATACCTAATATTTTATAGCACAACACATTACACTTAAAATAATTAAAAAGGGGTATAAGGACAGCCAGGCAGAGATACAGTCCCCAGCCTTTTCTCCCAAAAAGCTATTTAAGGAAGTTAGCAATTTTAGGAACATCCCTAATCGACGCCGTTAATTTTTTTCACAAGCTGAGTCAGACAATAGTTTTTCCCGACGATCTGACTTTAAGACGCAACCCTTCCTTGTAATTTGATTCATCCCGAGCTCTCATTACGAGAATAATTGCATCATTAGATGTGGTTAGTCATTATCGAGCCCCTGCTCGACACACGTAACATTATGCGCAATTTCCTTAATTAATCTGCCAAGTAAGATGTTCTGGTTTTATCTCATTCGCTACTACTACTATTACTTTTTCAGGTGTTATTTTTCAAATGTTTACCGATTAAAGTATGACATAGAGCCAAGAGTGGATCCAACAATGGGCACGGTGTTTTTTATAGTAATTAAATCCTATGCTGTGCATTTTAGGCTACGCTCAGTTTGGAAGTGTAATGGGTGCAGTGATCACTTAACATAACAGTGTGCTTAGTGCGAGTTGCACAAAATTGTTCGAGCAACTTCACCGTCGCGTTAATCGACTATACGCTAATCGCCAATTCCGTTTGTCACCTTAGCCACAAGATGGCGCTGCTTCAATCCCATAGAAATCGACGTATTCGCGCTCGATACGTTCAAGCGAAAATGTTTTGTCAAAACTCGCACTCAGCACACCTTAGTCTGAGTTTAGCAGTTAAGAAACGAAACGCACACATACACAGCTTACCAGACGAAAATGCACAGTGTAATAGCCAACAGAGGAAAACGATTTTTAGATGACTTAAAAAATTAATAAAGCATTAGATAAATCATCACAAAAATTGCTTTATTTTTAATTAACACTCTTTCAATATTGAATAATATTAATGAAACGTAATAACCGTGAATTGGCCGTTATGCACTGTAAAATTTCGAACTAATATTATACCGTAGGTATTAAATATTTGCTAGTATTATAATGTCTAACGATAAGTATTCATATCTTTCACTCCATACAAAAATTTGATTTTAAATTTTTTAACTCATCTAAAAATCTTTTACCTCTATTTGTTATTACACTGTGGACTCCTGTGTAGTAAGATGTGTATGAATTACGTATCTATCCGAAACGACACGCACAAACGTTTTGTTTTTGAATCGCTAAAACTCAGACTAAGGGTACAGGTGGCCTGTACGCCCGTTTGCTACTCATATAACAATAAGAACACGCTAAATAGATACGTCGATTTTCTTCAGATTCGAATAATTTGTTCCAAAAGAAGATCTTACCTTAAGAGACACAACCCTTCCTTGTAATTTTATTCATCCAGAGCCCACATTACGGGGACTAATTGCGTCATTAGATGTGGTTCGCAATTATCATGACCGTTCATTCGACACGCGCGACATTATGAACAATTCCATTAGGTTACCCATATTGGGTTTCAATTGCCGTGAGTTAGTCACAAATTAGGTGATATCTATTGGTGTTCATTCGTTAAGGTATTTTATTCCCACAATCAGTTATGAATCGGGAATATCTTCGTGCTTTGGGTCCGTCCTTATGCGTAGCAACGATACCAAATACGACCTCAGAGAGGATTACTAGCCTATTTGAGGTTAGACATAGTGTCGTAGATAGGCGGGGCAGTGCCCTAGGGCCCCCAAGCCCAGGGAACCCCTGGGACTCTGACTTAAAAACTATAAATTGAACTGGTGAAAATTTCTCCCACATTCGGAATATAAATAAACCAGATTCTGGAGTACGACGAATCTGGATTACGACGATTAAATAGTTTAATTGGGTATTTGACAATTTTTTTTTGTGATAAATGAAAAGATCATAATTTATAAGTTATATAACAAAACTATTTTTTTTTTCGCAATAATTCAAAAAGTATTTCAAAATGAAAATTAAGTTTTGAATCCAGTACCAAAGACACGCCGACAACTCCCGAACAAACGTGACGTCATAATGTTAGTTTTCACTTCCCCAAGATGACAAACTATGTAATGTCTAATGTCTAGTTACGTGTAATAGCCGTAAACGCTGTACTGTTATTAAATCTTCGCGCGATCTTTATTTAAATTTCACAAATTTTTTATTGTTTATAATTATTTGAAAAAAAAGTTTTTTTAAGTTTTTTGTATTAAATAAAAAATATTATTAAAAATAAAGTTTTAAAATACATAAAAAAACATCAATATTTTTTTTTTTCAAATACCCAATTGCGGCCCTATTTTTTTTGCCCCAGGGCCTTTAGTTAACTACGTCACTGGTTGGACGTGAGTGTCCCTGAGCTGCAGTAACCACTTCACATCAGGTGAACTGCATGCTCGCTTTCTACTTGCTACTTTATTAACCAGAAAAAACAGTTTTGAAAGAATCTGCAGATACAAAACTCTTTTTTCGTTTTTTGGTCATTGAATCTAGCCGTATCGACCTTGACATTAGAAATGGACAAAGGCGAATCGTCTGTCACTGATAATTAATTGATAAGGTAACCCGATAAAGGGCTCCTCAAACCGCCCTAGAACACGAACCCTTGACACTTACAAATCCCACGTAACGAGATATCTTTTGGGTCCTTCCCAGATTTATGGGCACCCGTTTTTCTATAAAATGAACAATTTAGTATGGAGTGTCAGTTACGAACGGTGATATCCCCGTGGTTGTCAGTAACCCATTAATGACCCACTTGAGGGTCGGGTCTCCTCTCACAATGAGAGGGATGTAGGCCGCCGTCCACCACGCTGGCCTAATGGGGGATGGTGGACTTCACATGCCTTTGAGAACATTTTTTTTTAACTCTCAGGCATGCAGGTTTCCTCACGATGTTTTCCTTCACCGTAACAGCAGGTGATATTTAATTTTATAAAGCGCACATAACTTTTTTACAAAGTCATTGGTGCGTGCCACAGGGATTCGAACCGAATTGAAAGAACCGACTGAAAAGAACCCCTCGATTCGAGGTCGAATTCTAAGCCACTGGGCTATCGCCGCTTTCCGCTTTATCCCCGTGGTTAAGAACTCGGATTCTTAATCGAGTCACCTGCTGTAACGGTGAAGAAAACATCGTAAGACATAGACATTCAACGTACCTAACTATTAACAAACACATTGAAGAACTCGACTCTCGTGTGCATAACGCTCCCTTATGTAACGTTTGAGTTATGAGCAGAGTGAATTCATTCTTAAATACGGACTGAAAAGAAACTGTAAGTACTTCCCTTTAGAATTTCTAGAAACTATTATAGTGCCACTTAACCCAAATAGCTTAAAAGGTCACATTTTAAACGACTTTTTATTCCTCTCATTTCATCGAACACTATTTCTGTCGTCTTTAAGAGTTTTTATTTAGTCGTATCACCCACAGGTTTTGCGTTGCACTGATTTCTTAGAAAAGCGCTGTGTTATATAGTAACTATTTAATAATCTGTGGTGTAGTTTTATTGTATTTACAGTATAAAACGACTATGAACCTTACGTATCTCTTCACATCGTTCATTCTTGCATTTGGCATGACACAGCGATCTATGCACTGAGTCACTTATGTAGATATATTTAAAGATGGTTGCTTTAAAAAATGTATTTATGGTAGCCGCATCTTACCAATTCCATTAAAAGATGGTGTAAGGATGTAAGGATAGTGGTTAATAGGTACCTCCCGAACAGTTCAATGGTTCTACCAAATATTTTTTGTATAGGTATCTAATATTTTTATTTGTTGTATTATCGCACTTGGGGGCAGCCTTCGGGGTTTATCAGTGTCGATTTAAATTGCATCGTAACCATCCATTTTGCTTCTCTCGTCTTCATAATTATTCGTAGCAATATCAACGTTCATTCTTTCTAAAACTTTCGGGTTACTCGTCTTTGTCAATTGGTCATTTATAACATCCGAGTTCTTAGTTTCATTAATTGAATTCGTCTGTTTGTTTCCACGCATTAAGGTATCTCCTAAAAGAATAGATTCTCAATCATTCTCAATCACATACATCACATACTTTCACAAACATCATCACATAATCACATAGGTACATTTACAATCACATATATACATTTTTATCTTAACACAAATTAAATTATTGGATTTATTTGTTTCAAGGCAACTAAAGAAAATGCAAATCCATTACACAGTTATACTTGCACCAGGTCTGTTTATGTTTAGTTTTACCAGTAATAAGTTCTACTGGGCAAATCAAACTTATTATCAGTCATTAGTAATGCATTAGGTCAATTTATATCCTTCTCTATGCAATTCTTAATAAGGAAACAAATAAAACCGAGCGCTTTCAGGACCGTACCGTACTATTAGTTATATTGTATTACAGTCTAACCTTCTCCATTATAATAATTATAATTGACGTCCACACCTATCTCTGCATTAACCTTAGCGTGACTGTAATAGTTAACATAATTTGTGCACTCAGCACATACGTTAATGCTTCCATTTTCTCCGAAAAATAGGATTTTGATGATAAAAATACGCCGTAATATAATGGCGTGTAAAAAGTGAAAAGGTATTCATATACCTTTCATTTCTACTTCTTCTGATTTTTAGCCCCTTGTAGTCCACTATTGAACATGGGCCTCCCCTAATCGACGTCATTCCGCCTGTTCCCGGTCCTTTGAATCCAGCGGTTTCCCGCTGTCTTCTCCAGGTTATCATTCCACCTGGACGGAGGGCTACCTGTACTGCTTTGCCGAGGAATGCTCGCCATTCAAGAACGTTTTTTTCCCATCGGTTACAGTCCATTGAACGATGCTTTGAGAGCTGTTACTCCTGTTCGTCTACGGATTTCATCGTTAAGTTAAGCTTTCACTGCCCATTTCATTAAACAAGTTAAAATAAAGTTTATTCATAACTGCTAAACGCGCAGTCGTAGTATTAATGTCATTAGTATTTGCTTAGTCAATTGACCTTGCTTAGGGGTACTCACCTGTAATTATATTTCTAAGACCGGGTATGTTTGCACTGTTATCGCCCACATCTAGCTCGATGTGAGCTTTCCCAACGTTTGATATTCCAGTGGCATCTAAACTCAATGTGCCGTTCCCTAAAAGACAAACAGGCACGTGACCCCGGTTACCAGCCACCTATTGATATTCTCAAGGAATCGTACACTTGCTAAATTAAAGATGAAATGAACGAATAAGAATCTGTTGTTGAAAGAACTAAACAATCAGCTTTGTTTACCTTTCTCCGTTATTTTGTTTGTTATTTCCCAGTCAGCGACCAGGTATTCTTTTGTAATAAAATTTTTTTCAGCAACCCATTAGCGACCAGGTCCGGGTGCCCTCTCAGGACATAGGTTTTAAGCTACCACGTTGTTTAATCCGGGTTTCTGGATTTCATGCCTTTGAGAATATTATGAAGAACTGTAGGGTCTTGTAGGTTTCCTTAGGATGTTCTCCTTCACCGCTACAATAGGTAACATTTAATTTCATAAAGCGAAATATCTGATTCTTTACCATATCTTAAATACTTATTACACAACTTTTTATACAACTAGAATTATTTATTTTCGTAATTATAATCTTTCCTTGCGAATAACGCAATAAAACTTGAACAGAATATATTTATGTATTTACCGTCTTCTTCAAATTCAAGTTGAACTTGTGTATCGCCAATGATACTTATTCCATGGGCGTTTAGTATTATTTTTCTTGATTTTCTTTCAAAGAAGTTAGAAGTTTCTGAGACATTAGTATTTTCAACACGATCTGAGGATTTCTTCTTCTTTTCACGCACTTCTTTTAGTTTTGCTTCTAACTGAAATAAGTTAGTCTTTGTTCGTGAAATGAAATCTGATTTTATAACATTGTTACGTATTTTTATTTGATAAAGATGTTATACTATTTTTTGTATATTAATCGAGTTGCAAACGGGCATGCAAGGCAGACACTCACATCGAACCTCAAATAGAGAAGAAATCCTATCTGAGGTTGTATATTGGGTTGGGTGTTTTGCAACTCATGAGATCTAAGATGTTCGCCTCAAATAAAGAAGCCTCCATAGGCGAAAAACAAGACGTGAAGAACATTTTATGTTCAAAATTATAAAATTATGTTTAGTTATTTTAAATACTTTATTAAACTAAACCTGCATTATTTGGCAATTCTCTCTCAGTAACCCATTAATGGCCCACTACAGGGTCTGGTCTCCTCTTACAATGAAAGGGATGTAGGCCTTAGTCCACCACGCTGGCCTGCTGCGGGTTAATGGCAATGTATTAGGCAAAGTGCCTAAGTAATTAGTGCTATACTATATCATGTAAATTGCTTAGATAATATATTATGTGGTCTATCATCACCATATCCAATAACACGTCCTTTTGTTCTAAAAATGCCTCATCAACTAAGCCATCTCTTTTTTTGGGGTCCAAGATTGATTTGACTTTTGCATTTAAAATACCATTTGTAGAGTTCGCATCATTTTCCTCTATCAGTGTGCTTATAAACAAAACCTAAAAAAGATTTGTATAATTTGTCTTTTATAATTCTAGCGTTTTTTGTAATCGACATACAAAAAGAAATCAAGGTTTGGCGATAAATAAATAAAAATTCAAATAAGAAAAAAAAATTGAGGATTGAAAGGCCATAAATATTACATAAATTTTGTGTAAAACTGGCTTCTCTGGCATCCAAACCTCCACCTTAAGATTACTTTCTAGGGCTCTACCACCTATAAAGGCTTATTCGTCAATATCTTTTCACCTCATTCCTTCCATATCACGATTCTATTTTTGTAATATTGATGTTAGAATGCTTCCAAGCTCCCCATATTAAATCTGTCTCACATCTTGATTAGACCCCGCAAATCTGGAGAAGTACTGAGTAAACCTGAACTGATTTCCATATTAAACGAGTATACTCAGCTGAGTTGGTGTAGAAGATTAATATTTGCAAAACGACGGAGGTTTAATAAACAAATTAACAAGGTAAGTGTTTAGAAGTGGAATTGGGGCGCTAATGGAACAATAACATTCGGTTTTCGTTGATTTTGTGTGATTTTCTAAATAGATGGACTAAAGAGCATGTAAGCCATGTGGTCGATGGCTCGCACTATAAAAAAACTTCAGTTTTCGGAATTTATCTACAGTGCGAGAACGTTTCTCAATATTTGTATGTACGTGTATCTTTTTGCATACAAAATATATCGTTTCGTGTTTCAGCGCGGCGTTTCATGCCTATGTTCAGAGTGGTGTCGTTACGGATAAACATTAGCTCAAAACTCAAACTCAATATTCTATTTCGTGGTGTCCTTCTGTATGTTTTTTTTGTTATGGTACAGTAATTGAGCATAAAAAGGGCATCAGGCCACCTGCTGTTAAGTGGTCACAGCCCATGGACACCTGCATCCAACCTCGGATACAAAAAAAAAAGTTCACCTCAAATAAAATATCCCCGGCACCCATAGGTCCCAGCCGAACCACAAATTTGGAGTAAGTACATGCTACTTTTACGACGGGTTGAGAGGCTGCTGGTGTGGCACCTCCCCGGATGAGCTACCGTGGCTCAAGAAGTCAAACGTTAAATTAAAATTGCAGATAAGGGACTGTAAAAGAAAATAAAAATGAAATATACCTACCAAAATAACAATTGTCGAGTACGGAATATCCATTGGTACGATCGACATTCCAAGACCAACGATGGACAGCATATCGAACGGTTTACGATCGCATTCGCGTGTATAAATAAATTCATACAATTTTGCAGTTTTATTGCTTACTGGTTCCGCGCATAGCTTTGTTCGCGCATTTCAATTTGCAGCTAGGTATATGCATCTAGTGAAATTGGACGCGGTATTTCTTATGGTAGAACAATTCATGTTCTAAATGATTTTCACCTATTATAACGCTTCACAATCATAGCCCTAGGATACACTGATATTACGAGTACCTGTGTTGTGGGTATAGAATACATGCACCCACACTAGAAACAGAAACCTTAACTTTAATTCAAATCTATGATCGATCTCTGATCCGCTGGGAATTGAACCGAGGACCCTTCGTGCAGTATACAGATGTCTTAACTACTGCGCCACTCAGATCGTCAAATGCTATAGATAGTCTTTTCCAGAAGCTAATATTTATTGCTACTTCTTTTTTCTATCAGCGTTTTTGTTGTCGGTCGAAATGGGTTAAAATTGGTTTAACCAAATTGGTTTAACCAATTTTACACTGATCCTTTATTGTATCCAGCCATGCTTCAGCAATTTAAAAAAAACATTCTATCTTTACCTATACTTAAGAACGTCAGCAAGATTAATGTTTATTCCAAGAGCCCCAATAAATGGTCCTTATAACAAAAGCATTCCCTATTCACCCTTCAGGAATGTTCTCTACATTTTATTGCTGGAGGCCCAATAAAAAAGATTTACGAAAGATAAGAAATTCCAGACACAATCCTTTGGGTTTCATCATTATATCAAGTCTTAAAACTAACGAAAGAGTTATCATCGTAATAAACATCTTGAAATGGAGTTAGAAACTCAAACTACATTTCCATAGCAGTCGTTGAACCTTGTCGGAGGAGGATTGAAAACATCCAACACGGGTTAGCCACTGGCCCGGTTCTCCAGCAATCCGCATTAGAACAGCGTGGTGGAGTATGGTCCAGGGGAAAGACCTGTTCCAACTGTGGGCCATAAAAGGATGCAGCCAGCTAATGATAAAGTTACGAGTGCCTTGAAATTATTTAACAGCAATTTCAAGTTCGATATATTTACGGCAAAGTTCGACGCTCTGTCATAAAAATCATGAATATGACTCTGATGCAAATATAGATTTATTTTATATTCATAAACCCTCTCAAGTGCACGGCTGCAGATTGAATAATCTCTGAGGTGATGTTGAGACATGATGTGACTTTCCGAATAAGATTTTCTACTACTTTGAAGCGAAATAAAACAGACGGGTAGTTTATAGTTTGAATATAAATTCACACGAGCAATGTATGTTTTATATTGAATTGTGAAATTCCATGAATATCAAGCTTATACTTAGAATATTTTTCCTAGCTTTTGCATGCTTTGAGTATCTTGTTTCCGGTTTGTCTTAAACACAGGGCTCTGTATGGAGCTCTCCTAATTGAAAGTCGCATCTTTTGGGTCATTCAGAATCAGACCCCAGGATGCAATGGTCATCACGAGTTGCAACGTAGGTGCGTTGTCACTGATAGAATTCAATCCTATTTGAGATTGCAGCCATTACTTGCATTGATTACCTAATTACAGGTAGCCCCTTTAACCCATTTGTTAATTGATCATGGATTAAAAATAAAAATCTATATTTTATCTTGATAAAATAAAATTGTTGTGCTGCCATTGATTAATGCGTTTGTGCACGCTAATCCCAAGAACGGCTGAACCAATTTGAATACATACAACTTTCACTGGTGGGCTTTCACAAACTCTGGGCAACATACATATATTATATTTATATGTGTATCTTATTTTAAATAATATCAAGTATCCTTACGAAAGCCCCACTTAAAATAATTATTAAGGTATAGGTACTTGAAAAGATAGTATATTAAGGGTGGAGCAACGCCTGCCAAGTCGACTAGTATCCAAATTTTTTTTTATTAAAACTTAAATTACTAACAGCCTCGCTTACAGCTCCTATAAGAAGAACCTATACCTAGGTAAACCTTGCAAAATACCGAAACTCACATTGCGCAAATGCGACCATAAAACAGAAATCTAATAAACTTTGATATAGGTGTTTCGAAACTGAGTAAATTTGATTTGCCCTGAATTTCAATCGAATGTTTACTTTCTGCGTCGAGTTTTAAGTAAATTACTGTTTAAGTTCTGTTTAGCTTTCGGAGCCGGGTCAAACTTTTTTTGTTTCGACCTCGGTTGAACTTAATCGTTGGATAAGAGGAATTAGTAAGTAGTCTTCTTTAATACTGTGACCGTGATTTTAACGTACTGAATTTCTTTAGGTTCACTGTTATCAGGTTCACCTTGACTAATACTGTACTTACCTATTACTCGTATTTTCTTCTTTCTTACTATCAGTAAGTAATAAGAATGCAAATTTTCTATCAAAAGTAGCCTGGCAGAAACTCTCAACAACAACTGGTACCCAAATATTAATATAATAATTAATTCATTACATAGTTATTTCATTACATTTAATCAAAACGACAAGTACCAATCCATTCTATGGTAAAACTGCTCTTGTTGAAGAACCTGACTAACAAAGAGTATATTAATAAGGTCATTTTATTTGATCTAAATAGTACTATAGTATGGTAAAACTTTTTTCGTCTTAAAGTGTCTTTATTTCTATTTGCCTCAGTTTATTTTACACTGTAATCCCATTAGCCGTAATTATTGTACTTTTAATTAAGTTCTTTATTTCTTTCTCAATCCTTAGTGCTGCTTTGTAGGTCTCAATTACGTAATATTATCAACTGTCTGCCGATTTGAACGTAGTCTTTTGACAAAAAAATGCTATTTAATTTACTTGTATCTATTATATTACTCTAAAAGTTACTTAATGTGTACAATTGGTTTACATACTTAATATGTTTTAATGCGTTCAATAACATTTATTAATTGAAACATTATGTACAAAGAAAAATATTGTACCTTTCTATGATGTCATTAAGGAACAAAGGTATACCAACTCCTATGTTAAGAAATATTCTAATCTTATGATTGCGCCACGGTTCCACGTTTTTTTTTAAACTTTTGTTCAGATTTAAGCCTAGACCGTTGCCAATGTTGGAGAAATTAGCTCATCCAAAATAACCTATATTAACTAGGTTTCCACCACTTGAAGTATTATATCAACATTCCATATGTTTTAGTCTTTAAGAGCCATTTTTAAGTTATTTATTTATTTAATTTCTTTCAGAAATAGTAATCAAATTTATTTTAATTCTAGAACATGTTCATCATTACGCTATTGTCTCTTATTATACCCCTGACTACGGCTGTTTATCGAGACCCTTCGAAGACGTTGAAAACACTACCAGCCTTTACCAATTCACTGGTAAATCTTGGTAAAATGGACATGTCCTTTTATTTCATGGCAAAACCTGAAGGTATTTTATTTACTGCTACTTTTTACCAAATCACATTAATTTAAAAAATAAATAATATTTCATTTGTTTGCTTTCCCATTCGCAACAAATTATAACCGTAGGAATTTAAGGAAATTAAGAATAAGAGAGATTAAGATTATTTCTCGACAATGACACAAACAATGCCTGAAATAAATGAATAAATAATTATTAAATTAATTATTAATTATTATTAAACATAATAATAATAATATATTAGTAATAAAAGATTTATTCCAGATTTTAAGAAGTCTGAAAATATTGACCACGCTGGCTCATCCCCTCTAAAAAACAACCATTTAATCGCAGAACCCTGTCCCTGTTCTTCGAAATATTCTAGAAATTTCCCAAAAAATAACCCATCAGAACTACTTAAAATGACATTGAGAAATAACGATCTTTTTAAACAAGAACCAGAAACTTCGATCATGTGTTGCGAATCCCATGAAAATTCAGGAATTCAGGAAGAAACTATTTTCTTGGAATTTAGCCCGAATCATATTCAGGCTAAAGGTCCCTTGCAACACAATCAACTTCCTTTTTTACCATTTATTTTTGAAAACTTGGGATTAAATAAGCCAATGCTACCTGCTAAACCAAAAGCAGTAGAATTATTTTTCTTTCCAAACAAAAAAGACATGAATAGTGAATTTGGTAAGGCTCCAAGAAAAGAATTTAAAAAAGAAGCCATACAAATTGTTGGAGACAAGGAATTACGAAACGATTTTAAGACCATGAAACTTAAGCCACCTCAAACACTACAGTCTTCAGTAAAGAAGGATTTAGCTCTGCAAGGCATGGAAAAAACACTGACTACGAAAGTAAATGAAATAAAACAGGACTCCACCCCTGCACTTGCAAATATGTTGTAAACCTAAATGAATAAAATAAATACTTATTTAAAGTATGACCATTTACTTTGATAGATTTAAGGAACCAAAGCCTGCTATTTCAAGACATAATAATAATAATAATGTTACCTATTATACTATAGTTTACACACTAATTACCTTTCTAGGAAATGGACATGCATACGAGTACAATAAGAATCGAATATTGACAAAAAGTAAATACGAAACAATTTTCCTATTGGTACGAAACTTTTGCAAAGAAATGCGTGTCAAAAGAAACATATTATGATGCTTCAAATTCTGCCACAAGGAAGTGAATAATACAAAGCTGGTCACGTAGTTAGTACGTGTGTCTTCTGAGGAGAATATTGGTTAATGTTTCTGCTGAGACGAGGCGAGAGACACTATTGTGTATAAAATAATATGTCAGAGCAAACATGTGAAACGTGTTCTCTTTATTATTTACGATGAAAAAAAATAAAAGCCGATAGAAATGTCACTTATATTTCCATCGTGCGGTGCGGTGTTGCTCCTAGGAACTAAGATAGTCGCCTAAAACTATGATTATAAAATATATATACAGTATTATTGATATTTCGATATAATATGTATTGCAATCAGAGAGTGAAAGTAGGCCTTACTCGCGATTGATTTTGTCATGTAGCGGAAAAAAGTTCTGAGATATTTTCATTTTTTAAATTTTTTAGATAGTTACGGATTTTGTCAAACTCTATGTATGTTCTTTTTCAATATTTTTCTATTTTTTGTACATAATCTAGTTCTTTAATCTCTAAATTTAAGTTCTTATCAACATTATGAAGATGATTTCAGTTGACATTCCCCTCACGCGCCGACCTTGTGTAATCTGTTCTCCGTGAAATTTGCGTGTTCAGAACATGATACGCTCGTGCTGGCTCCACTGATTGTGAAATTCCTTGTGGGTTTCAAATTAACAAAGTAAAAATCTTTCTTTGGCAGGTAAATGAAATGGTTACCTACTTTGATTTTCTGTAAAAAAAAGCCTTAAAAACAGCAAACTATCTACCCGAAAATGAGTTGAGTGCGTGAGTTGAAACATAATATTTTATTGTTATGTTTAAAAGCATACTATCTTTATTTTTATTTTTTTAAGAGTAAATACTGGCATCGTCTTTTTATACCTTGGTTCTAGTTTAGATTTGTTTCGATTATTTAGTTTTAAGTTGCAGTGGCCAGACTTCAGGTTACTCTCACTTTCACACATAAACCTCTGAACAGGTTTGCATGAAATTTAGGTGTTTCTGGGTTATTCTATATCTCCGGACCAAATCCTATAGTCCTCACCATCCAAGTGAAAAGTCTCTATATTGAAGTGACAAGTTGCTACAATGTCACCTCTTTGACACGAATATTTTGCGCGGCGACTGGATTACGTAAAGCCGGTACGTGAGCAGAATGCCAACTAGTTTCATTGTCGTGAGGTGAACATCTTCACTGCGTATAATATGTACGTCTTTTGGGATTTAATTAAAGTGACAAAGTTTTGTTGCCGCTAATTGGTATAAATCGACTGTAAACGTTGCCACTCTGCAATGCAATGTCAACATTTGTAAGAAAAGCACACTTTCTGTTGCTAATTTCTGTACGAATAAAAAGATAAACTCACTGTTTTTCCTTCCTCTGCTGTCGTTTCTTCTTGAAAGCCCTCTTGACTCTCAAAAGGAGGAAAGCGGCGCGGTCTATAGTTAGCACTGACGGCCGCTTGGCGGCGCTGGGCTCGTCCATCCCCTCCTCTTCGTCCGCGGGCTCATCGCACAACTTCAGGCCAAGCCATCGCTGTTTTGTCGCAGTCCTCGTTGTGTCGCCGACGGGTGCACACGTGTTAAGAGTTGATTGGTCACTTCAACATAACTAATTCATTTTAATAGTAATTTTTATCCCTCTCAAAATCCCAGATCGAATTTTTGCACTAAGAATTAATTGAGTGTTAAGATTTCGTTTGATTTTTCACTCTTTCACTGTTTTAGATTTTCAAGATTTTCTTCCTAGTGGATAGGGAAAAAAATCTTCTAAGTAAGTAAATTGCCTTACAGAATTCGTTTTTAAATACGTGTATGGACGTTTTTATACGAAGTTGTACGCGGTAATAGCAATGATGAAACCTGAAACAAAGAAACCACAGTATTAGTATGTACCTATTCTAAATAAATATCGGTAAAACAATTATGGTACATCAGGTAATGAACATACATTTGATCGGACATTCGAATTGAGCGTGTATCGCATTATAACCCACACTTTCACCCTCTCCCTCATTCGTATTTACATATTTGGAAAATACGGCGTCAGGAATAGTCATGAATTACCTCCAAAGGGCCTCTATTGTTTTCAGCTTAATTCACACACAAGAAGGTCATTCGTTTCAAAATACGCCAACGTTGCCTTTACAAATCGCAAGCTCGAACTTTTCTTGTATCTTACGACCCACTTTAATTCCAATTGATTCTTTGTTATTCTATTCTAAAATTTTGTTTAGTCATGTAGAAATTCAGTGAGGTGAGAACGAGGTGGAGATTCTTGAAGTAATGCTCTTCTGTTCATTCATTCGTCTGTCAAAATGAAAAAAAAATAGAAAAGTTAATTATAAATTTCTTTCATACATTTCTCATACTTTTTTCATGTGGTTTTTGTTCAGAACCCATAAAGGGCATTATAACAGCAGCAAGCATTTTTAGAGAAAATTAGGCTGCGGTGTCTTATTTTCGCAATCATAAAAACGTACAAAAATCCGTAAATCTTCTCTTAATGTCATAACAAAAAAGTGATAAATAAACAAAATTATTTACAACTTACAAGTTCGGGAAACTTTCCTGAGTTTGAGAGGCAATGACAAATACACTGCGGCAAAACAAGGCAAACAGACGTATTGTAGGTATACTATACGGTTCCCCAACAAGTTGTCAAGCATACTTCATTACGACAATTGAGTGCAGAAGACGCAAACTAAGCAAGTGTATCGACTTTTCCGAGTAACGAGGGAAAAACAAAACTTTTTTCTTTAATACTCTTGTATCTACAGACTAGAATAATAATTGCTTGATGTCTTTCTTTAAATCTTGCAAAGTACCTAATTATCTACATAAAGATATCCATGTTCGGGTCAAATCTTGCATCTCAATTTTAATCCTTAAGCGATTGAGATGAAATTTTGTACACTAGTTTAATTTGAATGACAATGCATGATTATTTATTTCTTTTTTAAGGGACGTGATTCTAAATCAAATATGGCGGCCGGCCCGAGATAGCGGATTAGTTATTTTATGCAGTCGCGTAATACATGTATCAAATGATTCTTTCATGGCCTGCTGCGGACAGTACTAAAATAATAAAAACTTATTTTATCTTAATATTATATTTTTGCTCAGGTATTAAAAGGACCACTGAAGTATAAAAATAACTTGCAAAATTTTGCAAACCCTACAAGATTAATTTTTGCACTTAAATACGAGTATGTTAAGAAACCTCTACCTTCCTTAATTTATAGCGCGCAAATTTATTACTCGTAGACAAAACAATTGGGGCAATTTAGCTCACGATATATTGTTACCACTGAACCGCAAACTCACACAATGCCTACGTATTGCGGTATTACACTGAATTGTTCATCATTTTAACTAAATTCAAAGATAATATAAGTTTTCAGCCATTTGTCTAAAAGTTCACCATAGTATTCTTAAAGGCATGTGAAGTCCAACCAACCCGCAACCGGCCAGCGTAGTGGAATTAAACATAGGTCTACCTGATTCCTCTTCATTGTGAGGGAAAATCTAAACCTAGATAATCGTGGATAGATAACAGGGATGGATGAATAGATCCTTAGATAGCCTGCACAGTCGTTAGACATATGTAAGCTTTATAAAATAACGCTGTCAACTAAATTGTGATGCAATATTCAAGCGTGGTTTCGATATTTCTAGAATCTGTTAGTCTCTTCTCACAACAAGGGGAGGTCTGGAGCATACCTCCGACAAGGTTTAACGACATCTATTGTATCGATAAAAACCGGGACCAACGGCTTTTAATTCGGCACTAGCGGTCACCCCCCAGGTATTGACCGCGCCCCACGTTGGTTATCTTTTTCGATCGATTTTCGATCGCTTACGGTCTGTGCGCGCTTCGCTTACTTACGTACTCTCAAAGTAAGAAAACTTTGACGAAATGTTCCTTTCATAAATTTGCAAGCACAGAAATTCAAAAGTTTTCATTGAACGCGAAGGCATGTCATTGAATTCCTCAGTCGAACGTGACTTGATTTAGAAGATCCTTTGTATCAATTTATCCAAAGGCTTTGATGCCCGTTGTGAAGCAAATTACCCAAATTCAAATTCGGCTGTGATCCAAACTCGAGTAATGCTTGTTTGTCTGTAAATGTGTAAACAAACAAAGAAAATACCTGATCGATTTATCAAATAAATATTGAAATGTTATTTGTAGGTATAAAATTTATTCAATAAGTTCTATGGTTAGTTTTACTTGGGTACATTTTACAGCTAGGTAGTCCTCGATTATCCCATGTTTTCATTTTTAGGTAAAAAACTACAACAATAAAAAAATTACAACAGTCTTGTTCCAAAGATGATCCCATTGTAATTTAAGTGAGGAATACCTTTAAAAACCTGTAAAATTAAATGTGTACCATATATTATATGTATACGTACTCGTATACTAAAGCAACACGTACAAAGGCATTGTAAAGATAAACCCATCATCATAAAAAAGTTCTCTGTTTTCTTTTAATTACGAGTACGTACTTCATGAATCAACCCAGTGAGCCCCAACATACGCGGAAGAATTTTTATTAGAAATTGTTTAAACAGAGGAGCTTCATATCATAAAAGTGTCATAAAACTTCCAGTTATCCACACCGGTTTACGACTTTTCCGGACTCCATAATTTGATAGTGCTTCATTAGGGGAAGTCTACCAGTAAAGAACTGGTAAGAGAGAAAAAAAATTTCTTTACAATAACCAAATTTAATTTAAAATGATTATATTTTTTAAGAGAAAAACGATAATCTACAAACAGTCTAACAAATTTAATACATAAAATATTTAGTAGCTTTCTCGGGTGACTTGGTCTAAGTCTCAGTTTTGGAAGCGATTGAAACTCCTAGGTGATTTATTAGGTAACCTATAATACTAATTCCTAAAAAATATACACTGTACTGGGAATCAACTCCAGAACCCCATTCAAAAACAAAAAAAATCTCCAGATTTTTTACTTTTATCATATAAACCAATCCTGTGTACGCGGAATAATACCTATTGTTTTTTAAAGTAATTATAAAAGTATCATAAAACCTCCAGTTTATGACTCACCGGGCTCCATATTTTGACCAATTGTAAGTGTACCAAATCCAAGTTGTAAGTGACCAATTTTTTCGTGTCTTACTCGCAACAGTCTTATCAATTTTTTACACGTGTGAAATAAAATCCAAGCTTATTACAATTACAATGCATGCCCTAGGATTTACACATGTTTCACTTGAAATTGGGCTATAAACTATCAGCATCAAAAAATGTAATTAGTTTTGGAAAATATCAGACTAAAACTATTTGACAAAAAAATAGTTTTTTTGGGTTTATTTCTATCAAAATAACTCCTGTTTCTCTCGAAGCGTTTAATTAAGTTTCACTGGCTTACTTGACATTGTTCAAGCCTTGAACAATTTACCCTATACGAACTTTACTTCCCGCAAGAAATTTTACGATGGCTATTCCATATTTGATGAACACTTTTAATATCCAATTTATGACAATAACAGGTGTGAAGTAGGAAATGTGATGGCCCACTATGCTCACCTCTGTGTAACTAGGACGAAACTAATAAAACGTATAAGATTTGTATAGACACTTCGTGTTTTTGCGTAATCGTCATGCTAGCAACTGCTCGAAAAATAATATTATATTGTTATATTATATTTTTGGAAATTTTTTGAGCCAATGAGCTCTCAAAAATTGACATTGACAACGTTATAAAAGTTGGTGGTGTGGCCATATCGGTTACGCACCGCCCTTGAAGGAAAGGAAAACATCGAACATTACAACAAAACTATAGAAGGACATTTCATTTGTACTCAAATAACATATTTATCTGTTTAACATATTGCGCTCCTTCGTGTGTCTGTGTTTTCATTCTAAGTAAAGCAAGAACTAGATTGGATAAGAAATAGCCCAGTAGCTAAGCATTCGACCTCTTTCTCGAGTCGATTGAATATGAAAAAGTTACGTGCGCTTTATAAAATTAAATATAACTTGCTTGCTTCTTTTCTGGAAGGAAAACTTCACGAGGAAACCTGTATGCTTGCGAGTTCACAAAAAACTGTTCCCAAAGGTAGGATGTGACGTTCACCAATCTTTTTAGGCCAGCGTGGAGGGCTAAAGTCTACATCCTTCTCATTGTGAGGGAAGACCCGACCCTGTGGTGGGTCCATAATGGGTTACAGATAGACAAAAACAAGATTGGACTTTTCTGTTCCAAATTGTTGCAAGTAGTCGTAGTTTTGATACCTACAGCTATAAATCCCCTTGGCATGACGCCAACCGTGCGTTTTACCGCAAACACACCTTCAGCAGGTGCAATATTTATTACAGCAATCTGATACAGTCATTAATTGTTCAAACGTCATTTAAACAAATCGTTCGATTAATAACAAATCCCAAAAATTATAACCTCGTAATCGTCTTGTTTTGGAAGGTAGGCTGCATTTATTTTAATGTTCCTTTGGCGGAAATGGATTCAAATTTTAATGCTCTTTTTTGCACTTAAAAAAAACTTCTGAGATCCTGTTAGAAAGTTGAAACATTTTTTCAATTTCATTTAAATATTAATACGTCCATATATAAGTCCATATAATAGTCCATAATCTCGGGCAGAAATAAAGCTATATCTGAGACTGTCTGTCAATGAATTCCTTCTCTGAAAGATTTAGTATGCCACCTTCATTCGTCTCTATTGTAGGATAATGAACAGTACAGATATAATTAACTTTAGTTATTTTTGGTCAACACACACTACCCTAATACGAGATAATAACCAATCCCACTCAATATGTCTAGACGCAGATATTGATACAGCAAGGATCTTGTTACTAAAACTTCTAATCGTAAAACCTCAGTATCAATAAAAGACTACGTACTTTACCCGCTCTCTTTCGATTTTAAAAGTATAGAGTTTCTGGAAGATGGCCGGCTAGCTAGCAACAACTAACTAAATAGGTATTGATATAACATTCACACCAGAATTCAAAAACGTAAAGTGATTACTTATTCCGCGTCTAGATGTAAGAGCGGTGTTGGTACCGATCCGTGCGAACTATAGTTTTATAACCAGGTATCACTATACTCATTTAATAAATAATATATTCAAGCATAATTATAAGCACACTTTTCCAAAGTGTAATTATTATATTGCGTTAGTATGTCATGTCAGGGCCAGGAAGGAGACGTACCTCATGGCTCAAAAATCTTCGAACCTGGTTCAACATGAGCACCAGATCACTGTTTCGTGCAGCGGTCTCAAAAATAAAGATTGCCACAATGATAGCCAACCTCCGGTAGGAGACGGCACCGCTAGAAGAATGTCATGTCAGTAACCCATTAATTACCCACTACTATCGGGTCTCCTCTCACAATGAGAGGGATGTAGGCCTTAGTCCACCACGCTGGCCTAATTCGGGTTGGTGGACTTCACGTGCCTTTGAGAACATTTTTTTTTAACTCTCAGGCATGTAGGTTTCCTCACGATGTTTTCCTTCACCATAACAGCAGGTGATATTTAATTTTATAAAGCCCACATAACTTTTTTACAAAGTCATTGGTGCGTGCCACTGGGATTCGAACCCGGACCCCTCGATTCGAAGCCGAATTCTAAGCCACTGGGCTATCACCGCCCTTATTGCATTAGTATACTGCGGTTAAATCTGCCCTTTTGAACTTCCTAATCAATAACTGTGCAACTATATAAACTTAAATGTTAGGGTGCTACACTTTAAATGCTAGTGAATTACTTGTCACACTCTAAGCGAGAGGCATTTGATAATTTAAGTGACGTTATTTAACACGTTTTACCGCAAAGGACGAAACAGGAAATATGGCTGGGTCATCGATTGGCAAAAGGTTTATAGTATGAAACAGATATTCAAAATAATTTATCAAGTTCGCTTGGACTGTAGGCGCTAATTATAGTGGGAACCTTTGTTGGATTTAAAAGGCTTAGAACGGGTGGAGTGGCGTCGATTAGAGAAGGCCCATGTCCAGCAGTAGACTACCAAGGGCTTAAAGGAAGAAAAAGTTTTAAATCAAAATCACCTCTGGTGTTACACGTAACAATCAATGAACTACTATGTCCATTAGCCATCGTTGTATCGCTGTCATATCATTGTAGCATCGTTAAGTTCTATAAGAAACATATAATTATTGCTTCATCATTACAAGAATTAATAGCATCTTTACAATTGGGCATGTTTAAACGATTAATTTCATCTCGTGATTCTTTTAACTAAGAACTGGAGCCTATCGAAACCCATCCTGATAGTTCTTATAGCATAACAAAATCATATTAATTTAATCATACTCATAACTCTTTTCAGTTATGACTCATTAACATTTACTGTCACAATTTGCAACAATGGATGAAACACGTACTTAAACACTTTAAAAGCACTCAAGTGTAGGTCGCGTTCGCTAACTATACGAGTAAGTATGTTTGTACGTGCGAATATGAACGACACGCTCCATTACTTCACACGTTAATTGCGCATACTTTTTTCGGTATTACATAATTGTCCACCAACCCGCAGTAGGCCAGCGTGGTGGACTAAGGCCTACATCCTTCTCATTGTGAGAGGAGACCCGACCCTGTAGTGGGTCATTAATGGGTACTGACATGACACATAATTGTGAGTGGAGATGATGATGATATAATTTGGGAAATGGGAACGTTGTACTCGGTCAGATTCGTAAGAAATCCCCTTCCTCAGCACTTATGGAGGATATCGCAATCTCCAATGATATGACAACGATGCCTTCTGCACACATGAAGAGCCCGGCCATAAGGTAGCCACTGCCAAGTTTTGCTAGCTGGTCGGTTCAAACTCCCACTGTATCAGCTGTACCACAAACGGTGAACTTCAAAAATCTGATAGATAAATTCAATGAAAAGAGAAACCGAAAGCTTGCAGGTTTACCAATTTGGCAAAGAAGGAATCTCACGTCAGGCGCGATGATCATGCCTCGGCCCTGATTCGGTAAGTCCCAAAAGTTCATTTCATGAACTCGGCACGACAAGGAATTCCATAAGGCACACAATAGATTGTCACGATATTTGATTGATTTATACTTCTAAGCCTTTTTTGACGTTCTATCACGGGTAAGATACGACATTGCCGCGATACGAGTGTGAATGGTCATACAGAATCAGCCCCTGGTGAGCCGTGATACGTCAGCGATGTAGAAAACTTATAGCGTGATTCAGGATACCCGTGGCGCCATCTCTGGATGAGTTACTGAAGTTGCCATAGTCATAGAAGCCATCGATAGATTTAATCCTTGAATTCCCTTTACAATATCGTAAAAAGATTAGTGGCCGCTAAATTTTACTTTACGAAATCGTATCTGACATCACTTTAAGGAGACAGACAATGTTTAAGTAGAATGAAATCCGCAAGAGTTCGATCGAGACCGTTTAAAACTTTCAATCGGTTCGCAAATCTCTTCTCTGTGCACTAGACGTTTAAAAGGAGCTGAATCTCATCGGATGAAAGAAGGGTTGGGAATTGGTTTACTTCGATCCTTTTATTGGTACTCTTTATGTTAAAGGAAGAATGTCTAAGTATGTATGTCTAGACGTTAATAGGCTAAATAGTACCTACTTTAACTAATATACCAAAGTTATATTTTAAAGACTTCGCTGTCCCGTGAGTCACATATGACTCACGGCCATTGTTTAACTATTATATCTTTTTTTAAGCATATGCACGTACAAAGATTTTTAAAATTAATCCAACTTATGAAATAAAGTTTTAAAAAAAATTCAAAGCCTAACTTTTTTGACAAAATTCTTTAGTGAGTGTCGTGTACTATTTTATAGCACAAGTGACATAAAACTCTCAAAATGATGGCCCCAAAGTATAACTTAACGCACTGAAAACCGTAGCCTAAGTGCAGCCCTTTGGCACACTGTCCTAAGTACATGAATACTTGCAAGGCGTAAAATTTTCAACCTTTCTCTAAAAATGTAAAAGCAAACGTATTTCCTGTCCTTTTACCGATATCGTCCTCTTGTTCTCAACATAAAAGGTGAACAAACGAAGTTATGAAATTCCCTGCAGCACTTCAAATATCCTTCGGGTGCGAAATATCGGAAAAGTACAATGAGTGCCTCAAAGCCCGCTAAAGAAAACACCGAGACACCCTTACTGCTCTTTTAGGGGGTTATCACATGAACGGTTGACGACCTAGTCGGCCAGTCGGCGACTACCAGCGACATCCTGCTTACGATTACAACATAGGTAAAAACGGAAAAGGTATGGATGGGTAAAAGGTAGACTGGAAGAAAATGCTTTGCTAGCAAATCCGCCTTTTGTATTATATTTTTGTATGTACACCGTACTCATCAATTTTTCAATAAATAAGGCAAAAAAGCGATAAAAGAAATCATAAAATAACGCCCATGTGTTACCTCCCTTAGTGCACCGGTAGTTTTAAATTTATAGAGTACTTTAAGTTTGTCACGTTTACCGAGCTTTTACCGAGCTTTTATTGCGGACTTGTTTATGTGAGACACGTTCTGAAATATTCCGGTGTAAGAAAAATATTACACCAGATAATAGCGTAAAGGAAAAGTTTCACGGACTTTAATGGTAATGAACAGAGTTGCGTGTTGCATGAAACGAAAAATGCAAAGGACTTTTTAAAATTTCTAAATTATTTGGAGAACGTGGTGGTGGTAGTTTTTATTGCCATTTTAATGGCATAAAAAAGTATTTTGTATAATCATTCCTAAACGACACTGAAAAGAATATGAAGTAGGCTGTAACACTGTCAGTCAACTATTTTGAGAAGTGTGTGAACGAAAGCCCTTTGAAAAGATTAATGACCAACCTTATGTGGGATATACGTGTCACAACTCATATTCCATCGGTCAAATCATGAACCGGGCTTGATCCGAATGAAAAAGTTCTTTTTCGACCAGCGGTCTAAGAAAATAGTGGACGTTGATAAAATGCTCGAGGCTAGCCGGCCTTATCCCGCGCCCGCGATTATTTCTCGCTGACAAATTGAGCGAAAACGATTACTTATTTGTTTTATTCGTTTTTATTTAACCTACATGACCTAAGTGATTTCCAGCTGAGCAAAGAATAAAGTTCTGTTTCTGGCCTGGATAAGGGCTGCTAGTCTTGTGTGCGTCCATGTCACGTACAACACAGGGAATCCTAGTGGTTATACGTGCGAAGTGTTAATTAATGATATCATTTAATTTATTTTACCTCTATTTGGTACATGTATGTACCAACATTGATTCATTTCGTGGTTTAATACTTACTTTTTTTTTATTGCTCTTTTATTTTTCTTTTACAAATACATTGGTTGATTTCAGCGTGGCGTATCAGCGTATGGTAAATATTATAGTGAGAAGCGCACATACTAGCTTTGAATGAATTGCAAGCGATTGTAAGGTATTCAAAATCTAGTGCAGTCAGTATGAGTATCAGTTGCTATGAGTATAGAAATAACATCGAATGTTTTAAATCTATAATTCGTTTAGTGAAATTTATTGCCAATGTATTAAAGAAAATAGCGGACTTTGATAAAATGCTCAAGGGATAGCCGCCCTAATCCTACGACCGCGATTATTTCTCGGTGACAAATTGAACGCAAGCGATTACTTACTTACTCTCTCGTTTTTATTTCTTCCTTTGTGTGTTTGGAGATTAATTCAAGTCTGAATAAAGGGGCTGATGTCAGGAATTTGTAAAAAATATCAAGACATCGTAACATAATGACCTATTTTACCAAACTGAAGATATATTTTGCGATATAGTAGTTAATAGTACGAGAACTTGTTATAATGTAAAGTAAAAATATGTCATATGTTATTTATGTCATTTTATGATTTCGAAAATATTACACGGTTTTACAAAGTTTACAGAAGAAAACAATAATAGTCCTCTAGGTACTATTGATAAACTATATTCTCTCCTGTTTCCAACCAAAAGAGAAGTAAATACATAAAATGAAAGAAATTTTTGGCGTACAAATTCCTCTAACCTTACCTAAACCTAGTAAATAAAATTTTAGGAGTGTGTCGGGAGTTCAAAGAGCTTGTGTACACTTTGCGTCTATTTGTTATATTTTATTTTGGATCTAGAAATATTCTGGCCTTTTACTTGGAAGTAGCAAATTGCACCGTTTACGCGTTTCTGAGATGCCAATAAATATTTATGGATGAATTAGATGATTTTATATCAAAGGTTATTCCATTTTCTTTTTAAAATCTGATAGTTATGTATTATTTCGGCGACGTTCATTCAGCATGGCATTAATATACTAAGCAGTAGATAACTTAATCTACGAGTAGCTACATAACTATTTTAATTACGAAAAAAATTACCTAAATATCAAGATTCTAAGAACTCTTTAAGAATAAATATTATGAATTTCTTAATTATTTAATCAACCTTATTTGACTTTAGATTTCACCTTTTCATTGATTTATTTTACTGCAGAACACATTCAGCCCATTCACAGGTTTCATTGAGAACAATTACCGAAACCTGCTAATTGTAACTCCAGTAAACTTCCAAAGTTCTGAATATTTTGGCGGCATGTCCCAAACCCACGCAGATTTACGCCGCCTGTGACCTACGGAAATCCTTCAAGAGTTTTGGCAATTACATAAATTCGTATTACAATTCTACTAAGTGCTTTTCACTTTGGACGTAGAATAGTGTGTAGGTAGGAAGTGTAAGCAAGTGTTGACACTTAAGGGATGACACTGCCCCGCATCACGGGGCGTAGTGCGGCGGTGCGCCGGGGCCCATTTATATAGAACTAGCTGACCCGGCATACTTCGTTTTGCCATTATAAAATATGTATATTACATCATTGCAGTTTGCATAATAGAAGTGGCATCCAAAAAGAAAAATCTTGACGTTTCTAAATGCATGACATTGGCATATGAAGTATTTAATCTGAAATGATGTTTGACAGGTAGAACATGGGTAGAACAGTTTATATAGGAAAATGAAATTGTTGTTTTTATTATTTTCTTTGCATTGTTTTCAAATTTTCTCTCCGTAAGAACCATCCTCGTACTTAAAGGAATATCCAAAAAAAAATTAGCGAAATCGGTCCAACCGTTCCCGAGATTTTCGCTTAGCAACACATTCAGCGATTCATTTTTATATTATAGAAGATAAGCATCCACGCGCGTACATGCAGATGCTGTGTGTTGGACTGTGCGTGTTTTCTAAACAAACGGAAATTTCCCGCACGCATTCCCGCGCTACGCTGCGTGATGCAGTGTGTTAATCGCCTAGTGAGGTGTGGTTGCCAGACATTTATTAGTTACAGAGTCACTAGTGATCGCACCGTAACACAATGCGATGATAATTTATTACACTATTAATTTATCACTACTTCAAAGATAGAATCAATGCGGTTTTGATTTTATAACGGTAGTTCGGGGAACAATTCAGAATTTTGTTTTCTTTTGTTTAATTCAAGACAAGATGTTATAAAATTACTGTCCATACAAATTGTATTGCGTCATAATGTGCCAAAGATCCATACATTCATCTTGCTACAAGCGTATAGATAAAATATTGAAAATTGCCTCTATTTTCTACATTTGCGATCCTCTGTAGTATAAAGTGTTATCTGTAAATTCCATATTTCATTGAATTGGAACAGACTAAGCGATTCCCGGCAGAGACAGGCGACAGGTGATTTTCTACGCGATTGCACTCGAAGAGCTGCAGTAAAGTGACAACTAAGCTATTGGCGAGAACACAGAACTAAACAGGGAGAAACGAACAATTTAATACTGTATGCAACCCATAAACTAAACTAGTATTATAGTCGAGTGTCGAATATTTTAGTAGCTAAACTTGTCTGAGCTGTAAATATTGAGTCAAATAGGTTCAATCGGCTTAACATTGAAACCTTCAAATTGCCGCCTAGAATTGAATAAAATTTTTTTTGTTGTTAAAAATGTAGCCAGTACGACAATAATAAAATTACTCTAAATTTACCTTTATAGCGTTTATCATCAATAAAAAAGGGAAGTTTTAACGTAAACTATGTTTAAAGGTAATTAAATGATACCAAAAAAAGCACAACAAAACATTTTCAAAAGCATTTAAAATTGGCAAGCGATCGCCGTGGGAAGGCTGGCGAGACAGGTGATTTTCTAACCGATTGCACTTGAAGCGAGGCAATGGAGACGCGGATGCCAATTGTCGAGCGAGCTGGGCTAACAAGGAGTACTAAACTGAACCCATACATTGCCACATACAGTTATCCAGTAAAATATTAGGTAGCTGCGCACGACACGCAAAACCGCTGGTACCTAAATTTCGTCTCGTTTTTATTCTTCTTGTTGTTTTCAGTTCTTTGTAGTCCACTGGTGGAAATGGGCCTGGTCCTGGGTCCTTTGTATCCAACGGTTGCCCACTGTCTTCCTCAGGTCATCAATCAACCAGGTCGGAGGGAAGCCTGTACCTTTTGCTGAGACGTGGTCGTCATTCAGGTCGCCAGGACCATTCTTCCCTATCGGTTATCAGTCCTTTGAACGATGTGGCCAACCCATTGCCACTTTGGTTTGCTAGCTTTAAGAGATAATATGTCGGTTAGTTCTGTTCGTCTACGGATTTCATCGTTATGAATTCTGTCGTGTAGAGAAATACCAAGCATAGCCCTCCCCATCGCCCTCTAAGCGACTCAAAGCTTGTGAACCAGGCTCTCGGTTGATGAGCAAGTCTGGTCGCACATTGCTCGAAAACTCTCGACTTCAGGCACTGAGGTAAATATTGGACGTTAAGACGTGTCGTAATTTACCGAAAATTTCGTCTCGTTACTAAATGTAGGTACTTTGATAAAACTATTAAGTAAAATAGCAAAAAATAGCAGTAACCCAAATCCTTATGTTTTGCACAGAACACTTAAACCAACTTAAGCGAACTGACGCAGCAGTGTCGAAAGATTTATTTCGCTTACGAACAGAAGAACGGAAGGGAAACGATTTCGCAACGTACGTTTGTTTCGAAATTAGTCATGGATCCTGAATTTGGAGGCGTAATTAAAGTTAAACTGATTATGCCAAGGGATCACTTAGTGGAAGAGGTTATTTGGTAGTTAAACGTGTTAAGATCGCTTTTCTGGTTGTATAATTTAAAATATTATCTAGATATAAACGGATTTTGACTGGCACACTTCGTTTGGTGTGTAGTTTTTTAAACCACCATTTTAAATAGTCATGAAATAGGTACTTATTGTGTGAAAAGAATCAGAAGAAAAAGCTCAAGTTAATTTGTTTTAAACAATTAAAAATATTTTTTGAAATTGGAATTGGTGCAAAGTTTCAGCACTATTGGGTTTTAACATGTTTTTTTCCGTCATCACTTAAAATATAATAAAGCAGCCAACCAGTTCTCGGGCATGAATACTATCGTCTCGGTGTTAATATGGTTAGCGTGTGGCCGTGTGCCATTAGTATGGGAGGGTGCCAGACAGACTGTCATATTATGACATGATAATTACTGATAGACGATACTGTTTAAACTCACAGCACTGGAAGATAAAAATTATTTAGAGTACAAAGTACTTTAGTCCTGGTTATAAAATCTACCTGTGAACCCAACGTCATCCAAACTATTCAGCCGTGAAAGAGTAACGAAGAGTAACAAACATCCATCGACATAAACTTTCTCAGTTATAATGAAGAAGGACAGTACATAGTATGATTTTAACTACCTATAGGTATTAAGTGAAATTAATGTGCAAATCGAAATTCCTGTTTCTATTTTACACCGTGGCATTTCTAAGCCACAAGTTTATAATCAACTTAATCTCCATTATAGCTCACGAGTACCTATTATGCAAATATCCATAGTTTACAAGCCCGGAGTTAAACTATGCATCATGTATGTTTTATGGATGAAGCGTTAATCGAAAATTAATTTTCCTATGTTAGCAACAAATTTGAATAAGTATTTATTACTATGCGGTAGTTTATACTGTATTGCAGTTTGCTACTCAATTACTCAATCAAAAAAGCAAGTGTGACTTTACTTGTCTTGTTAATACCAAACAAGCTTACTGATTTAATTTCGGTTAAATACGAGAGTGTGACATTACTTGTCTTGTTATTATTGTTAATACCAAACGAGCTTGCAGATTCAATTTCGGTTAAATACGAGTGTCCTTCTTAATAAAACAAGACTATTTTAAAATAAATACGTACTCGTACATGATATTCAAAGAGAATAAGATGAGAGACCTCAAACACGTAGGTACCTAAATACGTTCTTTTAAATAAATAAAACCTGAGAACGCTTAAGAAGAAAATTAATCTAATTTGCATAAGTGCATTTACCTCACTCACTATTTGCATAGAATATACTAGAACCTGTTTTGTTTGAAGTGTGAATTTAGTCCTTTATATCTATGTCCTGCGGCTAACGTATCGTAGATAATGACAACATTCGTATTTTGTAAAGGGTGATTTGCAAGTTGGGGTAATCCTACTGGGGTAATAGTAAATACTAAGCCTCAAAAAGGAAAGCGTCTCTCATGCAGACATTAAGGTTCCTTGTCGTGCCGAGTTCATGAAATGACTGACGGTTTGATGTCACACGATATCGACACGAAATCTTTTGGGACTTACAGAATCAGGGCCCAGTATGCCATACTATGTTTACCGACTACGTAAGTGCTCTTACAAAATTAAATGATGACAATCTAATTGATACCAAAAAGTTGTCCAATGTTAATAAATGGCACGATATAAAAGTACGAACCCCTCCTTCGACTTACGAGTATATCTGATTACATTGAACATCGTTTCCGGTTGAATTTCTTACAAAGGAAGGTAAAAGGACGATGTTCGTTCTAATTCTTTGTGCTGAACCCCATGGGAAGGTTAATTTACTTTACTTTAAATCCCCATTCAACCGAAGATAGGCTTGTTCTATTGAAATGTCTGATCCGTCCCGAGGGTATTTTTATTATTTAGCGTCACAATAAGGTTTTCTTTCAAGAATGACTTTTATTTACGACTACACTCTACCCGTGGCTTCACGTGGATGAAAGTTTTAATCCTGGTGATAAGCTACGTACGTTTCACCCAAATCGGTTCAGCCGCTTTAGCGTGAAAGAGTAACAAACATCTATCGATCAATCCAACCATCCTTACCAACTTTCACACTTATAATACTAGAAGGATATTTTGCTATTCTATTATTGTTTTTGTAACTTTTTGTCGATGTAGTACTAGTGTGTCGTTTGATAAATTCTGGATACAAATACAAGTGATGAAAAAATTTCTCAGAACCAACTCACAAATCATCGAATTTGGTTCAGGAGTTCCAGTCAGGAAACAGTTAGTTTTCTAAGTTTTAAGGCTTCAAAGTACCTGCTGTTTGTTTGAGGTTGTCCATAAGAAGTGATTATTTCATACAACAGCACGCTAATTGTTTAATAACATTATTGTAAGAGAATGCTAAAAGTAGCATTAAGTCCACCTTTTGTACCCTTATTTTTATATACGTATAATAAAGAATTAATAAATAAATAAATTGTAAGTTAAGTTACATGATTATGATTATAAGTTCCTTAAAAATAAAAAAGGTAAACGCTGTCATATTTTTGACAGGACCGATGCATTTCAAAACAGATCCTTTAATACCTTCGCCAAATATGGGTTCATGTCAGATTAAAAAGGGTCAACTTTTGTTCCCAAAATAACATCGGATTAAGCCATTAGCTTCACATTCATGCTCTTAATTTAACGAGATTGGTAATTTTCTGAGCAAAAAATATTGATATTTGAAATAGAAACCTGTTTTTATTTTAAGTATATTTTTAGTTACAACTGTCTATAAATACTTACCTACCTATACTACCAGTAAATCTTATACATATTACTCTAATATAAAATGCTTTACTAATTACTATTAATGATTTTTTTCTATATTACGTTCATTACAATCATGACTGTTCTTATTTTTCTTCCTCTGCGCCAGACAGTCTTGCATTGACCGTGAAGGCTGTAACTTCAGTCGCAGCAGCAACCGCTTACAAGCTCAAAACTACTTTTAGACGGTAAAAACACTGAAACTTTATATTATATATTTTAAGTTTATGGACCTCTTTTACGATTGTTACAAACATTGAATCGCTGTATCATTTTCATTTTAGTAGTTTACAGACATCAAGTAGGTACCTACATACTCGTAAATAACTAAATAAATTTATTTTTAAACGGTTTGCGCTTTAAAGTTTCTGCATTAAAGTTCGGTTTAGATCACGTTTAAATGTAAGTACGTGTAGTCGGATTAATTGGGTACTTGCGGTGCCTATACGCGATGATCGTATTACTGATAGATTAAATAATAAATAAGATCCAGTCAGCAGTGGGAGAGGAGACGCCACAATACTGTTAATTGGACTGGATTCGATCAATCTGTACTGAGTTATGTACCTATCTAACTGATGGATTAGATGTATCAGAGAGTTTGTGGCTGTATAAGTATTTTGAGTACTACTAGAAATACCTATTAGAAAGAATATAATTATCATAGATAATTATATATAGATAATGGAAAAACATAGAACACATAGAACACAGTTGGAAACGTATTTGCTTATTGGTACCAAGAAACCAACCTAAATAGGTACAGTTATATAAGGACCTCATTTTTTTTGTTTGTTTTGCATTACATTAGTGACCTAGTAACTGCAGGGTCCGGTCCCCTTCACACAAGAAGGATGTAGGCCTTATTCCACGCTTGTCTCAAGCGGGCTAGTGAGCTTCATATCCTATGAGAACATTATACCTACATTAATATAATTGTATAAAAATATTAATGGATCACTAATGAGTTGAAGACTCAAGTTAAAAGGTTAAAAAGGTATTTGAACGGTTATTGCTATAACGAAATTTGTCCCAAGCTGAGCACTTTACTGCCGAATTCCTCGAAGTCTGGTTCGATTCAGGTGGATGGTGCAAATCGAATTTATCTCCCAACGAGATCGAGTTAGCTCTCTGCGTCGCTCTACGCCTACGCTACGTCGTGTGCAAATCAGAAATTCAATGATGCTTAATTCATTTTGGAACATTTAGGCTTTAATTTCACTAATGGGATACTGCCATTAAATCTCTAAGAATATTATAGAAAGACCAGGTTGAAGCACATTTGGGCACCAAAAAATAACAATAAATGGTTATCTATTCCATTCTTTTTCTGTTGTTTGTTTGTATACATATCTTTGTATTTATTTTAGTACTGGCTTAAATTTACCCGACTTATTTTATACGTATGTGTGTATTGAAGTGTCAGATCTAAGTTCATTTAAGGTAACAATATCTATCTTTCTTTGTCTCTGTCTTCTCTATTTGTCTTCTTTTTCTGGTCTCTTTAAATTTCACCAGAGAAGGTCAGACAAAAGAAGAAGGAAAAATATTTAACCTTGGGTCTATGACTCTTAACCAATAACTAAACATTGATGTATCATTGCATAGTGATGTGCAAATTTTCGAACTGCATGAAATTAAATAAAAACCAGCAGCCAGGGTACAACTACCCCAGCATGAGTGTAGACCTCTTTTGTCACAAGTACTTACTAGTACTCTTCAACTATATGGACGGGGCAGGACATTTCTATTCTTAGATAAATGTATTTAGGTAGTACAAGTTACATTTCTTGTATCTGGTTAATTTTCAAGTCGTCCCCTCTCAAAGGCCAAGCTTGACACTTTAAATAATTAATTTCCATATCACGCTTGCGTCATTGACATTTCCTTAAAAACCAGGAGTCGCGCCCCAGGATTAGGCAAGATAACTCAATTGAAAGCCATGCATTAATGAGGCCCAACGAAATTCGTAGAGAGTTAATTAAATAATTTCATCCTTTTGTCCCTGCCCGTATTGTACGTTATCAGGGTATGTTTATGAGTTATAATTAGTGTATAAGCGACGCGCCAGTGGACTTGAAATTAAAAACATATTTCGTCCGTGACCTCTGGGCTTAATTAAAGCTGTGGTGAGTGATAAAATGCGAAATGATTTATATTCTCCATATTTCTGACACGCTCGGACCGTAGGTACTCGTATATTTAGTGAGTTTTGTTACGTGTCTTATCTACTTTATTCTGTCTGATAATGAGATGTATGTTGTATCTAGGCTAGGTACCTACTCGTATATTCGGTGGCTTTTCATATTATGTGTCGTCCTTTCTTCTATTTAATTATGAGGGGCATTATCTTAGAATTCTAAGATATAAAGGATAGATATTAGCTTTGTTTCTGAAAAGAATGAAGCTACGTTATTTCTACTCTTCGCGAGACCACTAAAAGATCGTTTGGCGTTGCAAATGTGTATGCATCTTACATGGAATAGTAATGAAACTACGTTTATACCACAAATAAAACCAAATAAGGAAAAATCTGTTTTTATTTTAATTATGAATTTTGACGTCAAACTACATAGGTGCCTACCATTAAATACCTAATACTTTCTTTAACATTCATATACTATATAGCAGGTAAAGGCAGGTAGCTGTAGCTAATCCTTTTAGGGTAATAAGCGATTAAACGGAGACAGGTAAATTAGATCCCCGGGGCTATACTCCTTAATCTATTGCTTTGAATCAACCCTAATTACAAATTTAATAACTAGATACGGTACTGTAGCCGCATAGGGGTACAGGCACGATAGCAAGCTCTGTGTGCGAGTTTATATGACTAGATAATTATTTCAGGAATACTTAGTACATGAACTGAAAAACGGTGATAGCCCAGTGGCTAAGAATCCAGCCATTCTAGGTTCGAATCCAGTGCCAATCAGTGCCACGTACCAATGACTTCTTCATAGTGTTTTCGAAGGCACTAACTCGTATACGCCAGTGATGGTCAAATTCAAGTTTCGATAAATTATAGTCGAATATCGACTATTTGGCGATCTCGAGTTTAACTAAAATTATCTTATTTATTTACTCAATAATGAAAAGAAAAAGAAAACTTTGTCCAGCTTTTCTAGTAAATGTTTTGTTTTTCTTTCCTCCGACTTTCTCGGTATTTTCTTCACTTCAGCGAATGTAACGTTTTCCGGCCCATCATTACCGGAAGCTCGGCTCGTTACCGAGGGATTTCTTTTTCAGGTACCCATTTATTATGCTTATACTAAACTGTGCTCCTCGCTTGCTTGTATTGTGGTGTACATTTTCATTTATGTTAGTCAAAGACATGTATAGTATATGACCAGATTAATCAGACTAATACTGTAAAATTTTAAGTTCAAAAAAGTGTTTTAGGGCCACCATAGTAAGAAAATAACATATATCCCGTTGGTACGTTACAAAATGCAGTGAATAACTGCGAAAGAGAAACAATACTTTATAGAGATTATTTTACAGAACCTTTAATTTTATTTGGCAGTTTCACCTTTTCTCGTTATCTATTAATTCTGCATAGCGTAGGTGACTGCGGGCAGGGTAAATTAACAGGAGGGCGGCGACCCCTACGTGACTTGATGATTAAAGACCGTCCATAAAGCCAGGCTTTATTGCGCTTCCCCTACGCTATCGGGTAGGATGGATCGGCTATGATTTTTGACGTAAGTCACGCATAAATAGGTCAAAGGTCTTCTTTAAATGTAGGTATTACTTGCGATCGTTCCCCGGACTATAAGCAGGTTTGTTTTGGGAAACGATAGCGTTTGAAGACACTACAATGTCCTGCGGCCCTCCTTCTCTTTCAGAGCACATGGGCTTTTGGAGTCTTTTTGTGGGCCGCGAGTACATAAATACAGAAGTCTGGGGATCAAGTCGTCGTATGTCGTAAGCGACGTCGTGCGATATCGCGCGGCACACATATCGTGCATTACAGTCGCGGGAAAATGTCCATTAGTGAAAACGGCGCATTAGATTTCTAAATAAATTCACTGCAAAAGGAGTGCAGGCAGCCCTCCAACCAGGTGGACTGATGACCTGAGGAAGACAGCGGGAAACCGTTCGATTGAAAGGGCCCAGGACTGGGCGGAGTTACGTGTATTTGGGGAGGCCCATATCCAGCAGTAGACTACCAAGGTCTGAAATGAATAAATGAGATCTACATTGGAGACACGATTATCCGGTTACCTTCCCGTGTGAACTCCTGTGGCTCTACCGTGTATTAAATATCCAACAATATATTATTTAATGCGAATTTTTCGCCTAATCTTTTTATCACGGCCGCCCAGTCTCTCGTAGGCGACAATTAATCTCGAAATCTCTCGCTCTGTGGGTTCGTTAAGCCTAATCTGACATTTATAACAGCAGGCTGAAGTTAGAATACCAAGATTGCTATAAAAGATTTGGCTTTAAGCCCGCCCATTGTTACAAACAATAAGGGAAATAAATAGAGATCAAATAGCAGGAGTTTGTCATTACATTCTGGGTTTATTATGGTTGTATCACAACATCTAAAGAATCAGATGGTCGAACATCATCAAGAAGTATGCCATGCGGGCACAAAACTATTCGCCTATCTCAATGTAGCGCTAAATGAAAGTGATACACAAAAACTATCATCGATGGCTTCAGACATGAGGAAACGATGAAGAATCTTATAAGCAGGATCTTCAATGTATTCTCCAAGTATTTATCCTATTCTTCGAGCCAATTATCTGTGTTTTGACCACTTAAAATACAACCAAAAACCGGTTAAACCAAAAGTTGGATTGTTATTTGGCAAATAAATATCTCTTGCGAGATAGATGATCATGTTTGAGAGAATGTTAAAATTAATTGTGTCAATTCGAAGTTTTGTATGTGCGATGTTTAGAATACATCAATATCGTGATTCAGGGTACCCGTGGCGCCATCTCATAACAAGGCATGAACAACTTTCATTCAACTTTAATAAAAAGGGAAAATAACGAATTTTCTACTTATTACTTTAAACATAGCTTTTCTTTTATAAGTGCTAATACATCATGTTGATGTATTGCAGGGGTCGTTGACCGGTTGGGCCGTAATTTCCTCTGAGCTACGATTATGACCCCACATTCATTAGTCGCGGTGAATGTGAAAAATCGTTGTACTTATTTCCGCCTTATTAGAGGATTTTCGCGCCTTTAGTAATAAATGGGCCAGACCCTCTCACTTAGAGCATATTCTTTCTAGAATGCTAGCTGATTATGTTAAAAGTTCGGCGCATGTAAAATTTCAATTTGTGACCATTAATATGTGTTTATTATGCTTGAATCCTTTGTTTATAGTAATTGAGTAGCAACGGTCATGCAGGCCACCTGATGTTAAATGGCCACTGCAGCCCACGGACACCCACATCCATACTTAAATAGAGAAGAAATCCTATCTTTCATTGTGGGTGCTTTGCTACTCATGTTCAATATAGAGTCTCAGGCAACCATACCTCCCCAACCGGAACACAAAATATGAAGAACATGCTGCTTTACAACGGGTTAAAAGGCTGGCGCAGGGTTATTCTTATTAAATATTTCATGTCCAATATTACAAAACAATACAATACCCTTTATTGTGCACATACATGCAAAATCAGTTAACAATTACAACGTGAGAGAGAAAAACACAATTGGCGGTGTTATCCCTACGAGCGATCTCTTCCAGACAACCATCTAGGCGAGGAGTTAAAGCAAGAGAGAGAAAGTTGTAGGTAGGGTGCACGAAATGGCAGAGTATAGAGAATTGAATACAGAGGAATAGTGTATAGTACAAAATGACAGAGTAAGAATAGAGTCAGTGAATTAAGGGAGAAAATTATATAGGGATTATTAGGGATAAATAGGAGGGATAGATAAAGGTAGAAGGAGTGCTCGAGTTTATGTAAGTGAGCTTTGACATATTGTAGGTACTCTTAAGGAACGTTGCAGTCATAACTATTTGATGTTAATATCACAATAGAATTGTTGCTCCCTAAGGGCAAAGCCGAAGTTTTTGATAACTTGTACAACGATATAACTACCAAGTTCTCAAGGGTTATGCTGGACTTTGGTTCGGTTAAACTTGCGTTTACTTACATAACTTTGTGAGATAACTTAGTTATATTGTCTTGCAACAAATAGTATTTAGAAGCCAATGCATAAATGTAAATGTCACATAATAAGTACAACTTTCAATGCAGTTTTTTTAATGGTTACTGTGAGAATTGGAAGTTTGCTAAAAACAAAATGTCAACAGATCTATATGTATAAAGATCTTAAAATGATCTGAAAATTTTGTTTCAATTTAGCGTCTATGCTTTTGTTATTTCGCACCTGTATATTAAAACAGTTTTCTGTAAAACAGTAGGTATCGTGTTTCTCTGAAACGTGTCTGAAACGCTATAAATTAAAGTTTACAGAGACCGAGAAAAAAAACTGATTAAATTTTGGAATTGACCTTAGAAGTAGGTTTTAGGAGATCGTGAATAAAATATCGTTTACGATTATAATAAAAGAGTAACAATTTTGTTTCATTTTACAAGGCGTATAATTTGATAACTCTGACATGCCTTCATGATATGAAAATGCTGCAAGTTGTAGAAAAATTGTGATAGGTGGGACCATTGACCACATTTAGTTTTTTATTCGTAATATAACAATTTATTTGCAGTTATAATAAAAATTACTTATGCACAACTTAGAGCAAGAAAAGCAAATACAGTTTATGACACAATTCCCAAAAATATCTCGTATCATAGAGTAAACCAGATAAGATTTCAATCAAAGATTTATCATGAAATTGTTGTTACCAATAGAGGTTATTCAGAGAGATTTTGCCCCGAAAACGTCTCGACTTAAGTCTGTTTACTGAACCAAAACAATACTATTCATAAAAGATATCACTAGAATTATCATTGGGCTACCTCTGTATTATGCTAGGGTTGTCAGTCATGTTTTACATAATCTTTTCAACAATATTCTAAGTAACTTATGAATTTCAATAATTAAGTAAACGGTAAAACTAAGAGCACGTAAAATATTATTTTATGGATTGGTCTTGACCTATTATTTCTACGGGTACAGTGGGTTAACAATCTTTACACAGATTGATAGACAATGCAAGCTGCGTCGATGGCTATAGCTATATCATAGCTAACGTAACCTTATATAAAGAACTAGGGGTAATATTCTGAGATTAATATACTCTTACTTACTCTTTTTAAAACCCGTAAAAATATCTTGCGTTTCAATTTTATAATGAGTACATCCGTGTAGATTTACGAAATTTGAAGCAGTTATTTCTGAAGGAGGCAGCGGGAAGCCGTTGGATTCAGAGGGCCCAGGACTGGGTAAAGTAGCGTCAATTAGGGAAGAACCATATCCAGCGGTGGACTACAAAAGGCTAACAGGAAAGGAATTTTAAAATTTGAAACTTGACGTACTTAATTGTTGACAAGAATAAATTGATTGACGTACATAATTGTTGACAGGAATCAATTTTTTAACTATTGGTAAAAGCTGTGAACGCCAAACGTAATTTTACAATTTTTTTGAAAACCTGCAGTGTAGCAACCCTAATTTGCAAGTTCCCTTGGGTGCTTTCTTCAGTAAATATTTTCTCGCAAAATAAAGAGAGAAATCACGGGTGCGCTTTATATTATGTTTCTGTTATATGTTCTTATTTAAAAGCAGTGAGGATAATGCGATATACACGTAAATTTTGAGGTTTTTCTTTCGATTAAAAATATACTGCTATACCTCAAGCTATCATTACATCAGTACGTGAGCATTTTCAGCTAAAAATAAGTGTTCCCCGTTGCTGACATCTGTCGATTTTAAACCTTTCAACTGTTTAACTACCTATCGATAAAATAATTAGAAGATAGAATTTTGTCCCAGTCAGAATAAAGGCAACTTTTGTATTTCATTAGCGAATATGAAGATTAATGAAAAATAAGTTTTTTTGAAAATGTTCGGTTGTGTAAAAAACATCTTACAACCACACAAGCGAAGCCAAAGACAACAACTTGTAATAAATTGTAAAGGATAGTATATTTATAGATAAATTGCTTTGAAACAAGTTATTAGTTGTAAAATATTCAACATCCTTTTATAACACGAATATTGTCGATTCCGCAGGCCTCTTGAAATTACTGCCATAAAATTCATATTTATGAATCTCAGAACCTATGAATCTAAAGCTGTCTTTTACGAGACAACCTTCGAAGCATTTTATAAAGTACAATCATCACATCTTATAACGTTAAAATACGTAAGATTTTCTATCTTGGGTTTATTTTAGTAAAGAATAATATAATGAAATAAAACAATTTTAAATGTCGTCTTATAAACGTACAAAATGATGAAATTTAAAACCTTATTAATGAAAAGTACATTTTAAAACAATTAATAGGTACTTATTTAGTCAAGATTAATCCTTTAGTGAAGGTTTATTAACCAGATTAAGTATACATCTATCCCATTAATTATATCTTTATATTTTAAAACAACTGTATCAGTGTTAGATCATCATTTTTACCGTGACTTTATCACCATTCTAGGAGCTTTTCCCTCAGTTAATTTGGATATCACCAATAATAATCAGGATAATCACAATCCATGAGATAAATCTGCTAAGGCCTAGGCTATTAATGTTTGTTTTTGGGTAGTATTATAATTATTATTATTTTACAACTTTTGAACTAGACTAATAATGAAATACTCGATATGTGGGGTATACGACATGGTTTAAGACCCAATAATAAAACTTTGGAGAGTACAATAAAAATGTATTTTTATTCTCACATCTCAAAAAAATACTTTTGGCTTAGTGGCGATGAAATAGATGATCGCAATCACCGCTGGCGGAGCTACAGCCCCGAGGGAGTGTGTACCCGAATTCTCTCCAAGATAGAGCAAGGAATAAAAATATTTTGTTTTTTATTTATCGTGAGTGTATAGTGTGATGTATGCAACCCACTACAGGACCGGGTTTTCTTTGAGAATGGAAATATAGGCCTTAATCCAACACTGGGCTGTAGTTTGGTGGACCTCACGTGCAGACAATAACTATAACTACTGTGATGAAAATTTTTGGAGGATTTTATCGTATTTGTCAGGTCACTTTGTGCCCTATAAACAATATCTACATAAATATTGATACAAAATTTTTAAATAAAAGTATTCTGATGAATATTTTTATTTTTTATTTTTATATTTAATTCATGCGAAAAATTTAAAATAAAAATTCTGATGAATATTTTTATTTTTTATTTTTTTATATTTTATTCGATGCGATATCACCACAGCTTAAAGAAAGCAACAATGCAATCATACCTTCTCTATCTTATTTCTTTCCTAACAGCCGTATTGTTTGCATGCAAATAATTTCATATCAATGTTGCTACAATTTCTACTTTCCTTATGAAACTCTTTGTCTTTTTACAGTTACGTCCTTTACAGTTTTATAGTGTTTCATAACTCCCGTTTTAACACCACTTGTGTCGACCATCTTGAAAACGCAACATTCTTAGTCCCACAATATGTTTATGGGCTCTATAAAAGCGCATGCTGCATACTGCTGCAAGTTTACTGCATGCAATCTACAAAGACAGAAATAAGTGAGTAAAATACGGTACTTTGAAGTAGGTACTTATGCATATTGTTCAGTTCAAAGTATGTCCATATTTGGAGCGGTATATTAGCTAGTGACGGATAAAATAAGTCCTAAGTAAAGTCCATATTGCTGTGATTACGTTTTTCAGTGTATACGTATACTTACATACATTAAATATCCCGGCAATTTTATACTTTGCATTGTGAGTTCTTAATTTTTTACATGCGGCGACGTATTTCAAGTAAACCGATTGTAGCGCTTAATAAATCATTTTCTTTTAACATCACAGCGATATAATCTGAATTAGCATTATCCGTTAATCTCCTTACCGGTGATATCAGTGAAATCAATTTGCCATCAATGTCCTCTATTAGAAATTACAATGAAACATTAATATCGATACTTTTATATGAGTAGCCTGAATTAGTGATTTGCGTCAGAACTTTATCGGCGTAATCAAGAGATAGCTTAGTAAAACATCGATATGAGCGTGTAATATAAACTTGCTTACTAAATATAGCAGACATTTACCATTATAGCACAGTCAGTTTGTAAACCGATTTGTGACTGAGTAGTTTTTGATAGTACACTTTCAAGGATAACTATGAGGATACATTTATTGAGTACGTACGTATATTGTCAAGTCTAAAAAGGTAATAAATTGTGCTAAGTCTAGTCAAATCAGGCGAAAGGAAAGTTTCTAATCGGCCAAACAGTTTAATTCGATGTTTTGTTACAAAATGTATTTGTATTCATAAGCATAGGAACGTATTTTACTCAAATAAAAACCGAAAATGAGTATCATCAATATCTCGAAAGATTTAACCTAGTGTTATGTATAAGGTAGGCACTCATTATGAAGTCCGTTGAAATATTATTTTTGACTGCGGAGGCAATTTACGCACTAAGAATTAATAAAAAACTGCAAAATTTAAATCATATTTTATATTTAATTTAGTTTTTGGTGTATTGACTAAGAAATTGCGAAATTTATATCGTGTTTTAAATTTAATTAAGTAATTGGTTGTCTCAAAAAGCTAAAGTAAATTTACTTGAAACATCTAATGAACCAATCAGCCACTATCTCGGCAAGTTAGGGCGAGCTCTATGCCATCTATCCGCGTCTATCCCAACCCTTCGTTAGCAGTTTACCAGTTTGGCGTCAATAGACCGCAATTTGACTAACGAATGCCTTTGATTGATATCCTGAATATATCCCAAAATGATTTATTTTTCTTTTATAGAAAGACTTTAATAGGCCATAGTCCACTACGCTGGCTTAACGCGGGTTGGTGAACTTCACATGCCTTTGAAGAACTCTCAAGCATGCAGATTTTCTGACGATGTTTTCCTTCACCTTTACAGTGTGATATTTAATTTTATGAGGCGCACGTAACTTTTTAAGTGACTTTTTCGGTGTAGTATCTATATGACACACGTATTGAGATTATCATAATTTGTAACATATTTGAAGAGAGTCCTAAATATAATTTCGTATAAATTTGTATTCCTAACTTCTGAATAAGAAATCATTAACTCAAGAAAGAGGCTCATATTTGTCAATTGAGCAAATTTATTTTCACCGAAATAAATTATGAAGAAATAAGCATCTTTCTGAAACTTCCATAATGATTTATGTATTATTGTAAGAAGATACTGAACAAAGATTTTCCAATTCCGAATTTTATCTTGAACCTTGAAAATGTAAATGTGGTATTGATTACAGCCATAATTTTCTTTTCCTTTTTCTGCCGCCACCATAGTTATTTTACGATGACGTAGTATAGTTTACGCTTAGAAAAGAATACGTTTATTATTGACTGTTACATGAGAAAGTTGTTACAAAAATTATAAGTTTAGAACAGTCTACCTAATTATTGTATGCGGGCATACAATAATTATGTCTTAGTTCCAGCCCTTCGTAATATACTGCTAGGCATGGGCCTCGTCTAATCCTAGGCCGTTTGAATTGAACCTCCACCTGGTAGGAGAGCGTCCTGTACTCCTTTTTCCTAGACACCTACTCGTAGGTACCCATTCGGGAACCCTTCTTCTCCATCGGTTGTCAGACGATGAGGCCAGCCCATTGCCACTTTTATCTCCAAGCTTAAATAAGAATGTTAAGCGCTAATGTTTACTAACTAGTTATTATCCAAATGTTACTGGTAGAACTGGTAGCGGTGATAGCCCAGTGGCTTAGAATTCGACCTCGAATCGAGGGATCCGGGTTCGAATCCCAGTGGCACTCACCAATGACTTTGTAATAAAAGTTATGTGCGATTTATGAAATTAAATATCACCTGCTGTTACGGTGAAGGATAACATCGTGAGGAAATCTGCATGCATGAGAGTTCACAAAAAAAAATGTTCTCAAAGGCATGCGAAGTCCACCAACCCGCAGTAGGCCAGCGTGGTGGACTAAGGCCTACATCCTTCTCATTGTGAGAGGAGACCCGACCCTGTAGTGGGTCATTAATGGGTACTGACACTGGTAGAACCTCAAGCGCACAAAGAAGAAAAAGATCATAAGTTAAAGTAAAATGCGCCTGAGTCTCACCTTTCATGAAATGTGGTGCAAACAGTGAGCCTTTTTAAACTTTATTTAAAAATTTATAAATACCTGAATATCGTCAAGTGTTTGCAACCGTAAAAATCCCAACTGTTTTTGTTTATTGATACTGCAACTTTAGGATTAGAAGTTTTAGATTACACGAACCCTTCCGTATCTGTGTCTAGACGTATTGAGTTCATCTGTTATTACGAGTATCTTGTGTTTGTGTGTTAGACTTCACCTACAATAATATAATCCAGCTTAGCATCGAGAACCGCGTAGAAAAAGTTCACACAAAATAACATCAAAACCATGAACTTTTTACTTTGTTGGAAAATAATACAAGTGGAACTTTTGAAACGGGTATAATCCATAAAAATGGTGATACCCTGAAAAATTGCCACAAATATCATTTTTCGTGTCGCACCAAAAACGTTAGGTTAAGTTCATATAAAGACGGAAAAAATATTTTTATCTTTTCATAAGTTTCACTTAAATAACATCATTGTAAGTTCAATATTTTCTTTAAAAGCCGTAAAAACATACAAATAATCAAAGAAAAAGTTATAACACCGGTATACGTACTAAAACGTAGTAATAGTGAATACTAAGCCTCAAAAAGGAAAGATGCATGATAGGGTCTCTTATACAGTCGTCGCTATCACCAGACACACAGGCTCATGTACTTACTACTCGGATGTCAGTGAGGACGCCATCGCAATCTTCATAAAACAGGCCATAGACGTAATGACAGCTGTCATTGAGGACTACCACCTGGTTACTGCTATCAGTCACAGAGACGAGATAGTCATAGCGGAAACCCTGAAGAAACGCCCGGGACGATCCAAAGAGACACCGAGACAAAATCGGACATAGAACTTTTCCTGGAGCAAATTTGTTTTTAAAATATAGGTGAAAAGCAGACAACAAATTGATGCAATAAGGCACGGACTTAGAGCCTGTAGAGAGCAATTGAAGATAGAGAAAAAAGACATTGGTATGCATAAATATAAAAAATTCTTCTAATTCCCAAACGCGATATGAACGCAGCCTTAGGGATTTCGTAACACGCTACTTGAAATACGAGAAAACTTTTGTTAGTTGCGACCTTTTTACTTCTGTTACATAGCCTATACCTATCTATGCTAAGTTTTATTGGAAACTAACCGCCCTCGGCACTCGTATCTTTGGAAAAGTTTACCTCATGGTCTTTGAATATTTTATCGTCTTGACTTGTTAATTTTTAAATTTATCACGACGTCCCGGGCTTTGTTTTTTAAAGTTGTTAGGCAGTTTTTGAAAACCAAGTTAATATTTAAAGTGATTATAAAATTTAAATTCATTTTTATATAATAAAAATGAATCGCTGTTCGTTTGTCTCGAGGGATCTTCGTTACGTACGAGGGACTCAAAAAAATTTATTCCTCCTGAACAACCTGAAAGTGGTTTATTCTGTTTGTCGATATTTACGAAATGTCTTTAACATAAATAGAATTAAGAACAATCACTGTTTATACAATAACAAAATTATAGTTATGAATATGTTTGCAAACAAATGACAAGCGTCAATTTATGCAGAGAATTAACTATTGTATACTGAGAGGTCAATTTGCATGAATAATTTAATATTGTAGTAATAGTAAACATATTGTCATTCTATGCAATCCTAATTACCTATCAACAGATTCAACAGCAAACAGATTCAGTTATAGTAAGGGCCATAATTAGATATTATAATAATTTATCGCCATTATTTTTGTTAATTAAATGCTTGGGAATACGCATTAAAATTTTAACTATGTACCTAGGTACATTGTAAAAGGGTTTTTCAAAGCTCAATAATGACTATAATAACTGATATCTATTTAATTTTCTAGAGATGTCCAAAAACAAAGGAAAAATCCTGAAACTACATACATTTTTGTTGCTACATACATTGATGGACACTGTAATAAAAACAAAAATGAAATTCCTTAAAACCTTTGTTTCAAAATATCTGTTACCTACAGATTTCATTTTTACATTTCATTTTTACTTCTCTTAAACATCTCTTTCTCTGATGACGAAACAGAAAAACAACATCGTTACACAAACGCAATTTGTACTTAACGTTCTCTAACAGGATTTATTCGTTGTCATGCCACCTTCGAGTGCGAAGGAAATTCGTTATTCAAGCAAACAGAGGGGCAAATCAAATTCCGCCAAATTCGATTACTTACGATTGCTTCTCGAACGATCCTGGATAGACTGGCTATAAAAGAACGGTGTACAGATTTGAGTCGATTAGGCAAAAAATACAATTGACATCATTCTTTGGTAATTTCTTGGGGAAACGGTAGACACGTTCACGTACCTAAGTAATAAACTGTCTAGAGTTGAATTTTCTAGAAACTTAAAGGTCCCTTCAAACTAAATGCGTTACAGCTGACTCTTTAATTTATTTTGCTTATTACGGTACAAAAATTTAATAAGAAAAAGAAAAACGCGCTAACATTAAGAAATAATACTGAAATATAAAGAGTATTCAATGTTATGATTAATTTTGGAGTGTAGCTGTAGGTATGCCAAAACTCTATGTGGAATGCATAAATGAATCTACATTTTTAAGACATGATTTATCAGTTAACAACTGCCCACAATTTTTTTTCATGTTAATTTTTACATAAAAATTAACTAGAAACATGATGCATTTCTGACGCGTAGATATTTTTGGACTAAGCGTATTTAAAAATACATTATAATATATTATTTTTTTATAAATTATTCGAATCATAGAAAAGTCACTCCATCCACTGTCGTCACAAGAAAGTTATACTTCCATAGTGTAAAATTATGCCATTAACTTTTAAAAGCACCTAAAAATAGTTCGTTATGTTAGTGAGAAGATATTTAGTGCCATAACTGTCTTAATTTAAGTGCAATATTAGATATAGGGAGGAAAGTGGAATGTGTGTCAACGACTCGACTACGTTGCAGTTTTAACTTCGAACGTTCGTCATAGACAATTTTTTCTTCGAGTTTCTTTTCTCAAAGAGATTTTTTACTTTTTATCGTCAACCAGAAGCAAAGAAGTATAGTTAACTAGCTTCCGCCCGCAATTTTGACCACGTTGACCTAAGAAGCAGGAAAAATTATCATAATAATATATATAGGTATTAATCCGGGCTATAATCTATCTGTGTACGAAATTTCATCTAAATCTATTCAACCGTTTTTGTGTCAAAGATTAACAAACATCCATCCTCACAAACTTTTGCATTTATAATAGCACTAGGATAACTTCAAAATATTATAACTAATTTACACTCTTTTTTGGTTTCGAAATTCAAACATTTTAACTACAAAATTGATTGCGTGATAAACAAGAAGTTTTGTTGAAATAACTACAAACACATTCAAAACATGTCACTTCAGTTATTCAGTTGTATGTTGCTGCGCATGTTATGCGACTAATGTCATCAATCCCTTCGACGCACAGTGCACACGGTTTAACGTTCGTGTACGGGTTGATTTTCCCCCATTTTCTTTTTCTTTTACAATAATAATTATAACTTCACAGCATGTAGGATAAAAAAGTCTCAATATTTTTTCAATTATTGTAACATCTTTTTCGTGTAACTAAAAATAAAGGTTTTATTTTCTTTTGCTAAACCACTACATTATATTCATATTTTCCCGACACTGCCGAAAAAAGTTGGTCAAAGAGGTTAACTGTACTAGATAGAGAGATATAGATGGTGGTAGTTATTTAAAACAACATGTGTTCGGAGTACTTCGGACGAGATCTATCATAAAAATACCTATGTTTTTGCTGTTATTGGCTGTCTCAAAAAGTTTTCCTCTGAGTAAAGATGTTCGCCCGTGCGACGCGCTCGGTCACCGATTTGTTTCAGCCCCAAAAGTGATGTTAACCCAATAACAAAACATCAATCTTTACTTTACAACTATTACCTATTTTATGTATTATTTGATAGAAATAAAAATGATAATCATTGATTCATTAATCAAAACAAAACATATACATGAGTCATGTAACCTCACGTAACATAATAATAAGATACTATTTCAAAACGGTACTTAATTCAATTAATTTATTGATAGATTATATGCAAATTTTAATTTTCTGTAAGTTTTTCTTCTATGAAGAAGATAAGTCATAACCAATTTTTTGAACGTGTAACTATTGAGGTGAATAGATATTAATCTTATCTAACCATTTATCAGTGGTCTCCAGACGAGAGCAGATTAATTGCGGAAACCAGCTGGCTGGCTTCAATTGTGTTATTTAAAAGCAGAAAGATTGGGAGAAAATGGAACTTAATGGAAGTCCGTAGTAATAGCTTGTAAAAGTACTCAGCTTTTTGATTTCCTTTCGAATGGTTCAGATTCCTTAACACATAAATTGATATTAAAAAAACAACCGATAGCATTCCATTCGTTGTATACGTGCTAAGAATATTCTATTTTAAATACGATTTCAGGAAGCACATCAAATTGGATTAGAAAACAGAAGATGTTTTTTGCTCACGTCCCACAGTGTAAAAAGAAATTTAATAATCTGTGGCGATGGCTCTGAATTCGAACAGCAACGTTAGCGCCGCCGGCGTCATTAAGAGTCGTTGACACATTTTCCACTTCCCTCCTCTTATGGCTAATGAAATTTTTTATGCATGATTAGATGAACCCATATGTTTGTATTCTATTTATGAAGTTACTACATTTATGTCTTAATGACAACGCTTAGATTTTTTAATGCTAATTGTTTATGTTAAGTAAGAAGCTCGTATTTACAAGTTTTATGAAGCTTAATTAGCAGTAACTAAAATAATAGTAAAGTAAGCAATATTTATAATCAAACCATCTTATTAAATAAATGAATGTACAAATACATTGAACGCTGACAGAAATTCTTTTGATACTTACTTCGAAAAGAGTAATTAGGTATACGTATTAAGAATTTTACATAAAGTCTGAAAGTTCAACATAATATTCTCAAGGTCCACCAACTCGCAGTAGGCCAGCGTGGACTAAGGCCTTTCTGATGTGAGACCTAGGACCATACTATGGGTCACTCAGCAGAAAATGCAATTTCATAATAAATCTTAAAAAAATGAAAAAGCAAGTAAATACATATTATTATTGCACTTGAACATTTTATTCACACATTGATTAATATTTAAGCAATACATAAGTATTTATATTTAGGATTAATATTTAAGCAATACATAAGTACATAAGTAAGTATTGCTTAAATATTAATATCACGTCTCCCACAAAATAAAATAATTGAAAAAAAAATTTCTGATGGAGATTTAAAGGGTGCAACAAAGATTTTATTCTCGGATGACACGGTGGCTATGCACTCACCCGACACGCTGGAAGCACTGCGCGAAAAACATCCCACGTCAAGTGCTGCCCCACAATTACCCAGCCAGGGTACATATCCTCGACACGATCCTTTGAGAGTAAGCGAGGAAGCCACCAAAAACGCTATCCGTTCATTTCCCAACGGATCTGCTGGTGGTTTAGACGGCATTACACCCCAACATCTTAAAGATATGACAGATCCCTTATTGGGTGAAACAAGTCGTAATCTTTTGAGGGAACTCACTTCTTTGATTAATTTGATGTTAGAAGGAAGGGTTCCCTCAGATATTACAGACATATTATATGGTGCCAACCTCGTAGCTCTCAGGAAGAAGGACGGCGGTATTCGTCCTATTGCCGTGGGATGTACTCTGAGACGTTTGGTTTCAAAGTTATGCTGTCGCGAATACCGTGAGCGATTAACGCAGAAATTTAAGCCGCGACAGCTTGGCTTTGGAGTCAAGGGTGGCTGTGAGGCAGCCGTACACGCGGCTCGAACATTTTTAATAAAACAAAATTATGACGTTTTTGTAAAAATAGATGTTAAAAATGCATTCAATTCGGTCGACCGGGGAGCCTTACTTAATGAAATTCAAAAAGAAGTCCCAGAAATTTTTGATTATTTATGGCAATGTTATGGCTCCCCATCTAAATTATTATTTGGCGATGATGTTATCGAGTCCTGCGTGGGATGTCAGCAAGGCGACCCTCTTGGCCCAGTTATTTTTAGTTTGGTTATTCAACCAATTATCCAACAACTAAATTCGGAATTCAATGTATGGTACCTAGATGATGGTTCTTTGGGAGGAACTGCATCAACAGTTTTGGAGGACCTGGAATTTATCAATAGACGTTTCAGCGAAATAGGTTTAGCTATTAACTTCAACAAATGCGAAATTTTCTTTTCAGACCAATTAGTACCAGAAAAATACAATAGTCTTTTACAAAAATTTTACAATATTACACCAAATATAAAAATAGTAAATAAAAAAAAATTTACTTTATTAGGTGCTCCATTATTTGATGATGCTTTCGTTCCCATTATAAATTCTAAATTAAACAATTTTAATTTGATTTCGGATCGCCTTTTTGGCCTTAAACCTCACATGGCTGTCTACATTCTACGCCTTTGCTTATTCGCTCCTAAATTTATATACCTCCTAAGATGCTGTCCTTTTTGGAAATTCCATACTGTAACAAATATTTTAGACTCAACATTAAAAAATTGTTTGTCCCAAATTCTAAATTTAAGTTTTGATGATCGCTCATGGATGCAGGCAACGCTACCGATTAAGTTCGGTGGCTTAGGGATCCGCAGAACGGAAAGTTTGGCTCTACCTGCCTTCATAGCCTCTTGTCATAGTACAGTCACCCTCATCGCAGATATCTTAAATTCGGAAGATGTTCGGGTTGCGTATTTGTCGGAGGCTGTGGAGACATGGAGAGCTATCTTTCCCAGCGAGGATTTAACGGGCATTAATCCCAAAAGTCAAGCTGCTTGGGATATGCCATCCGTTAAATCTACCTATGCCTGTCTTCTTGACCGATGCGCAGACAGCACTGACAGGGCCCGTTTACTTGCAGTTGCCCAAAGTGAGTCGGGTCATTGGTTGCATGCGCTTCCATCAGACAATATAGGCACCGTGCTGGATCCTGTAACGCTGAGAATTGCGGTAGGACTCCGGCTCGGTGTCAAAGTGTGCGAGCCACATCGTTGCCCATGTGGGCAGGGGGTGGACATCTTTGGTCGACATGGCTTGTCCTGTACCAGGAGCGCAGGCCGCCTATATCGCCACGGTACGATGAATGATTTGATCCGTCGGGCTCTTGCCACCGCTTCTATACCTGCTATATTAGAACCTCCTGGTTTATCCAGAAGCGATGGCAAGAGACCAGATGGTTCTACTTTAGTGCCGTGGTGTTTGGGCCAATCTCTGGTATGGGACGCGACTTGTGTCGATACACTGGCCCCATCACACATCAGTGTTACTGCTGTTAGTGCTGGGGCCGCTGCCGACCAGGCCCAATGTCTGAAGCAAATTATATATTTGTGGCGCTTGCAGTAGAGACTATGGGTCCGTGGTCTTCCGACATGAAAAAGTTCATGTCGGAAATGTCGACCAGATTGGTTCTTGCCTCTGGTGACCCAAGAGCTGGCGGCTATTTCGCTCAAAGGCTGAGCCTGTGTGTTCAGCGTGGAAATGCCGCCAGCGTCTTGGGAACGATGCCTCACATGGGCACTTTAGATGAAATATTTTTATTATGAGTTTTCTTTCTTTTTTTTTATTTTATTGTATTCTGTAAATAGATATTTTTAATAGTTAACATTTATTTAAGTTTCTTTTTTGTTCTTTTTAATTAATAAATAAATAACAACCGTCTCCACACGACTAAAATACTAACCTATTGTAAACTGGGTTTTACTTGGCACTCGACTAAAATACTAGCTTAGTGTGAAGTTTTAAGTTTATAATATATCCAAATGTCTGTCACCTCAAATAAAATGGGAGCAGGGTACGAAGGTGTCATGTCATGAGTGAGTGTAACCAAGTAAGACAAGGGACATAAAAGATCTACCCGTCGAGGTAACAAGAACTGAATGACCTACTATTCTTCAGAAAATCCCCGAATGGGTGGCCGAAGGATTATCTTCAATCATACGACCTCGATATATGTTTACTTACGAATTGTGAGATGCCACTGTTACCTTATTTTCAGGCGTGTGGAACAAATAATAAAAATAATCTCGATATCTTAGGAAGTTTACTTAGGAATTGTGAGGAACAAAATAAGAAAGGAACTCTTAAGTGTTTTATAAAGCCCTCCTTGTTTTTCTAAGAACTTTACCGTTTCAAAACCGTTATTATGTTTTGTAAGTTATTGACTGTCCCTACAAAAGTTGCTATTTAAAGCGTTCAATAATAAGCTATTATAATTTTATAATTATAATAGCTTATAACTTCACACTAAGCTAGTATTTTAGTCGAGTGCCAAGTAAAACCCAGTTTACAATAGGTTAGTATTTTAGTCGTGTGGAGACGTCGAGTCGTGTCGTAATCTATACGTGTTATGTAGGAGGTAATTAAGTCAGATGTTAATTAATCGCTACTATCCAGTTAAATAATATAATCAGACATGTTTAGTTAATAAAATACTCGCCACTCGTCTAAAATATTAACTTTTATCTGAAGTATGTGAACTTTTAGCCAGCAAGTCCAGTTACCTATAATATGATGAGGTACGATGGATGTTTGTTTGTGGTTTTTAAGATTAGTAAGTTGCAAACAAACGATGATGCTTCTATTTTATTGAAGGTTAGAGAAATTTGTGAAAAATTCTACTTTGTTGACCAGTATCTCTACAAAAATCTATCTAAAATTTAACTTTTTTTTATTATTACTTAACGGAATAGTTTGGGAAATGGAAACAAGAATTAAGTATTTCAAGTCACATAATTTGAAATTGGGAACTATTTCGTCGGCTGCCAAATGTAAACCCACTCGCTAGGCTCGCACATTCCCTAGGGGTTTTTTAGTTTTTTAGCTCTCTCGTTGACTAACGAGTAGGTATTCAACCAATACATTTACCCAAGAAAAACATTAAATTGATTTTGCACTGAACTTAATGCAATTGAATTGACATCTATTGTGGTCAACTCGGTTGCTTAGGGACCGTTTTATTTGAAATGGTTTTTGAAGAGCCAATTGCACTAAGGCATTTCTTTGAAAAGACCTAACAAGCGTACTGGGCATCCGTGCTCCGAGCATGAACATGAACGTATCGCCAAAGCGTTCGTAAACCACTCGTATGATCAACGTGTGCCATTAGTACAGGTAGATGTAAAAAATATCCTTTTCCCAAACTAATGGCTCTACAAATGCTTTAGTCAATAGTACCTATGGGAAAGTATAAGAATACAATTTTTTTGCCCATTGCCCTACGGACCAAATTCTTTATACATATACCTATGTGATTAATTCATTATAGTCTTGGGTACCTCCCAAGCACTCTCTTAACCCGCCTTCAATCAGCATTCTTTATGTCTTGTGTTTCAGAATTTCACAGTCCCAGTACTGTTTTTCTTATACTGTCTTCTGTATAAGAAACACTCGGTGAATAATTTAATCACTTTATTTTATTAAAGATATTTCAATATTTTTTGTTTGTTTCGTTCACAAAACAAATTAAAGAATAATCTGGAAAAATAATAAGAGAATGTTATTGGCGCTAAATTTTTCTGTCACGTTTTTCATAATGACTCGTTCGACTAAATGCGATAAGTGGCTCCCACTAGTTACTAGATGTTCCCACTAATTTATTAAAATCAAAATCAAACTACATATATTTTATTAGTGAAGACTATAACTATGCTAATATTGGATTTAGACAACTAATGAAAACGTTTATCATTCGAACGATGCGACAAGTTTTGTTAGGTATATGTCAATCACATCATCGCCAATTAAAAATTAACAGAACACATTGGAACTCATAAAATAAAAAGACATTTTAACATTACAACGAAATCTCTCGCCTTTCGTCCATCCGTGGACAGTGAAGCAAGTTCCACAAAAGAAAATCGGACCAGAAGCCATTATGTCGCACGACAGTTCATTGAACCGAATCCGCCTCCGTGGTGTTTGTTTTGATTCCTCTTCGATGGGTTTGGCATGAAAATCTGTTGAATATTCAGTTTAACGATATTCACCAACCCTTCTATAATCCAATCGTTTCGCATCGTATAGACGGCGCCTGACTGCACCTACGCCACGTATGGGCTACTTAGGATCCTACCTCACCGAGATGCCAAGACGACGTCGTCGTATTCAAATGTAGTATGTACTCATCAGGCACAGTTTGGCAAGGTCGCAAATTTTGAGGTGTAGCCATGATAAATCTTTTTAAATCCTGGATACCGGACATACTGATAACGTCGCCACTAAAATGTGCACGAGCAAGTCATCAAAGTTGCGCAAATCACGCTGTGTCCAACCGATACGCAAACATAGAGAACTGACTGACAAACGGTAGCCACTGGCTACTCGATTTGGCGACTGAAGTTTAAGGTAGCCTCTAGGCACTCATCTAACCTTTCGATGTTAAATTAGAAAGCAAAACGTGGATAGGTAATCGTATCCTTAAATGTATCAAAACAAATTAATTCGGAAGCTTCAATTTCCAATCTGATTTCTTTACTCAAAAATCTAATGAAAATAAAAGGATCTATTAGGAAATAAAACCTACCATTGAATAAAAAAGTAATTCTTCGTTTTATTCAAACGGGTTTCTTTTGAAAGGATTACCTATTCAAAAGAGGTTTATTCTAGAAACAAAAAGGTCAACGTATGAAAATCCTTTAGTACCACCTAATTGCCGAATCGCCCTTACAAGGTGAAATACATTCAAACGGACTATTTAAGGAATTAATGTATTATGAGAACAATAAAGTAATTAATTGTGGCCGCTTCAAAACCCAAAGCGAGAATCCTAATGAATTTCATGTTTCGTAAATTTTATTATAGGTGTGTTTTATTGTTCTCCAGAATACCATTGTAGAACATTTTCATCGAAGTATATTCGTGGCTTTGATGCATAGGTAGGTACGTGAGAATTAAGAGCTTTATACTCGCTGTATTTGCCTGAATCAAATGCGATGATTATTAAAATAGGTGGTATAGATAGAGTAGCCCGTCCGGAGAGGTACCGCCAGCTTCTTGAGCCGTCGTAAACCAGTATGTCTTGTGTATCAGCTGGTAGGTATGGTTGCCGGGGAGCCATTAGCCGGTTCCTCCACCAATACGCATTGGAGAAGCGTGGCGTAGAATTACCCCCAGAGTGACGTTGAGTTAATACATCAAGCTCACAGTTACCCTATGAACTTCTAAACAAGCTGTGATCAATACTTAATGAATTATTCAAACGAAACTTGGTAGGTACTAAATGTATCTAGAATAATAATTCTACCTAGATACATAATGGTATTCCTAATGGTATTCCATTAATCTATTTTCTTGTGCTTTCTGGCGTTTGTAGGAGAACTATAGTCATCTAGATCAACTATAAGCAATTCTAGAAAGTAGGTAACTACTTTTAGACGTTAGCTCACAAAATGGCTTTTCTCTCTGCGAAATAACCCTGTAAATCTTTCAGCTCTATTAGATAACTTAACCAAATAATTTAATGCCGATAATTTATAATAAATAATGAAAACTTTACACATTGTGTACCGCGTACTGTAAACTATATTTTTAAAGTATGTTGTATAAAGTAAAGTATATTGAGAGAAGAATTCACTTCGTACGCAAGACTGACAACAGTTTGTTTGTTTTGTTTAGTTTTTCTTTTTTTTTTTTGTTTGTTTTGGGAAGAAAAGTCCTCGGACGGCGACGTCTAGGCAAAAGGACCAAAGGACCTCAGGCCGTCAATCGTCTAGGTGGACTGACGACCTCAAGAAGACAGGGGGAAAGCGGTGGATTAGGCCCCTGGAACAGGCGGAGTGGCGTCGATTAGGGGAGGCCTGAGTCCAGCATTGGACAAAATGCTAAGAGGAAGAAAAGAAGTTCAGTCAATTCGTTTTACTGACAATAGTGCGAATGACGACTTTGTAATTTTTCCTAAGTGTTGCAGTAATTTTCTTGCTATGATGTCACAAAAACGCATAGCAGGTCGGTCTATCTTTTTTTATTAAAAAAGTATAGTATCACTTAGTCTGGTCATATAAAAATCTTGAGGCAGGACAATTTTATATTTTCGACCAGCGACCGAAGCTGCAGAAAACCAACTAGTTCCTCGAAGATTATAAAACAGTGTCACCAAGGTTTCAATAAAGCACGATACGATAAAAGGGCCATAAAGATTTTATGCCCCCATCGTGCTAAATGCACGATAAATTTTTATGTGCGTGCAGATTCACGCAATTGCATTCCTATACTGCACATAAATGTATTTTAGGAGAAACGTTATCGCTTCTCTGCAGGATTAAAGGATTTAAACTGTAATGCTTAAATTCCGGAACGTAATCGCCAAGATTTCGAACTTAAAAAACTATCCATTTATGTATCTGTCACCTGTTGTAGGTCTAATGGCAAGGAAATGGAAAGAAAGTATCACAAGGAAACCTGTATGCGTGAGAATTCTTCACAATGTTCTCAACAGCATGAGATATTTACCAATCCACTATTATTGGCCAACAGGGTGGACTAAAATGGGATATAAAATATCTTTAAATTTGGAAATTATATTATCTTTCTTTTATTTCTCCTTACATTGGCATTTCTTCCAGTTACACCTGTTTGAGATAAATAATTGAAAGATCAAAGAAATATCATTAAATATAAGTTAGGAAAAGCATTAAGTAATGGAAATCTTTACATCATTTGAAATTTAGTTTTTACAAGTTTAAAGTGCACTTAGGAATATCTGAAAGCTAAACATAATTTTTAATATCATTAAAATATGATTTCAATTCCTTTGAAAGCAAAGATATCTTGGAGTTGACATAACCTTATTTTATTCAAATCTGTTTGTCGTATGACTTTGCGTTCGGAAAATTCATAAAAAACGTATCTCAATTTATAGTAACTAGTGCATAGTGGTGTACAGAAAAGTACAAAACATTGAATAGTGGCATAACATTGCTCTTTGACATCCAAAATTTTATGATTTCTTTAAGGACTGTAATGTTGTCAATGTGGAGTTCTTCGAAGCTTATTGGTTTGTTCAACAAATTTGCTATCTTGTCACTAGTTTATATTGGCTTAAACATATGGCGTTGACACGTGTAGTAGGCTAGTATTGGCAGTAAAACAAATTACTTTTGTCAGGCATTTTCGGCGAGATAGTGAACGGTTACATTCCGGGACTGTATAGCACCTTTTATTTAATTTTTTTTTCTTACTCCGATTATTACGAAAAAGCTTCTATTTACCTTGCAATGTTTGTATGTTACCTACGGATCGAATCTTGCAACTCATTTTTAAGGTATTTCTTCAACTGATTTAGATGAAATTTTGCATACTTCTTTAGTTTGGATGACGTTTGGATGACTCGTATATGACGGGCGGCCCAAAAGCTGACTTGTTATTTTTTATGAACTTCTATGATATGCGCATTAAATGAAAAGCTTGCTGCAGAAAGTACAAAAATGCTTTTTCTATATTCTATTAATCAACACGAGACATAAAACTCTAACCCAAGAGCTCGCAGGCAATTTTCGAGAAGTGATTGAGGCATTTTGTTTTTAGGCATTATCATGAATGAATTGATTATTTTAGTTGATGGAATTTTATGATGCTTCAAACACTTCTTGAAATATGTCTGCTAAGGTGGCTGTACCTACCTATTCTGAAATTCATACATCAGTGGGTATAGAAATTGAATTGATATTCGAGGCTCGACTGTGAGTTAGTAGCCAATTTGGCATAACTGAATCAAGATCCGTACTGCTTTAGTTGGCATAACGAGATCTCCTTGATTGTTGATAAAATAAGCACAATAACTATCTACTGTTGTACTTATTTAAGCAGATTAAATCGATGTTATAATACTACAAACAAACATACTTTTATGTAGTTTGTAACTCAAATAACTTCCACTAAACATCGTGAAGAAATGCCTGCATGCCTGAGAGTTCACAAAAATGTTCTCAAAGGTCAGCGTGGTGGACTAAGACTACATTCTGCGAAGAGACCCGACCCTGCAGTGGGTCATTAATGGGTCACAGACATAACTTCCACATCACACATTACATCCCTATTACCTACACTACTTAACAGTTTAACATCTTTAAAAGGCGGCTTTAGCGGTTTAGATTTATAGCAGTAAGAATTTTTGTACACTTTATTGTGGTAGATAACCTTAAACGTACCTACTTCAAGATTTTCTGAATCATTACTGAAAATGGAGATTCGGTCTCAACCTAGTTATCGTAACGAGAACTCGATTCTAAAAAGTAAATGCTCTTAGTTCTACTAGTGCCTTCTAATATTTGTCATGTGAAAATATGTTTTCATCTTTACCGTTACAATTCTTTATAGTCATATCGGTTATTATGATTGAAATGTCTATCTAATGGCTCCATGGATAGAAGTTAGATCGAAAATCTTTCTCTTTGCCAAAGTTCTAGATTGTAGAGGTTTATAGAGCTAATATTTACGTGTTACGTACGTACCTACGTAATAAATATTCTCACGTCTGTTGTTGCCGAAATATATGGCTTATAACCTCATAATATCTTCACTTAAACTTTAAACCTTTCACTTTATAAGGCTTCTGTTAAGCGTCAGGTTACGAATACGTGAAAACTGCTAAATGGTATTAAGATAATAATGTTAGTCTTAATATAGCGATAAGTCTTATAATTTTTCTTATAAAATAAAATATTATAATATACTAGCTGACCCCGCAAACGTTGTTTTGCGATATAAGTTATCGAGCGTTAATTTTAAAAATCGACTATTAAAAAGTAGGGGTGGTTGATAGAAGGATGACAATTTAGGTTTGTATGTATTTTTTGATGCCACATTATTTAAAAATAAAAATTAAAAAAAATGTCCAAAAAGTAAAATAAAAATGTTAGATGTGGACAACCCTTATCACTTAGGGTATGAAAAATAGACGTTAGCCGATTCTCAAACTTACTGAATATGCATATAAAATTTCATAACAATCGGTCAAGCCGTTTCGGAGGAGTATGGTAACTAAAACTGTGACATGAGAATTTTATAGAGAAAGATTACGTCAAATAGCTCTGACTTCTGAATACGCATAAATAAGTACTTTGACGATAGTGATCATATTCAGGGCACAGCAGTAGTATGAGAAATGCACGAGTTTACGACTTCTTGCAAGCATAGCTTACAACCAGGGATGTTACGGATATGAAATTTCGGATACGGATAGGTTTCGGATATAGGAATGATTATTATACCGGATACGGATACGGATAAGGATATGAAATTATTTCGGATTATCCGTTAGTTTCGGATAATTTCGGCTACAGATACTAAGTTCTTCTCATACTTATCACTGTGTTGTGATTTTAGATGAAGTTTTAGCAATGTAGTGCCACCTCCTTTCTGTCAAAAGCTTTTACCACATTGCTTACATTTTGCGAAATCGCCAGTCATTTCATCAAAAAATAACCAAATTACACTCGATTTAGGACGCATTTTGCGCCAATTTAATCCATTCCGTACCACAACATTTTTGTTTCAATGTGTCGAATAATTTGTAAATATAAAATTTAGCTCACAAGTTAGTTAGTTACGAGTAGGTATCATAAGACGACAACAGAAGAAAACAAACAATGCGCGCGGCTTGTGGTTCGTGTGCCCGGCCGATCAGAACAACTTGTCATAACGTGTCTCAGTTAGGCTCCGCCCCTATCCGATATTATCGGAAGCGTTTATTTCGGATTCGGTTACGGTTACGGATATTTTTTTATATCGGATATCCGATAGTTTCGGTTACGGCTACGGAGCTCCCTAACATCCCTAGTTACAACTATTAATTCCGCCTGCTTTTTAGAGGCAGTCTACGTCCAGTAGCGTACTTCAAAGGGCTGATTGAATAGAATAATTTTGCCTGATAAAAGGCCGTCATCAAAACGAGAAGTTTCACAGATAATGCAAATTGCCCTGAAACAAGAGACATTTCCATCTCCAACTCCAAACGTCTCGTCGTGACTAATGTTTGTTTAGATTGCAAGCCTGACGGATCTTTCCCGGTCCGTTCTTAGATAGGAATACATAAACTTTATAGCAAATTACTGTTTAAATTTATTTAGATGGCTTGTAGCAGGCAGAATGAAGGTTCAATTTTAATTTGTCTGCACCCTATTACTGATTCCCCATAATGTTCTCAAAGGCAAGTAAAGTTCACTAAATCCGCATTAATTAGGCCAACTGTAGGATTTCCCACAATTGGAAAATTGTGGGAAATCCTGCAGTAGGTCAATGCATTAATTCTTAGGTGCTAGTTGCAACACATTTTACATATCTTTTCCCTCTTACAGTGAGGTATATACATCGATAGATTTTTGTTCACACTGAATGCAGAATGCACAAATGATCAATGGACTACTGCATACCTAGATGGCAAACACGGTCGTTTGTTCCTGTTCGATATTGAAACTAAAAAATACATTTATATTCACGTCAATGCATTAACGTAGCTACTTCAAATAAAAATGAAGAGTTAACATGAATAACCCCCATTGGTTATTCATGTTAACTCGTTAAATCTATGTTTCAAATAAAAAATCTGTTAGTTATTCACGCAACTCTACTGTAGAGTTACTCACTATAAATTGGCGTAGAATTTGAATTGGCAGCAACTGATAAAAGGATGAGCTGCACTGCGGTCCAACAATTGACGATAACGAGTTACCTACTGAAAGGATTGACTTCCAACTATATCTAAATGTTTCTTTGCGATCGCTATTCCAAGATTTTTATGCAGTAGGAGCCCATCTTATGTTTTCTTCGTAAATATTTTTGAAATTATTATATTTTGACGTAGTAAAAAAACATTTAGGTCTTATTTCGAAACAAAGCGGTGATAGCCCAGTGCCTAATACGGCCTCTCTCAAAGGGTTTGGGTTCGTAAATGAATAGTATCGTACCTACGCATCAATGACGATCTTAAAGGGTTTTTGCGCTTTATGAAATGAGACATCTCCAGCTGTAACGGTGAAGGAGAACATCGAAAAGAAACCTGCATGCCTTAACCTTCTTCATAATGTTCTCAATGGGATGTGAAGTCCACCAACCCGACCCTGCAGTGAATCTCCTCTCACCATAAGAAGTATGTAGGCCTTAGTCCACCACGCTGGCCTACTGCGCGTTAGTGGACTACACGTATACTTAAACGTAATTATACAAACAACGTATACATTATTTACGCATAAATATAATTCGTTTAAGTGAAATAAAAGCTCTTTGCCACTTATTAAAGTAATGTAAATCACCCGCTCTATATCTAAATACAAAGGTTTCCTCATCAAAGAGCTATCTTGAACAACAATATTAAATTTGTCCCAATTTAATCATCTCTCAGATCCGAAGTACTTCGGGAACCGGTCCGAAATGAAGACATTATGTAAATATGTCTTATTCAATCACAATTCATTAGGGAGACTTCGGGAATTTGAAGAGGTTTCGGAAAAATATAAGGAAATAATTTCCCCGATAGCATTAATATTTTAACAGCGCAAAAGGTCAAGAAGACTTATATTTTATAACTTTATAACTAAGAAAATCTAGGGTTGTTAAATCAAAATTTTTCCCTGTACAGTTATTATATTATTATCAGTAGCGAACGAAAAATCCAGCACAAATATTGTTAAATGATTACTGTAGCTTACACAAAGGAGAGTGTAGCGGTAATAGCCCAGTGGATTAGAATTCGACCTCGAATCGAGGGATCCGGGTTCGAATCCCAGTGGCACAAGACTTTGTAAAAAAAGTTATGTGCGCTTTATAAAATTAATTATCACCTGCTGTTACGGTGAAGGAAAACATCGTGAGGAAACCTGCATGCTTGAGAGTTCACAAAAAAATGTTCTCAAAGGCATGTGAAGTCCACCAACCCGCAGTAGGCCAGCGTGGTGGACTAAGGCCTACATCCCTCTCATTACGAGAAGGAGACCCGACCCTGTAGTGGGTCATTAATGGGTTACTGACAGACACAAAGGAGAGTAAAATGTTGTCTAACGACGGATACTATAATAGATATAGACTACTTTTTTTTCTTTTTTTTTTCTTTACTAGCTCTATTTACTTACACAAAGTTTTTTATAGCATTTGAGTAGCAAATGGGTTAAAGACCACCTGATGGTAAGTGAGCCACGTTTATCCTAAAATCGATAAGAAATCCTATCTGAGGTTGTATGCTTTGCTTATGAGGACGATGTTCGCCTAAAATAAAGTATTTCCAACTCAAATAGAGTTTTTTCTAAAGGTAAAATCCTGAGCTTAATACTAAGGAACCCCCTATTAATCTTACTTCCCTTTGCAGAAGAAATGAAAACGCAAGCCCCGCTATGTATCACTTTGTACGGCACAAGTACTTTATAATAATTATTTGGAGACCTTTTTTCTACGAAGAGCTTCAAATAAAAAATGGTGGTAGGAAAATTCTTCATGCCGCATTTCTCACATTTATTTTGGATTTTACACGATCCGTTTAAAATTATAATAAGTCTGGGCAGAATTTTGTCACTACTACATAAATAAATAACGCTTCACACTCATAGCCCTACACAAGGATTCCCTGTGTCTTGGTTACAATAGACACTCACAAGAAACACATACCCAGACCAGAAACATAAATTTAAACTCACCATTCAAATCTCTGCTCCGCTGAGAATCGAACCCAGAACTAGGAGGCATGTGAAGTCCATCAACCCGTACTAGACCAGCGTGTGGACTAAGGGCTACATCCTTCTCATTGTCAGATACGATCCGACCCTGAGTTAGTCATTAATGAGTAACAGACATTGTAATAAGGATATCGACTCATTATTGTTTATTTTCGGAAACTCAGAAATTGCACCAGCGTGAAGTTCACGTGTCACGGAAAGAAGAACAAGGGTTAAAATTGATGAAATTACTTTTCTTAATTGAATGTCTCACGGTCATGTTGGTACATATATTTCGCTACACATCCGTAGCATGCAAACAACCGCATACGAGGACGGTGTATAAAATTACTTTGAAATCCAGACCCCGCTACCCGCAAAGGTTAGGGCGTAGTGTAAGCGGATTTTGAGAAAATTTTGGACAAGATTAATTAAATTCAATACAACGATTACCCATGTATTATCAAGAATACTTAATACATAATAATTTAGTCAAATGTTTGCTGTATCAATCTTTAATCAATTGATAGAGCTGCTAAGATATTCATAGATATTTTACCATGATCATTATGAATCTGTCTGTCTTTGTTATGGTTTCTAGCATAGTTATAGTTATAGCAGCTATATATAATAGTGCCTTATAACGATTACATGTCTAAGAATATAGCGGAAGAAGCTAAATGTCTTTACTTTGAAAAAAGAAGGTAAGGTAAGAAGGTGAAGAAGAGGCTAATATAAGTTACCTTTTAAGTTACTCAAGAAAATGAATGGGCAATGGAATTTGCTTGGAGGTTTCGTTTGTAAACTTTACGCGCGTACGCTTATAAACGCTTGCTTAATTACACACACAAAGGCGCGTTTTTGTGTGCGTAATTAAGCAAGCGAGCTTTCGTACAGTGAAACAACATGCATAATCTTAACGCACACTATCAACCGAACCCGCCTTCGTGACATAAAACAATATTCGCTTGCAGCATCAATGTAACAACACAGTCCTGAACTATCCGTGATTAAAGTTTAATATGAATTGTTGGCGAATCCGGATGCGAAGGCTATCGATTGAATATTGAATGAAATCTCGCTGATCCCGGCTGATGAGGTTCCATTTTTATGATTCCTAACAAATGAAGCAATGATTGCCTTTCATGATTGTTTTCCTGTATCAATACTTTACCCATTGTACGAATTTAGTTGAATTGTTAATATATTTCCTCTTTTATTATTACCTACTTTAATGTCTTTATTATCTACGACTTTGAAATAAATTTGAAGTCGTTTTTTGAAGTCGTTAACAACTAGCATTTGATTAACCCACACATAGCGTCTGATTTAAACTGGTAAATTTAGCCAAATAGTGAATTAAAAAAGGATAAGGTTTAATATTGACATTTTAAACTAAAATATGTTAACCAAGAACGAATTAGTAGAGCGAAATCGCTTTAATCTTCTTTTTGCCGGTTAAAAATGTAGGTACATGACATTTTAAAGCGCTAGAGAATTTCATATGTTCTTGCGGCGGGGACTAAAAATGATTAAAGCATATTTTAATTTTTAATCTCCGGCTTTCGTTCGCTTAACGACAAACTTACGACACTAATTTTGCAGTAACAGAGGGGAGTTCATCTACAAAATTATATTTGGAAGACAAATGATATTGCTACAACCTATAAGAAATATAATGAGAGACTATTTCTTTTTGGCCTGATAATCCACCTTAAACCTATATTAGTCCTCAGCAGTACCGGTAGTTTGTAGTATGGTAGTGACTACCGGATACCTACTGGTGGCCTGAGTATCATAAAAAAATTGGCTGATTACAAATCTAATATTATTAACTCAAAACCATTTACTCAACACCATACACTCAACATTCTGATGTTGTAAACTTGTAAACCTCGAGTGGCGACCCCAATGGACTACAAAATCCGGAAAGGAAGGAAAGAGAGAAGCCTGGCGGTAAAAACTATAGCTGTTACGCACATAAACCGTCATTACATAAGTAGATCACTCTAAAACTAGTACAAAATTTAAGTCGAATTTGTAAAACATTTCTTTTGATTAACTTTATAGCCCATATTATAAAGAGGTCGTAAAACACAGCAATGGATCCACTGTGACCCATTAGCTCGAACACGGGCCCGTTTAATTGAATTCCACTTATAAACCTTCACGTTACCGACAACACCTCTTTGTATTTACTGTATTGTACCTTATGTTTTGTTATTATAACACTGCGCCCGGTGTAATAAACTTTGTTTATCACTTGCGATTAATGTATCGTTCAGGTATCTCATACTTATTACTACTGAATCTAGCAATCTGTAGAATAGTTGTTACATTTATAACATCGTGACATTTACCTGTATATCTTTGAGGGAAAGCAAAAATGCCTATACGAATAGGTACCTATAGCAAGAATTCAATTAGTTCTATACATTGGTGAAGGAATTTTAGATCTTGGACAATCAAATTCTTAATTTACCTCCTTCATTTTAACTTTACCTCTTAAATATAAGTGTAAATAAAATTCAAACTCTCACATTTTAAAATCCTAGAAAACGAGTCAATGTTTAGCCTTCTCGACCCATTTGTCAATGTAACTGCTTCCTTAAAGCAGGAGCACTTAGCCGCTAACTTTAGAACTTAGAATAATTATACATAAAGCTAAATATTTGCTTGTTTATGGGTAGGTACCCAATTTACAATAGCATGTGTACTCGAGCCCTAAACAAACATTGGCGACAAATGTTTGACGACACACGCTTGCGTTATGCCGGGAATAAATAATTCACGTTAATCGACTGAAAACCTAGAAAAAAACGTTTTTTTTTTCATTGTCCAAATCAAAAAATCTTTAGAGAATTAGAATAATAATTATGGAAACTATTACTTTCCGATAGACATTATCTAAATATGTGTTTACGAGTAGATACTATGTTATGCTTAAGAATACTTTGGAACACCAAATGACCATTTTAGGCTTCAAAAATAAGAATACAATTTTGGTACTCTATCTTAAAACTGCTGCGTCTCGACTAAACTCTTCAAATAATTTTTGGCAACGAGTTTCATCTTACGTTACCAGTAAAAGAAAAGACCGTGGGCACAGCAAATAAATTATATAATAAGAGTATGACCGATAAAATAAGAAAACTAATAGGAAAAAATAAACATTATTTTTCCATCTCGTAATTGAAATGTCATACTTCCGTCGAGATCAAACGCTTCCAGTGAACAACATGACTCTAGCAAGGCAATTAATATTACTGAAATAACCAACGGATGTCTATGTCTCGTTAATTAAAATTTCATCGATCATTTTCAATATTTTATAAATATAATAAAGGAAATCCGTTAATGATATTCGCGTCATAACACAACTCTACCCAAGTAGTTTTTAATACCTAGATTGTCCTAGATCGTAGGAAAATATCTGTTATGATTAAATATTATCCATCGTTAGATATTTAAAAGTGCCTTGCTATGATGATGCTTTTGATTGATTCGTTAGTACTGCCGACTACGTTAGCCCAGACGTGGTCTCCTCTCTAACAGCCGCCTACTCCAACGTTTGTCAGATCTGAGGCTGATGTGACCAGCCCATTGCCACTTAAGCTCACCTTTAGTGCTATGCTGATGACCTTTAGAGATATATATCCCGCGACAAACGCCCCTCAAGCCGCGTTGAGATCCTTTGATCGTCAATGCCTTTTATTGAACAAGGGTACAAAAGACTTCGATTTCGAGAAAGAAAAATTCCGCAAGTTCCGCAAAATCAACAATCCTCGCTTTGTCATTGAGTCCATAAAATAATGTAAATAATGTTCTTCCTAAGCTTCTTAGGCGGTTTTGACAGTTGTATAAGAACTATCGTGCAATTATTATAAAAGTAGGGCAACTAAATAAGTACTTATTCAATTTTACTGACCAAAAGCCTAATAATACGTACTGAGACCGTTTCAACTTAAATGACGTTTGTTAAACAATAATAGGCTTTGAAGGTTTTAATAAAAGTATTGGTTTTACGAAATTGCTAAGTGGGTAGATACGTTGCTACTTTAGAGCATTATGGTGTAACATAATTTATTCTCGCAGCAACACCAGTAGTTAATATTTGAAGAAGTTCATGTGTTTTTTAGAAAGTTATTAGTGCCACTGGGATTCGATCCCGGCCCCCTCGATTGAGAGGTTGAATTCTAAGCTACTGGGCGATCAATTAAGTTGATCAATAACTGAAAGTTGCAACATTACTACTCTCCAATTCTGACTAGTGGTAGTAACTGTAATGTAGAGTAAGTGTACTTGCACTTTAGTTTAGGTACAAGTGGCTTCAAGAACAATAGTGAATCGCAATCTCCAGCCATCCCGGGCGCTGATCTGTGAACACGCCATGTTTTGCTCTCCCCGGCCCCACTTGCAACAGGAGAATTACTTTAAATTACTCCGATATTCTTGCTGCATGCAAATGACTATTGTCATTTCCATTACTCTACTGTATTACTGTTATACCTGCACTTTAATTAAGGAACAGTGCTGGTCACAAGAACAATAGTGAACCACTTGGAACAGATGAAAACTACTTTAAACTACTCCGATATTCTTGCTTTTGTCAGTTCACGCGACTTGAGGGGAGCAGTTATTCCGACGCTCGTTTCTGTGCGCGGAGTCTTGGGTTTGATTCCCGGCGGAGCAGAGATTTTTGGATGAGTTTAAATTTCTGTTTCCGGTGTTATAAAATATCGTAAGTTCAGATATGTATATGATAATGAAAGATTAATTGGTATCTCGTAAATACATTTTTACCTAATAAAAGGGACGCCGTGTACAAAATAGTAGTATCTTTTTCACATGTGAAGAAGTTCGCAGTTAATCGTATTTAGGGTAGGTAAGGGTAACTTATAACCAAATGTGTCACGTTTAGAAGTCGCTTCCGCCACGCTCCAATCAGCAGAAAGTTAGTTCAAATTACGACTTCCTTCCGTTAGTCAGAAGTTGTACTGTGCACCCACTGTTTGTTCTCGTTCTAAGGAAATCATGTTATACTACTTCCAACTAGCTCCTACTAATGAATACTCTATAGTGATAGGAGTGATAGCCCGGTGGATAGGAATTGGGCCTCTTTCTCGAATCCCATTGGCAATAATAAATTTCTTAATAAAAAAGTTATGTGCATTTTATCAAATTATAATTATGAATTGCCGTAACAGTGAAGGAAAACATCGTAAGTTAAGTCTCCGTCGCTGCTTGGTGGAGAAATCATGAGAAATCAAGAAACCTGAGTGGCGCAGGGACGCTGATGCACAGAGTATGGGTTCGATTCCCAGTAGGGCCCCTGATTCACTAAGTCCCAAAAGATTTCGTACCGATATAGTGTGACATCAAACCGTACGTCATTTCATAAACTCGGCACGACAAGGAATCTTAAATGTCTATTCTATAAGGCACACAATGGATTGTCACTATATTTGACTTTTAAGCCATTTTTCACTTTTTATCACTGGTAAGACACCACATTGCTGCGATATGAGTGTGAATGGTCACACAGAATCAAGCCCCAGATCACAAATTTGAATGATGCGTGTAAATTTCTGTTTCGGTTCTTTGTATGTTATTGCCTTGTGTGTGTCCATGGCACCAACGACACAGGAAATCCCAGTGTGGTCCTATGAATGTGAAGCGTTTTTAAAATACTACTAACTACTACTTTGCAAAAATATTTCCCACAATAGCCAGGCTGCCTCTCCCACGCGTCTATCGGATTGCAATAAATATGCATAAAAGGTGATTGATGGCCTTATATGCCGCATTACGTATCTAATCTTTGCTGATACGTTGGTGAAAGAAGCGAATGTTTGGCATGAAATATGATGATTTTATACAAAAAAGTAAGCTTACAATACAAAACAATATGCTTCATTGTACACCGAAGAAAATATACCTACAATTGTATAGAATTTTAAATTTTTATTGCTTAGGTAGCAATTTCTTTCAGACATACCAGTGAAAGTACATTTCAGTAAATTTACAAATTCAAATGCGAATTTAGGTTTGAGATTCAATCAGTGCCTCAAACATGAACACTATCGTTAAAGTATTCGTATAGTTAACGTGTGCCATTAGTATGGGAAGATGTCAGACAGACTGACATAATATAACATACTAATGACTAACGTTTACCGTACGAATACTTTAACTTTACTGTACCTGCTCATGGCACTGATCTGGATGTGTTTACCCCTTTCTTGTGTGGATCCACTGCACCTAGGATCCTTGACGCCTAGACCTTACTAGATTCCTTAAGCCTACTAGATTCCTAGACTTTGAAAGCAGCCCTAGATCCATTTGTTTTTAGTCCTTTTGTACCTAAATTTTAAACTATAATCTTTATACTGAGAGTCGAGAGACTTATTTTGTAAAAATTGTAAAAAGAATAATTCTAATATAAATGTTTTAAACTATCAAAATCTTCAATAACAAAAATCTTTTTAAGTACCCACCGGTGTGCAACACGTGTGACTGAAAATGTCATTCAACTTTGAGCAAATTTAATAAAACTTGAGAAAAACTCACGTTACTTATACGATAAACAAGTCTCCAAAGTTTGGGATAAAAATAACGTTGTCGCATTCGGAATATTTTACAGTTGGATGTAAAAATTAATTTTCGAGAAAGTTTTTCTAGATAAAAGAGAAATCTAATAATAAAATCTAGATACGCGTTGTCAGTCACCTAAAGTAGCAAAAAATGTCAATCTGTCGTTCTCGTTATACACGAAGAAATAAAATAAAATAAAAACAACATAAAATAGGTGGTCTAGTAACCGTCACGAGTAATGAGTCCCTACAGATGATTAGTGGGGATATTGTACACTTTCGGCCAATGTAACGGCCTAAGACCATACGCTGGAATCGCTAGACCAATAGACGACGTACACTGACTGACGAACCAATCGCGTGAACTAACAGCGCAGTAAACGTCAAACCGACTAATAAAGACTGTGCTTACGACTTGCCGAATTTACTGAAGATCCTGTTAGTGCTAGTTCCTGCATGGCACCTACCAACGTTCTAAAGATACCATTGCCTGCCGCTCGCCGAAACTCAATTTGATATTAGAGTTTTTATTCCATAGATAGCAACACCAACGCAATTGCCAACGCCGAGTGATGGCAATGGTATTGCGCTAAATAAACTCATTTGTTACATCTATACAATTAAGATTATAAAATGAAATATCACCTCCATAACGTTCTCAAAATGTGAAGTCCACTAACTCGCAATAGGCCAGCGTGGTGGGCAAAAGCCTACGCCCTTGTCGTTGTGCGAGACCCGGAGACAAAGCTTTCACGTATAATATTTTAAAAAGCTATCACACACAAAACAAAATACTACACTTGACTCGCTTCTTTTTCTGAAAAATGCTTGCTCCTTTTAAGTAAAAACAAAAACGCGGAACACGATACACGTAGAGTGCATTCACTAATGACGCTTTAAAAGCTTGGACCTGAAACTCAACCAGCGAAAAGTAAATTGTAAAACGTTAAATTCATTAAAGTTTAATTTGAAAAAACTTTAATGAATAAATATAAGAGTAATAAAAATATGAGAGTAAACTTTTGACAGCTAGAGTTTATTTAACAACTCATTTCTATTTTTGAGCCTTTTTATTTAATTTATCGTATCGTAATGTATCCCAAAAATGATTGAAATTGGCGCATTATGTTACGTTTCTTATTGATATTATATTATGGTATAAATAATATTTTTTTAATAAGTTTATTGGTCAGTGCAGCCCATGGACCCGGAAGAACATGCTGCTTTACGACGGGTTAAGAGGCTGGCGGTAAGGTACCTCCCAGAGCTACTATGGCTCTATCACCTAAAATTTTAAAAACATCTGTTAGTCTATAGTCCATGTTTCGTAGCAAAGATGCTATAAGTTCAGAAGCAGTGAGTGAGCGTGGATTTTGCAGAGCACATTTCATTGTCTCCGTCACGTGCCTCTTGACACCGTCTAAAGACAAGTTAAAGTGAGCCGTTCTTAATAACACATTCTAAGAATTTATTAATTTTTTAAAGTGAACGAATTATTTTTTCTGTAAATTTAAATGTTGGTAAATTTTTGGGACCAATTTTAACAATCTGTATGTAAGTACGTAATATTAAAAAAAATATCTTTAACAATTTATTTGATTTCTCAAGAATGTTGCTTGTAAATTTTAGGGTAATGAACAATACTTAGCGGTGGCATGCCACTATTATGCTAGATTTAACTGTTTATGGCCCAAATTTTTAAAAACAAAATACAATGTGAATTAATCGAGCGCATATACATAATATAATTTTCGTTCAATAATTATAACTAAAAACATAATTTATATCACCTTAAAACTGTTTACCGAGTACTGAATAACACAAAAACCAAACCATGTCAAATAAACATGTAAGTACGTAGCAGTGCTAGTGCTAAATGTAGGAAAAAACCTGACCCAAAAAATCGCGTTCGACGCTTACATTTACAGCCACTTCTATTTTTATGAAGGCTCTATCGAAAGGGAGATAGTCCAGTCGGTGGGCGTTTTTGTCTTGCCTTTTGCAAGGTGTAGTCACAATTTTGAAATATGTTGTTGAGGAGTGACTAAAGCTGCCAAACTCAAGTCCCACATGTATCGATGTAGCAGTTTAAGACTATTTTTAAGGGAATGCTTTCTCCATTTTTCTCCGCCCATTTTAGACCGATTTAGGAAATCGATTTATGAAATCCTTTTTTTTTTCGGATAGCATACGCAACACTTCCGATTGGTTCCCGAGATAAAGAGTGGAAATCCTGAACGGAGTGGAATAATTGAAGATAACGGTATTTGGAGATACATTGTAACTACCTATACAAGTTTATTAGTATTTATTATTATTTAGTAAGACAACTTCTTTTGTATCCCTACTGACTAGAGTAAAAGGTAAAAACAGAGCGCGACGACACTTAAAGCCGATATCAAATTGCCTTCAATATTCAGGACGGTTACGCCGGAAAACGGCCGGTAGATAAATAGTAAAAGTATTTACCTTTTCAGCTCTTTGGTTTATAGGCGTAGTAAAAAAATATATTTTAGATGGATCCTTATTTTTTTAAAAGTCTGACTGACAATATTAAACGGAAAGCTTTTATTAACCACTTCAAAAAAGGAGTAGGTTATAACGTTCGAGTTCTACATTTTTTATGTATTCATTAATATAATATTTAAAAATGTTTATAAAATTATTTCTTTCTTGTTAGTTTGAAGGCTGAAGACATTTTTGTTAAAAATAATTTATTATTCAATGAATATAAATGATTATAAAATCCTTGGTTGCCAGCTTATTTGTTATAAAAAAAAACATTAATCATCCACTAACACGGGTGTTGCCACTCTTAAGCCACGCATTCACTGCAGTGTTTCCCTCCAAAAACATTTTATAGTAATTAATCTTCTGTAGTTGACGTATCCAGGAATACCTTGGGTTTTTCTCGTCTTTTAATCGCGACCCTTCGAGGTGTTTTTGTGGGGAAGATATATCGTTAAACGAATCTCTACCGAGCTTTACTCAACCTTAACCCAAATCCATGATGGCTAATTAATTTTTAAGATAAGATAAACCTCCTTAAATTTGCACTAAAATTTTTAGATTTAATAATCGAACGTCAGATATTTGATTAACGAACATTAATCAAGAGTTACTACATCAAAACGTGCAAATCGATTCAAAATCAAAAAAATGCGAACGTTACTTAGTCTGTTTATCTCTTCTTCACGCCTAAACCACTGAACCCAACTCGATGAAATTTGGTACAAAGATATTTTGAGATCCGAGAAAGGACATAGGACAGTTTTTATTTCGGAAATCCTACGGGAACGGGAACTATGCGAGTAAATCGAGACCTGGTAGACAGTCTAAATTAAGGGCAGGCCGACACCTGCCGGGTTTATGTACAACTATTCTTGTACATAAACCAGAAAAAGCTGTACTCCGAAGGCTAGTTACTATGAAACCCGGACCACAACGTCTCACAAATTCTAAACTTTATTTTCCTAGCAGTCTACAAATATAGCGAAGGAAAGTTCTCAGAGTTCCTTTCAAGAAAAGAAATCGTTTTCCGGTAGCAATTAAAATTTTCTCCAAGCTGCATTTCATTTTCTTTTTTTTTAATTACAACCATGTAACAACATTTAAATTTACATTATTTCGTCATGAAATGTTTTTACCGCTTTTAGATACTAGAATTTACCTATTAAATAATGAAGAATCTGAAATAACATATGATTATTCATTGTTTTAAATAAACTTGTAGGAGTTGTATTTGAATACATAACAGCTATTTTTACTTTTACGAGTAGCTACCTAGGTATTTATTTAGACACCAACACCTTTCAACATTTTAAATAGAAGTATTTCTATTTTTATGTCGTCCAAGAATAGAAAGGTTTCTGATCTTGTATCTTTAAATACTCGTATTTAAAATGTCCCATGCCCCGTGAATTTTATTTTTTAATAAACCCAACCTTTAAATCCATCACGATCAATTGATGTAGGTTGCATTTGTTATGTTTAACATTGTAGGTTATTAGAAATCAATGACTTGTAATTTGACTATAATGGCTTAGCATAATAATAGAAACTGTATTGATATTATCTGGGAATGATTTGGAAGTTGAAATAACATTTTAGTAATAGAACGTTTAAAAGAACGTTTTACTAATAGTTGTTTTTTCAGAATTGTAGCTGCATTTTAACCTTATAATTTTGTCGTAATAGTTTATACCTACCTAGAGTTTATACCTAACTCGCTTAATTTCGACGACAAATCTACGCGAGGATAAATCTACAGAAACTCCATCCCTTACTTTGGGATAATGGGATGCGGAAAGGATTCCTTTAAAAGATTTAGCAGTAACACGTGCGAATATATTCCTTCTCTAAGCTTATTTCCTTGTATAAGACTGTTGATCAAGGATACCTACATAATTCACAACGTTTTTGAGTATATGTAGGTACATGTATGTAACCCAAAAATTACTCATCACTCGGGTCAATTTTGTTCAACCTTCACTTATCATCTTACTGAATAAATTGTGAGTGGGCTGCCTGAAAAATTTATATTATTGTGACTATGATTATGTAATCAAAAATATTTTTTTATTGTTTATCTTACCAAACTTCATTTTTTCATAAACAAATTTTGAAAAAAAAATCAAAATTAGTTTAGTTTCGTCCCTTAGTTTTGAGATAATAGCATGGGAATAGGATCCCTTTAAAAGGTTTAGGAGCCCGTGAAACGTATAAGTAAATTCCCTGCTTGACCTCATTACTTTATGTTTTAGGACCTTCTTAGAAGATTTCCCAGTAACTTTTCCGAGTACATAAAGTACATTCATTCAATTCACTACACAATATACAAACATATTAGCCAGAAAATCATGTTTCTCCCAATAATTTCCTGGCATTGGATAATAACCCTATTTGAATCAACAATATAATAGCATCACATCATTAAGGAATATTTTTACCAATAATAATAGGCCGCAAGTAAATGAAAGTCTATTCAATACAATCTTTGTAATTCGCTTACGTTGGTACGAGCACCGTCCTTTACATCTGTCAAAGGAACAAAGAAAGAAAAAGAACATTTATTTGAAAAAAAAAATAAAGAAATAAAGAAAACATTTATTTCCAGCATAAATACTACACACGTAAATACTACACTGGTTTAAGTAAACACAAATATGAGAAAAAGGGTTCTATATAAAATACCCAAAACGGAAAAAATATAATACTAAGTTCTCGTATTCAAGTATAATAAATTCTTATAATCCACAATATTTGAATCCACAATACCATCTTCAGATTAACGTAGGTATACAGCACAATAGCTAAACCGATAAAGGAGTAAAAATATTTTTATCCATCAAACGGATAAGTGCCTACTTACAGGAAGGTCAAATTATGATCAGAGTAAGAATATCTCTCTCTACCTTTACCTTTTTATGAGATATTATATGAAAATTATACTTTAAGCAATGAAAATCAATTTAAATTGAACTTGGCAAATGGTTATCATCATGATCGTGCCTGGGGAGCGGCCGTGCTCCGATTACTATACGTCATGTCGGAGTTTTGTATATATTCTAACGATGTAGAAACTTCGATAGCGTGATTCAGGCATACTAGTGGCGTCATCACTTGACGAGTTGTGGAAGTCGCCACAGAACCATCGATATGATTTTATTTTGTCTGTCACTTTTCTAAAATCGAATTAAAAAAGTGTTTAGGAAATTAACCACACCATAGGTGGCTGTGAATATATGGGAAAATAGTAAATTCAGTATTCACGTAATAGATAACTCACATAAAACCTCAGATTATCTACAGTTCAGAAATATTCACAGTAAAAATATTTTCCGACAATTTTTTACAACAAACAAACGTTATAATATGCTCATAAAGAAACAATGAGCGAATCGCCATTGTGCGCTAGATCTATCCCGCTAAGAGCATTCTATTCATGTTTCAATGCATTATTATACGGCCATAATATAATAAACTGTTTGCTTATTTTATCACTGACATTTTTTCTCGCTCGTGGACACATTAGCAGCATATTATTTTTATAAAATAATGTAGAAATAGCAAAACATTCCTTAATCTGGATTTAAAAGTACCCTCAGCTTCGACCACCTGGTAATTAAATCAGAGTTTTGAAAAGTTACCTATACAAACATTTAGTAGGATAGAATGAATCAATTGAAAAAAAAATATGAAAGAGACAATATACACAAAGCAGTAAAACAAAGGACTAAAAACGTTTTGTGTTTGAAATTAGTTAGGTATGAAAATCATAAAACTTTGAAGAATAACAAACCAGACAAATAGCTAGTAAAGTAGAATTAGTACTTAGTAGCGTGGGCGGCAGATATATCAAGAAAAGCTTTTATTCAACGACAAATAACAGTAGATAAAAACAACACCAAAACTTTTATAAAACTATTAAACAAATGCTTTGTTAAATCACAAATATTTGTTGTTCAACACGGATTGCTGTGGAGAGTGGAAACTCGAGTCACTCCTGTCATTTAACGACTTGTTTGCGACGTTTCAATAAATCAAACGAAATCAGATTTTTAAATTGATTTTGGTGTAGGGGTAGAAAATATAGCTATAGCCTTTATATTCTATAAAGGTAATATGTTGAAGTTCATGAATAAGTGGTGATATTACACTTGGTTTATTGCAGGTAAACTCTGTTTTACCAACTCATAAGAAATTAGTCAAAGTGTGGAAGTCATGTCTTAAATTTAAATGGTCATAATGTATCTTATTGTTAGTTTCTTAGTCATTGCGTTTTATACTAAAAAACTGTAAATACGAGTACGTAACAGGATCACGAGAAATGTAGGTAACGAATGTTAATAAAATTTTGGTAGAATAATAGCATATTAGCACTGAAAATCATAAAGGGTATATTTTAACCTGATACATAAAGGTAAAAAGTAGATACATTGGGTGCTTATAACGCCTTCTGTCTCACTCCACCAATCCAAATGGGAGCAGAATGGCGGAGCATGTTCCAGAGCTATTTGTGAACGAGGAGATCCATGCCCAAAAATGGGACATAAAAGATCAAACTTAAGAATTATACTATTCTCCGAATACTAAGCTCAACGTGAACGTACTCGTAGTCGCGAGTCAAAATCATTTTTGCTATAGGTAGGTACCTAAATGAAAACTGAAAAGACCAAAACTAATATATTTTCTACTTAATTTCTTCCCGTCAAAACGGCATTAATATTGATGTTCATGTCCTAAATAAACAGACCTCAGTAAATAAATGAAGACCTAAATAAATATCTTAAGCGATTTGGTGAATGGGTGGCCGAGGAAAGGACAATTCTTTTACTATTTATGTGGAACCAAGGGAGGTACGTACCACTCTTAGATTAACTACCTAAACATGCCATCGAAGACTTTATATAGGAACTCGTTTTATTTGAATGGGGCGTCACACTTAAAACTTAAAAATAAATTCGTACCTAACTGAACGTAGATACAGCAAACGTAATCAATCATGTCTAAAAAACAGATTTTTTTCTTACGCATCGTGAGAAAACCTGCATTCCCGGGAGGCACGTGAAGACCAACCCTCATTAGTCTAATGTTTTGGACTAAGGACTACATCCTTCTCATTGTGAGGTCACTAATGGGTTAAGGACAATTAAGCAAAATTTAAAATAGATATATTTATCCTAATCTAATGAGATAATCGTACAACCGCCTTGACCTGCGGTTTAGGTAAGATCGTATCCACTCGACCAAGAGATTGGAGATTGACTACATGTGTCACGTAAGTGACGTAAGTAATTGGATATTTGCTATGCGGCATAACTTGGAGTTTAATCTCAATATGTAACACTCGTGGGGCTCTATCGTGATGAGTCTAACAAGTTCACGCAGAAAATCGATCTTTATGTAATCAACGATTAGAAGTATCGAAAACAAACATTTGAACGCACGGACCTACGGATGGTGTAGTAGGTACATTAGTCGGACAACTTTTAATGAATTTCACTAAGAAAATAAGTTCCCTTGGTTGGCCACTAATCCGTTTCTCCACCAAATACATAGGTATACTGTAGAATACTGTACTAATATTCATTACAGCAATATACTGTAGGCCTTTTCCAGTTTTAGATTCTAGTCCACGAAGCCCAAAAAAAAAAGGCTTTAACTCACAAAACATTCTAATAATTCGCCCGAACCACCGAAAGCTGGCTGGCTGAAATGTGATGAAGGCTGAAAGTTGTCAGCCTTCATCACATTTCACGAGCAAACCTCAATTTTTTCGTCAAGTCCGGTTACCTAACTAAAAGTTTAATTAAACAACTTTGTTGAAAAGTTAGCATAGGTACCTACTAATAAATTCAGTTTTAAATAATTATAGACATCAATGTGACTGCGAATTATTTGACGCGTAAAAAAATTGAAGTTTTTGTACAATATGATGCAGGTTTGTACCTGTCTTCCTACTTACGTAACAGATGCATGGTGCTTTTTTTACTAATTGAGTAGCTAACGGACATGCAGGCCACCTGATGTTAAGTTGTCACTGCAGCCCACATCCTACATCAAATAGAGAAGAAATCCAATCGGAATTTCTAAACAGGTTAAAGTATCTTCGGGATGCATACCTCTCCAGCCGAAACACAATACATGAAAAACATGTCGCTTTGCGTCGGATTAAGAGGCTGGTAAGATATCTACTCGTATCTCCCAGGACGAGCGACTATGGCTCCACCACCACGTAAAAAACTTCAGCATTGGAGTCAAAGTCAGCAGTCTACAGACAAAAGTTTTTTTTTGTCTGTAGACTGCTGACGTCTTCATTCACTAACTGTGCCGTCATTCGTGGTCAGCGTTTAAGTATTTACACGTTCGGCACGCGCTTAAGTACTTGTATTCTGCAGGTATCGCATCGTTTCGAGTACAAAATTGTAAAGGAGTATCGTTCCCGTTTTAGGCGTTACGGCCTTTTTACGGCCAAACGAGCCAAGTTCCATTGTTTCACTTTCACAAGCGCTGGCGGCTCGCCCAATCAAAAATTTTAATTGAATATCGAAACTTTCACTAGGAACGTGCCAAAAATGGAAATACATACGGACTTTGGGAACTGGAAGCGGTATCCGTAGGTTACACCGAAATTTTGATTTCAATATCAAACCTACAGTACTTCGAACTGAAATTTTATGCTGTTCCCTTTATGTAAAAGTTATGATTGTTTATGTAACTACGTGCGGTAGTTCGTCCAAAAATCACGTTTCATGATAACTTTTTGAAGTCTTCTTGTACGTTTTATATAGACAGGAACACATCCTTAATGGTATATCTAATGATTTTTTAACACTGTTGTCATCAAAAATTCTTTTTACTTGTGTTTTTCAAAAAGCGCGGCTACCCAAGTACGTATAAGCGGCAATCAAAAATGAAAAGTCACTAACAATATTGTAAAACAAACGAAAATCACTTTCATACATTTTGATCCTGGTGTTTTTAGGTTAAGTTTTAGTGAAATTACTTTGTCAACAAAAAAATCGGAGGCGTATAAATTAATCTAATTATGATTTCAATTATTTGACTATCGTTTATGTATATAAGCACAGTTTAGTGCTTGTCGGAATTTCTTCTGAATAAAATACCTACCGCCTTAAAAATGAACATGACTGTCATTTGGTTTATGGCTACATGTGGGCTTCCGTAGAACTAAATGTCTACGCCAGTCATTCGTAGCTCTATTTCCGAGGCTATCGGCAACGCCAATCACAAGCGGCGAAGCTAATGAAACTTTCGTACGGCTACGTGGTGTAATGGACTGATAATGTCTTCATGAAGTCAATATGGAATGAAAACTTTTTTTGAGTTTAGTTAACAGCAGTGTTAGCATTGTTAGCCTTTTATTATAAAAACCTGTGATTTAGGAATTTTTAGTTTTTAACTCCCAATTTCAGCCAGTCCTAACTACCTACATAACTTGACCAGGCCTTGGTATTATATACTTGGTAATAATATTATATTAAGTTAAAGCAGATGACATTATATTTTGTAAAACGCACATTTAAACTTAAGGATATGAACTTAACCCTTTAGTTAAGAGGTCGAATTCTTAGCCTGGATTATTCTACGGTGTAATTTGTGACAACTTTACCCCAATCCACCCTAGAGCAGCAAATCAATAAAATGAAACATAAAGACAGAACCAAACAGTTTTCTGATCAAATTACTGCGTCTTAGACCGTGGTGGTGACTAAGAAAGGGCAAATCACCTGTAAAGGTAGGTTAAATCTCTCAGGTTACCGTCGCCAGACTGACGCAAGCTGAAAGAAGTCTCATTATAAGTACCTACTAATGGCTACGATGACTGGACACCTAAATCTTTAGGAAATCTGAGATTTACATTTGCTACGGAATATACAGACAAATTCAAGTCACTTTATTAAGGAAATAGTTAGTTTATTAAATAGATACTTACTAAATCTATTTAGTATGATTATGTATCATTCGTTTCAATACAATTCTCATTTATTTTTTTAATATAATAGTTTGCATGCCTAAAAAATAAATAATTATCATAATTATGCTTAGGTACCCACTACCAATGTTCATACCCGAATTTTTTCTATGGAAGATTTAGAATGTACTCTTTGGAAGTTCGTTGTATATTTGTGAGCTAATTTCAAATTACCTGTGCTTATTACAAATAGATATTGGTTCGTTGGGAAAGTTAACGATAAAATTTCAGAAGCTGGTATAGTTGGAAGCAGACGAAAAGCCAATACTAAGCTAAGTTACGAGATTGTATTTACTGCGGTGCGGGATCGTTTTTCCTTATTTACAAACCGAGGGGGAACACCTTGACATCGTTACGTGTCCAGTTTACCTGTAGGTAAGAATTTTATAGAAATGGTGTAGGAGTTATCTTAATGATTATGTAATCTCTGTCATTGGTACTTTCACATGATATTGTACAGTCAGACTCACAAAAAATGTACCTAAATGAAATATTTCACTTAAATATTGTGACTATGTAAGTACATATCTAGATAAGTCCAACCCCTTAGCATTAATTTTTTCTGTAATTAATTACGAGAGAGTAAAATTTAAATTTCATTTATCAAAACTTATTTGACGCCAAATTCTGTTGCCAAATAATAAACATATATTTTTATTAGCAGTGGGTTTTGAACTTTCACATATTTTAATGTGAAAACTTTCAATATAGAGTCGAATGAAATCTATACATGTAATAAAAATAAATCGCCGCTCGTTAGTCTCGCTCAAACAAGAAAACGGCTGGACCGATTGGGCAAATTTTGGTTTTGAAATGTTCGATTGATTCCTAGGAAGGTTTCGGTGGTGAGGAAATCTGAAAGAAATGCCAGGAACAAAATAAAACAACAATTTCATTTTTCCATAGTTGGCAAAACGAAGGGTGCCGGGTCAGCTAGTAGTTAATAATACATTTCTATATTCGAAGTCAAACACACGTCTCTGAAAATAGACCTAGAACTTTCGACAGTTAAGTGCCAATTACAAGTTGGCTGGTACAAAAAGACGAAGGAATTAGTTACATTGACCGAAGATAGCACTAAGTGTTTGTGGAAAGGTCTGTATGTGGCTCTTGGCAGCTTTAATGAGATAAATGAAGTCTGTTAGAATCCTTTCTCTAAATACGTAAAAGATTTTCTTTTTAATGAAACTAGTTAGACACGTTAGATTTTTAGACGAGTTATAATATCCAAACACACACATAGGTACCTATATGGAATAAATGACACATAGATATAGCAGGATCCCGATGTCTATATCAATTTAATCTATGTCTATTCAATATTAATTCAATATTGATTACTCTATATTTAGAGGTACGGATATATATAAAGCAGAAGGTCTATATATTATTTAGTAAATCATGAAGTGAACGTGGTTATCATAGAAATAGGAAGTATATAGAATGGCTATGTGTGCGGGCAGGCGTAGGTGCACTAGATTCTGCTAAACTCAGTGCATATTACAAGCTCATTCTATCACTCTCATCACCACTATAAGTGAGAGTAATAGAATAAACTATATTTGAGCTAGATACAGTGGATTTGGAATTAATGTTATTATGGCCGTTCTTTTTACTTCCTTATTCTAGATTGTTTCTATTTTTCTAAGTAACTGAGCACAGAACTATCACTGCTTCTTGTGAATATTATGCAATGACTAACCAGGGATTTCTAGCACTGACTTTACGAAAGTCATTCAATAATGTCGCACACACAAAGATAATAAGTAAAAATGTTAGTTACCGAAGTATTAGAGCAAGTGAAGATGGATCACGTCCGATAGACCTTCGCCTAACGAAAATAAATGTGTCTCTCGAAACTTCCTACACAGACATCATATATGTGACGTTAGTATCTTCACGGTCAATTCAAGAGCTGGGAGTCTACAGTCATGGGTAAAAGTCTACAGTCAAAGCTACTAATTAAATAAATTTCCAATGCCCCTCTAGATCAGATTCTAAAATCCATGCGTAAATTCCCGATGCGTTATATTTCTCTTTCTCAAATTTTGAAATGCTTGGGGATACAGCCGCGGGCAAATACTTGTAATGGAAATAAATTCCTGACGCGTTATATTCTTCCCTGGAGGCTTCTAAAATCCACACGGGTTCAGTCGCGAGCATAAACTAGTAATGGAAATAAATTCCCAATGTGTCCGTCGACCCGTGGTTCGTGACACAGTTCCCGTGACGGATGGCGCTTCACCCTCGTAACTTAACACATCACGCAGTTTCAATTAAAGCTTTTACTGACAGAAATTAAGAAGCAGAGGTTTTGATTGCTACTCATATGAACAGGGTTAAATTAATGAAAAAAAAAATTGGAGCCTTAATATCGGTGAGGTGCTTCTATTAAAACGTGAACTTCTTATGCTAAGAAAGTACCTATTAAGAAATAGGTAAATCGTACAAGGGTAGGTAGAATATGATTTGTCAGTTTGAATTACTTAAATTAAAAAGTTATTAAGTAACATTTAAAACAAGCTTAACATGCGCGTAATAGAAATATGAAGTAATATTGTGTCTATTTTCAATTTTAAACTTTTAAAAATATTGAATAACTTAAATGTGTGCGTTTGCATTTTTGTTCTTTTTTAATTTATTCAACTAGAGACTACGAGATCATCGAAATGTTCCCTAGTTCTAAAACAATTTAACTGTAACTCTACATTACGAGATTTACGAGAATATACTTAGGTTTGTAATTATTTATTACTATTATTGTTATGTAAATAATGTACAGTTCAAAAAATCAAAAAGGTTACATATAACTCACCTAGACCACCAACACTTTTCCAACTCCAGATTTTTTTTAAATACACAATAATTCGAAAACGGCAAACTTCTTTTTTCAAAACTTTTTCAGGGCACAAATAACACAACGCGTTATTATAATAGGTACACGTAACAGATAATGTTTGAGTGTTCGGAAAACGCGCCAAGTCCCTGCGTGCGACCGCAGTAGGATTTCAGGCAAACTGAAGATTTCTGAATGGACAGCCGACGCCGCGCGCTACGCTCATGCGCTCTTTTACGTCTGAAAAACTCCACAATTTTCAACATTTTTGGGTATTAAAATAAAGATAAAAAGACCTAAGTATGATGTAGAGTGAAAGCTTACGGAAATTATGGTAAAGCTTACTAGAGCTCCTACTGTTTGCAATATTTTTGGCAATAGCTTACAGACCTACGTTTTACTTACCTAAATCAAAATATGAAAATAAGCTCGAATTCGACTAAAGCATTTTATGGCTTTATGGCTATTTGATATGGCAGGCTGTTACGGTGAAAAAAATCGCAGTGACGAAAACCGCGGTGACCCATAATTGGGTAATTTTCAACTGGACGATTGCATCCAGCGTGGATACATAAATTTCTGATAGGTAATACTTATAATTCGTGGATAAACAGCTTCTCATTGTGAGTGGAGTCGCGATAGTCTTACAGTAGCTGCAGTGGGTCAGTAATTGGTAGCAGATGAAATAAGTGTATAAAATATGAGGGCTTAAGAATGCTCACTTGCAATATATAAATATCTGCTTTTTTAGGAATGTTGGTTTATTTCATTTAAAGGAGTGTCCGTAAAAAAAATTAAAAAGAATTAAAATTAAAAAGAATTAAACCGACATCAGAAAGTATAAAATAAAATTTGTTACATACTTACTATTTTTTGAAGTCGGTAAAAAAATAATAATGATTCCGCGTGGGTAGGAGGGTGCCGTGAAATCTCCCCGGACGAGCTACATAAAAAACACGCAAATTTATAGATTTTATATGAAGAACCCCAACAACAAAAAAATATTTTTTTCGGGCTTAAAACAATTAATTTTTAAAGAGATCGGAAGTTGAACGTGTTTGAACCGTTAATGAGATATTTTCGGTTTTTAAACGCTTATGGAAATAAAATTTTGTCAATAATTGTGAATGGTGTATGTACACATTTTCTAATTTAAAATCTGTAACCGCAATACTTCCGTGCTGTAGGTAACTTGCTCTCGAAATTAGAGGTGGCTTGATGGAATCAATCTATTGCCTACTCCGATTATATGCACGCCCCGGGGTACCCAAACGTCGGATGTGCGCAGAACTCAATTATTGTCGCCTATATTAATAGCAGTTTCTGCACTATTGGTAACCGTCGATTAGAGTAAGAGGTTTGATTTGAAACCTTTGATTTGTCATATACTATGAAATTAAGTATATACATACTAGTTATTTAAGACATAATTATTGTATGCCCGCATGGGGTAGACTGTTCTTAACTTATTATAATTATTATTTTTGTAACATCTTTCTCGTATACCTAACAGTCAACCATAAACGCATTATTTTCTATTCTTTTCTTTTCTTTTCTTGCTTTAGTCACTTAGGTTGGTACCCGCCGTTAAGTAACTACTTGCCTGTCCCATCCGTGCTTTTTATAACCCATTAATGACCCACAGGATAGGGTCTCCTCTCACAACAAGAACTTTAACTAACGAGTTTTTCTTAGTGTTTCTCTTCGCCGTTACCACAGTGCAATAAAAAGTGTAATAATAGCAATTCCCGCCAAAATAAAAGTGATCTAAAAATAAAAGTCCCCTTACTTAAGGTCACATTTTTTATATAGACACTCAACTTTGACATATAAGTAAATATCTTTGGTTGCATGTAACCTACTTTCCATCACGGCTATCCCGTGAAACAACTTTAAAGAACTTAAATTCCTTAATTTTATACAGAAGTAACTAAACTTACGTTACACTTTCATAATAATACATAAACATACACAGGTAGAACATGACACACCGATAAATATTCACGAGTGTCCCGACTCCCGATCAATGGAATCGCTGGCCCGGTAAATCCCAATGAATGTAAGTACGCGGCGCCCCTTTACATACCAATGGCTAGATTAATTCCGTTAAACAAATTTAAAACTTTCAATAATTCAGAAAAGTTGAGTTTTCCTATGTTTGTTACTCTTCACAGTTATTCACAGTATCACTGTGTCTGCTGATCATATAGAAAGTCCCAATAACTAACATTTTGTAGTGCGCACCAATGACTGTTGACTGTGACCTGCTAGGTTTACCCATAAAGGAAACCCTCATAGTGTAATAAATAAAAGTTGAAATAAATAAAAGTTTACGTTAACCTAAGTAGGTAGAATATACAAGGGTAGCTATGATACCTATTCCAGAAATTAAATCGTTTACAGACTGTGGCGTAAATCGCGTGATCTGTTGTATCGTATTTACTCGTTTCTTACACGAAAGATTCTTGTAGCCAGTAAAGGTTCACAAACGTGTAGGTACTTACGTCACAATACAGACAGACTTAGTCTAATAATTATTTATTTATAACTAACGTTATTTATAAAAATTCGGACTTACCTGCTGCGTATAAATATTCTTTCCCAGTAAACTTGGGTCAGTAAAAGAGCAGACTAACTTAGTCTACTTACTATTAGATACTACTTCTACTAACAGTTCTAAAATTCATACAAAACGCTCAAACTTAAAACAAATACAAAAAAATTGTTAAGAAACTAGACAGAAAAGCCAAGCTATTTTTTATTATTACAATTTATTTTATTGGTCCTTCGAGCCGGATCCGCGAGTTCGCAAAGGGATGGCAACGAATTACCCGTATCATCTTTTAGTTCTAACACTTCAAAGTATTAAAATAGTCTAAAAGCATTGTGACGATAGTATCTAGATATCAATAAAAATAAATATTACCCCTACAGTCATACTAAAGCTAACAATATGCTTTGACCATTTTGTAACATCGTAAGCTTTAATCACAAGTAAAAGTATTGTTTTAACAATACCTTCTTACTATCTTCATTAAAATTGAGTAAGTTCTATCTAATTAATTACTTTTGTTGCTGAAATCCAAATAAAAACTACCTACACAATTCTACAATAAAGTTAAATGAGCCAACTACTCGTATCTACCTACTATTGCTACATATACATATACTCGTACAATTATATAAGATGACGTCTTTAACTTGCGTCCCCTGAACTTGTGCAAGTTCAAAGCTTCTTAGAACACGACACGAGAGCAATTACTGGCTTCTAGCATGCATGTGTGACGTCACAACATACCTTTGGCCATTCACCCGATGTTATACACCGGCATTTGAGAGCTAAGCCACGTCAAACAATATAACGTTGTGAAATCCTGAAGGAATTTTCCCAACGTTTAGGTATAAATAAAATTACACTTGTTATTCTGTTTCTCGATACGAGTGAAAAAGTTATGGAGCCACATCGTTCGCGGGACTGACAATTGATGTAGAAGGAAGGTCCTGACCTGGAATAGTGACCACGTCTAGGCAATAGGGAGAGGCCGCCTTCCGACTAAGTGGACTGATGACCTGAAGAAGGCAGAGGAAAACCGTTGGATTCAAAGGGCCCAGGACCGGGCGGAGTCGCAGCGATTAGGGGACCTTAATTCAGCAGTGGACTACGAAAGGCTGAAATTACCTGCCGTAATGTTAAAACAAGTAGGCTAATACTCAACGGATTCGGAACGAACCAAATACCAGACCAACAATAACTTTCTTAAAGAATAATTTATGTGCGGTTTATAAAGTTAAATATCACGGCGAAGGAAAACATCGTGAGAAAACCCGCATGCTTGAGTTCACAAAAAAAATGTTCTCAAAGGCATGTGAAGTCCACCTACCCGCATTAGGCCAGTGTGGTGAACTAGGGCCTATTATATCCTTCTCATCGTGAGGACACAACCCTACAGTGGGTCATTAATGGGTTAGACTCTTACCTAATGACCCACCGTCTCTAACCGTTAGAGAGTATGATAATATACATTCAAAATAATAAAGTCTTATAAAACCCCTCTTTAGTAAATAAGGCTATACCTAAACTGCGGTTAACCGACCCGCGGACGTTAGCCACAACGCGTGTTCAAACCGCAAATACGTTCGTTGATCTCGATAACGGATACCCATTCATACCCGACGTCCCATTAAACATGCTAGAATTTCAAGTTGTCATTTCAACCCAACATCCGAATATTCTTCACACAAATCGGGTATTATACAGATGCCATCAAAAACATAACTTGTAAAAAACCCAAGTCTCGCAACTACGTTCTTACACTGTAAGAAGTTGTGAGATCCATGTATGTATCCATAGATTGGTTTTATTTTATCTATTTGAGGTTGGATGCGGGCGTCCATGGGCTGCAATGACCACTTAACATCAGGTGGCCTGCATGCCACATTATTGATTTCATTTGCTGGGAATTTTTTTTCGTCTGCTTTTCTACTATGATAGCTTGAGGAGCACCGAAAACAGATGAATGATATTATATGTATGATATGACAATGAATAAAAATTTAAATTTGAATTTACCCTTTTCGAGTAGCGATTACTATTAAAAAAAATTAAATATGTAATTCATTAAATATGTAATTAAATATGTAATTCATCAGAGGGAAAACAAATTGTAAATAGTAAAAAGCTACTTTTTGATAATGATGACCAAATTAAAAATTCAATTGAAAATGAAAATCAAATGAAAAGTACGTGTAGTGTTACCGAGACAATTCATAACTCGACTCCAATAAATACGTGTATTACCCAAACGGAGAAACTAAATCAAACAGATTGTCGTATTACGGAAACGTCGGTCTTGCAAAGCGGTACCTCTAAAATTAAAGCACGCAGGGATAAAGTAGTAATATTTACGGACGATGAAGGGAAAACCATGTACAAGGAACTACAAACATTGTTAGGATCCCAATACTTAGTGACCTCAGTTACGATGCCAGGGGCAAGAATTAATAATATACTTTCAACTTGTTTAAAAGATTGTGCAGGTTTAACAAAGTCAGACTATGTTATTATCATCGGTGGCTCAAATGACCAACATCCAAATAGTCTTTATTCACACCTCTATTATTACCTTGATAAATTAAGTTATACAAATGTTATTCTGACTGAGGTATGGCATAATGCAAGTCTAAATGTACAAAAACTTAATGGTATGTACATGCACTTAGCATCACAATTTAGATGGGTTACATATACAAAATACTCACAAAACGTGTATCGTCGTGGCCGATATCGATTATTAAACCTAGGGCAAAATATTTTAAGAGATATTCTACGGTTAAAATATAAATACGATTATGAGGAATACTGCAAAAATATAATTTCGTTCAGAAAAAAAAATGTAGGTACTCAAACAAATAATTGTACTTTATCGCATGAGACAATAGATATTGGCACCCAAACTGAAGACATCTCAACAGATAAGTTTTTTCTTAAATAAAGGAAGCTTCACAATATTCCATCAAAATATACAAAGTATCAAAGCAAAAAAAGATGAAGTTGAATTATTTTTAAATGAGGAAAATAACAAAGTTGATGTTTTATGTTTTAGTGAGACTTTTATGAAAGAACCCGAATCAAAATTGTTATTCATACATGGATATAAATTAGTATCGTTTTTTTCGCGAAAATATTATAAAGCTGGTGGGGTATGTATTTACATTAAAAATTCCTTAAACTGCAATAAACTAGACTGGCTTACAGAAATATCTTTAGAGAAAAATTTTGAATGCTGTGGAATTCATATACCTGATTTAAATTACATTATAGTATGCATATATAGACCTCCTAAAAGTGAAATTGGTATATTTTTTCAAAAACTAGACTTTGTATTGCAAAAATTAAGGCGGAAGTTACGGAATATTAATAGAAAAATTGTAATTGTCGGGGACTTCAATATTGATTTATTAATAAATGATAGTTGTACCAAGCAGTTTTCCGACTTATTGAACAGTTATAAAATGCATTTTACCATCTGGGAACCGACTAGGATAACCGAGCATTCACAAACTTGTATCGATAACATAATTACTAATCTTCGGTCGTATGCAGCTCAAGTAGTACACAATGGCTTATCTGATCATACAGGTCAAATTATTAAAATTCCCTGCAGATTTGCCTATGATAACAAATTTTGGTTCACTTTTAGACGGGAAATTGATAAAAACTTGCCCATCTTTAGCAAATATATTTCACAAATTAGTTTCGAGGAAGTATACAAACAAGTTGACGTTAACGCTGCGTACTCAACGTTCTTAAATATATTTAGTTTGATTTTTGACTCTTGCCTGCCTTTAAAACGTATTAAAATCACACGTGCAAAAAAATCTAACTGGAAATCCAAAGGAATAAAAGAATCAAGTAAAAGAAAGAGACAGCTTTATTTAAACTTAATGAAAAGTAAGTCTAAGAAAGAGCTAACACAATACAAATCTTATAAAAGAATGCTTAAAACTGTAATTAGATTGTCAAAAAGATTATCCAATTCTAATTATTTAAAACGTAGTTCCAATAAATCTAAAGCAACTTGGGGTCTTATAAAATATTTAACATCCTCTTCAAATGTGATGAAGGAGTCAGTGGAGGAAATTCAGATTGGAACAGTAACTATAACTAATAAAACAGAAATAGCAAACCATTTTAATAATTCATACATAACACAAAATATAGATAATTATTTTGTTGACAATTATGTACCTAAATTCGCACATGCATGTAATAGTTTATTCTTAAAACCTGTGGATGAATCAGAAATAATAAACCTCGTCAATAAATTAAAGAATAAAAAAAGTTGCGGTTATGATGGCATACCAATCCAAGTAATCAAATCATGCATAAAAATTATTGCAAAACCAATTGTTCATATAATTAATATAATGTTAGAGACAGGTTGTTTTCCAGATCAGTTAAAAATTACATTGATTAAACCTTTACATAAAAAAGGGCCCAAAAATTTAATAAATAATTATCGACCTGTAGCTCTTTTACCTAGTTTTTCAAAAATTTTTGAAAAAGTTATCTATATCAGACTTGCGGACTACCTAGATAAAAATCACATTCTCAATGAATTTCAATATGGTTTTCGGAAAGATAGATCAACTTCGGGTGCTATCTATACTATGCTTAGCAACGTTTGCGATTGCATAAACAGAAAGATACATTGTGCTGCGCTCTTCATAGATATGACCAGGGCGTTCGATTGTGTTGTACATAGTATACTTTTGAAGCAATTTGAACATATAGGTGTACGTGGTATTGCACTAAACTTATTAAAATCTTATCTTAGTAATAGAACACAAGCAACCGTATTAACAACACATAATAAAACGAACAATACATTAGATTCTGTCCAATCAAACTTTGAAACATGTAAAATAGGTGTCCCCCAGGGTAGTATTCTAGGTCCACTCATGTTTTTAATCTATATCAATGAACTTCCTACACTAACAAATAATTTATGCGTTATGTTCGCCGATGATGCAACAGTTTTATTTCAAAACGACAATTTAGCACTAGATGAATATAAAAATAACATAACAACTACACTACTTACAATAAAAACCTGGCTGAAGGGGATGAACCTAACCGTAAACCTTAGTAAAACCAAACTCATGCAATTTAAAAATTATAAACAAACAATATATCCGCTTAATGTGGATCTAGATGCGGTAAACATAGAAGAAGTCCAACAAGTAAATTTCTTAGGCGTTTCATTAGATACTCATTTAAATTGGAAGAGTCATATTGACAAAATAAATAATAGAATATCGAGCTGTTGCTATGCTCTATCTATTCTTATAGATACTTCATCTATAGAAGTTGCAAAAAGTTTCTATTATGGCAATATCTATCCCCTTCTATTATACGGTGTAATCTACTGGGGTGACTCAGTCAATGTTAACAGTACATTTATTTTACAAAAACGCTGTATGCGAATACTATATGGTAAGGCTAGCGACGAATCAGTACGCGCGGTATTCACGGAAGAAAATTTTCTAACGTTATCCGGTATATATATTCTTGAAATATGTCTTTTTGTCGTAAAAAACATGCACTTGTTTAAAAATAAACTTGATATGCGAGTAAGAAATGTACCCATGAGACAGAAAGATGAAAATATATTATACTTACCTAGAATAAAATGTAGAATTTACAGAAAAAGTACATATATATCTGCCATACGAATATATAATCATTTGCCTATGGAGCTAAAAAAATTACCAATCAATAAATTCAAATGGTCCTTAAAACAGTGGCTGGTCAAGAAAGGTTACTATACGGTAAAAGAATTTTTTGACGATAAAATGAAATAACAAATTATCTCAGGTAGGGCAGAGGCTACATTTACAATCCTGTAAAGCTGCCGACTTCTAGTGCTTCCTTGTGTTTATATCAGGGTATAATCAGAGAGAATGCACTATCACGCTAAAGCTAAAGATAAAAATTAAAATTAAATTAAAATCAACAAAGATATTAAAACTAGATTTGGACGAAATAGAAAGTTCGCAATATATAATAAATATCATGCTTATAACAGCTTTAAAAAGAAATGTAGTAACGCGCGCAAAAATAAATAAATTAATAAATTAAAACTGTGTCGAGAGTTTTTTCCTCCGGCTTTTTCTCTCTTTACCCAGAAATGGGTGGCACATTGCATAGCCGATGAGTTCGATTAGGAAAAAATATTAAAATAAATAAATAATTGGACTGCTAAACGATCACAACTTATTTTAACATAATTATAATATAAAATTTAGTTTTAGTTTTTTAAGATATAATTATTGTATGCCCGCATAGGGTAGACTGTTCTTAACTTATTATAATTTTTGTAACATCTTTTCGTGTAACAGTCAACAATAAACGCATTCTTTTCTTTTCTTTTCTTTTCTTATTAAAGACTGCCAGTCTTCCACCCACTGTACACTCGAGCAAATACCAATAAGGCTCGTAGCATGTAATACAACCAACTTGATATTGCATGTCAAGCAAACTATCAATTCTTAATCTTCGGGTACTCTTCATAAATTCAAATCAATGATAGTGTATAAAAAGTTTATTAGCGGTTCGTACCAAAACAAATAATAAACATATCAAAATAAACTACAGGTATTAAAAGGCCGTTGTCCATTTGAAACATATCAATTTAATATGATTTCTATAAACATTACCTATTGTACAATTTATAAACCCAAGTCCTACACTGCACATTATGGAATTATCGAATATAAAACGTTTGTGACTATAATATGAATAACAATATATCAGGAATTGGTACGAAAAAACTTTATTGCTGTTCTGAGTGTTTCACAAAACGGAGGTCGGAGGGCGTCCGACCTCAAACGAGGGACCTATGGCGACTACTCGATGACCGTTCGTTCCTCTTTCACAAAGAATTCTACAACTTCCTCCACCGTATTCACCTGGTCGGTGTCGAGACCATCCGTGTCCACATCTGAAAATAACACATTGCGTATTAATTATGTGTAAAAAATGAAAACAGATACCTACTTTGTCATATATGCGGTGATAGCCCAGTGGCTTAGAATTCGACCTCGAATCGAGGGGTCCGGGTTCGAATCCCAGTGGCACGCACCAATGACTTTGTAATAAAAGTTATGTGCGATTTATGAAATTAAATATCACCTGCTGTTACGGTGAAGGAAAACATCTTGAGGAAACCTGCATGCCTGAGAGTTCCCAAAAAAAAAATGTTCTCAAAGGCATGAGAAGTCCACCAACCCGCAGTAGGCCAGCGTGGTGGACTAAGGCCTACATCCCTCTCATTGTGAGAGGAGGCCCGACCCTGTAGTGGGTCATTAATGGGTACTGACACACCTACTTTGTGTTGGACATTAAGCAACCAACATGCATTCATCGTTATTCACACAATTATGTCACACATATCTCTATAAAGTCAGGACAGATGGTGTAGAGCTGCTCGGCTAGTGGAGTTTCTTAAGTGAAGATGCCATGGATATCGCAAACTTCTGCCGGCACTCCCGGAGCGCAAACCCATTTTTATTTTTGACAGTTCAATAAAAGTATCTCAACTCTGAGTCCACGTCTCAATTATTATTGCACTAGAAATGCATATTTACAGTTGCGCAGCGCGAGTCGGCGCTGCTTCTGGTCGGCCCACTCCTGCGCCTTCGCCTCGCGGTACTCCACGTGCTTCTTCATCTGCTCCGTGCGCTTCGCCACCAGCTCCTGGATAGTCAACACAAAAAAGTGTAAAGTTACATTTCGTATAACGTGGGAGCGTGAACATCTGAATTAAAAGCATTGTGCCAATATTCAATATTCAGAATTTGTTCCCTTGTGAAAGAAAAGGTAAGAAGAAAAACATTTATAAGGCTATAATAAAAGATAATGTAGAATGTATATGTATGACTTTCATTAAGTGTGCACAAATTGTACCTAATAATGAATAAAAGCTTTTGAGTTTGAGTTTGATACAAATGAAAAAAAAAACATAAAAGAAACCAAAGAAAAAATGACAGATACCAGAACTAAATATATGCAAAAAGGGGCTATTTACATATTGGTGGACCAAATTTGTCACATTTGTTGGTTGGTTGGACAGCAAGTCGTATCGTATTGCAACAGTCAACTAGGACAAGGCCTAACTAAAGATTAATAAGAAGAAAAGAAACACTTGTTTACAACCACTGTTTTAGGCACAAAATATTACAAAGGTACTGTACCTTATTAAATATCACCTGCTGTTACGGTGAAGGAAAACATCGTGAGGAAACCTGCATGCCTGAGAGTTTACAAAAAAAATGTTCTCAAAGGCATGTAAAGTCCACCAACCCGCAGTGGGCCAGCGAGGTGGACGGCGGCCTACATCCCTCCCATTGTGAGAGGAGACCCGACCCTGTAGTGGGTCATTAATGGGTTACTACTGACTACTGACTGTACCTTGCTGGCCTTATTGCTGCGCATACGGTCCTTGGACTCGAACTGCGAGTAGTACTTCTTAAGGTTCTTCTTGATCTCCTTCTGTTGCTTCTCGGTGAGCAGCGACGGCGGCCGCGGACGCCAGTGGAACTGGGCGAAGCCCTCCTTCATTACTCTGGAAATTATTAACGCATTACATAATGTTTACACTAATAACCTGACTACTGAACATACACAAGGGAAGAAAACATGTGGCCGAAATCAAAAACCTTTAATCTCATTTAAATTTTCTTGATAAGAATAAAGAAAAAAAACTAGAATCATTTACAAGTAGCTTCGATCCTAATTTTTAGATACCTAAGTTATACTATTTTGTTTAGAGCTGTAAGTTTTCCCCCTTGAACCCCTGTCACGTGTGTAACTAATATACATACTTTCCAGAATTTGTCCCTTATTAGTGACATTATCGAATGGTGTAAATAATACAGGTGTGATATTTTTTTTTCAAAATCAATGGGTTCGATTCCTGGCTAGGCATATTGATTTTTCAAAAATCCAACAATGCAATTTTAGTTTTCATTAAAATCGGTCCCCAGACTCCTTTCAGCATTTTTCGATATTGCTCATAGTTTCGGATTTCCCCATCCACGCACACTTGAAAAATTTACCCTGTCATTTACATCTCTATGTGTCTCAAGAAATATATATAAATCGCGTAACATTTGATTGCGTGAGATATACAAAAGTAACGAGGCTATTCTGTATAATACAAGTGTTACCTCCTAAGAATCTTCCCTTGGAATGACCAGATGTAGTAGCCGCAGTCCATCTTGCACTTGAGCGAGGAGACGCCGGTGACCACGTAGCGCCCGGTCGGGTCCCACTCGATGCCAGACATCTATGGACAAACATATCACCTATACATACAAACAACTGCAGCGTAATTCAATGTCTAGCTGAGAAAACCATGGGTATGGGATAAAATGGAAAATCAATGTGGCTTCCAAACCATGATGACTATAAAATTATAGTTTTAAGGTTTAATTTTAAAAAATCAAAAACTTAAGAGAAAACATAAGGAATTTAAATTATATTTTTCTGTTAAGGTTTAAATGAGTTTAAACTCAAGACAAGACTTTTATTCGACACTAGCAAACATTTTTAGGTTACCTCAATTTGGCTATACTTAGTTGGTATATCTGCTAAAAATTAAACCAACAAAAAAGAAAAACTAAGACTTAAAAAAGCAACTATTCCTAATAAATGGAAAATTTTAGAAAATTACGCATTCAAAAAGGACTACAAATCTATGAAATATTCAACCAACACACCAAGTGAAAGTAGTCGCCCTACATACCTGATAATGGTCAGACACGTTCATTATCGTGAAGTCATTAGTGTCGAGGAATTCCAATGCACCTCCGGTGAGCCCGAGGTTGGCCAGCACGATGAACTGACCCATCGGAGACCAGAACAGGTGGTTGAATGGCTTCCGCTCAAACTTCTTCAGTAATGTGGGCGCCTGACCTGTGTTGACTTGGTAGAAGCATATCGAGATGTTGGCAGGGTCTCCGTGGATGATAGAGAACTTGGACCCAACTGGCTCCCAAGCAAACGCCTGGATCGGCTCCTTGATTTCGACCGAGTCCACTGGAATCTCCTTCTCCCTCATGTGGAAGATTTCAAAGTTGTAATACATCCCGGAGTACTTGATGTCGTTCTTGTCCTTCTTGACTTTGGAGTATCTGTCTACCTTCACGCAGAGGTAGTCTCCACTCTTTTGCCAGTGGATTTTGCAGTCGGCCACTGAGAACAAGTTCTTGGAACGGATTTCAGTACGGTTGGGCAGCTCTAGGAGGGTGACTCTGGCTGGTACGTCCTTGTCCTCAGCCACCCAGTAAGCCAGGATGTTGTCAGTTGGTGACCAGCTGAAATCTCTGTGAAAAAACATAATATTATTATGTGTTTGAAATTTTAACCACATTTAGATGTTGCAGTCAATAATTAAAGTTTTTTGGTGGAGCATTTTTGTATTTGTTTAGCAAACTGGCATGCAAGCCAATTGATGTTAAGTGTCCCTGTATATTAATAGTCTAATTCACATTCACCCTGTATATTAATATTCTAAGGCAAAACAGTTCAGAACAATTTTCTCTTTCATTTCTTTTCCTCCTACAAATAAACAAGCCTCACCTGATACCAGGGATCTTGATACTCTTCTTGTCGTGGAGGCCGAAGCCGGGCGTCTCGTACACAGAGAGCACGTCGGTGCCGAGCCGCGCGAAGAACCTGTCGTCCTTGCTCCAGCGGAAGATCGGCCACGTCACGTACTCGTCCGGCGGCGGGAAGCTACGTTTCTCTTGCCCTGTCCTGTTGACCAACGATATTGATGATGATACCATTTATCCCGATATTTTTGCGCACCATGATCGCGGGATTCTGTATACGTAACGTAACGAAATATCGGGCACTCGAAAACGAAATGCATCATAGAAACTAAACATGTCATGTTCACTACATATTGTATTATTATAGTCAACCAAAAAGCAATCTTAGCGTGTCTTTTTATTTTAATTTGCGATTTTAAAATAACACAGACACAATATTTAAAAACAAATAGTCATTTAGTACTGAAACAGATTTCTAGTAACGATGATTTATTTTTAAGCAATTTTAAATGTTTTTCAATGAGATTATTTACCAAATAATACAACAAAAATGGACTAAAGATTTAAACATGTGTGGCTTATGAAACCTATTATTGAATGGCGTGAAATTAGCACTGAATGCAGCAAGGATGTTAAACGCCATACTATAACTGGAAAACTGGACAAGTTTACACATGGGTTAAGGCTGGTGTGGAATGTGGACGCAGGTTTCCTCACTAAGTTACATACAGTAGATGTCATTTTATTTTACTAATATACACACATAACTTTCTAAGAAAGTCATTGATGATGTGTCATTGATGATAATGTAGAAATTGTCTTACCTAATATCCCAGATGATCAGCTTCTTATCGTCCCCTCTATCACTGCCCGGTGAGAATGTGACGATGTAGTTCTCACATGGCGAGAAGGAAATGAATCTAGCATCCGGGTGGAAGAACTTCTGGAACTGAGAAAACTTGGGCCCCGCCCACAGCGCCACCCCCCTCCAGTGGAAGGTTGCTAGGTAAGTGCCCAGGGGAGACCACACTGCGTAGGTTTCTGTCCAGTTCTGGAGACAAACATTGATGGAGCAATAAGTAAGATCAGTAAGAGAAAAGGACATTTAAAAGTTAAAACATAATTGCCAGTTTGTTAATTCTAAAAGGTGAACAAAATCGTCGAAATCAATAATAAATTTCTATTAATTTTTAAGGACTATCCCTACAAAATAGCTATTATTAGGTAGCAAAACAATTAAAATTATAAAAGGGGATAGCCTCATAAAACCTAATCATTGAAGTCCAGGCTTAGTCACAAACATTACTCAGTAAAGATACCACAGCTATCAGCTCATGCTTAAGGATCTTGAAGTAGGGTCCAAGTCATGTGGAGTAATACTGCACATTAATAAAACTTGGCTTCATGCTGCAGCGTGTCTATATAATGTATGATACTTACAATTCAGTTTTATGAGAAAAGAGAACTGATTTATTGCATACTTACAGGCCTCTCCTGCAACAACACAGGTTCAGGCAAGGCATTCTGCCACACTTGCAGTGCAACACCCGTGCCAACGCCCACCAGAAACTGGTCGTACGCATCTGGGTCCATCAGGTACCACTGCAGGTCTGATTGGACCTTGAAGGGCTGGGGTGCTGGAGGCTCCCATTCTTTAGGGATGTCTGAATACCTGTAAAGGGTTTGAAGATGTACTGAATATTATGTATACTTGAAGTCGGCTTTACTAAACACATTTGAAAACAAGGAATGCTAAGTCAGTGCTTAGATGACAGCAATATCAATACAATGTTCATTATAACTAAATATACACTATTGGGCATTGACTAATACACACTGTCAATGTAAATCCATAAATATCTTCTCACACTTGAGTTTTTATTTTAAAAAAATTAAAGAGTTCATTCCTGTAGTTTTAGGTTGTTATTTTATAATTCAGATATCTTGAGACAAATACCACGAACAATAAGGAAAACGTTGTGCAAGAACCAAACATAAGTACTTACTTCTTAAAATCAGTAAATAGATTTACTAAAAACGTGTGTTGCTTATCTAATTTACAATTATTCGTGGCGGCTACCGCTTCGGCGGCATTCTGAGGGTTATTGTACTCCAGGAAGATGTACCCAGTCGTGGACCCGTTCTCAGTGGTCGGGTAATACTCGTTCACGATCTTGCCAAATTTGCTAAAGATCTTTGTGATTACACTCTGAAGCTTCTCCAGACGCTCGGGCCCGACCTGCGGGCACCCGTCAACCACGATCACATTCTCGTAACCGTCAGACTCAGTCGGCTTCTGCTCTAAGAGGTCTGCCAACAGTTCTGCAACGTCAAAGTTAGGTTAGGTCACATAACTTGTTCTTGGCACTTTCATTTCATCAAAAACTACCCTTAATTCATTTCTCCCACATTTTACACACAAAATATTCGCCAAACTAGACTTATAAATAGTAATAATGACAGCAAAACCACGAAATATGTGTGGGCGACGCATATGGCCGGGACAACCTCTAATGATAAAAGTGCCTACCTTCATCAGGAATGTCATCCACAAATCCCTCGGGATCGTCAAAATCTGGCTCCTCATCAAAGTTTTGCTCTTCATTGTCACTTTGAGGAGTTTGATTCACTTTCTCGTCACCTTTTTTCTTGGCCATTTTGACGTTTTAATATGTGTTAGCGGAAGACACGCCATTAGTGAACTAACAAATTCGACATTTCGAACATAGACAAAGTGAAATTTGTCGCAAGCAAGCTACGCCAGAAATGCGCATTCTTATGCCGCATTTATATATGCGGAGGAAAAATAAAAGAAAAAGATAATAATTCCACCATTATATTGCTACCCCAGAGGTTGCTTTTCCATTCCAAAAACATTTCCATCAAACACGTTAACTTACAACAATTAAGTACCGTGATTAAATTATTATTTTAAAATTCAATTAAGACTCATCTTATCATAAACATAATCAAGTTTTTGAGATGAATGACGAACATCTTATAACAGTAACTGTCCATTGAGTTATCTATGCAGTTTTTCACATTAATCGTATTTTACCAGACGAATGTGTAGATACAGCATAAGAAAAACAATAATGTCACAGTGCTGCTTGTCACAACATTATAAAAAAAAAATTTGACACTCAACTCTATCCATAAACAAAACATGGCCTGCTGGCGGTAAACACAAAATCCTTTAAAAGCCTAATATTAAAAAACCAAGATCCGCCACGCGTAACGGCGTAAGGGACTAAGGGTTTCCCATGAGTTGCCGATCTGATTAGTTACTTAGTATTCGTACACATTTTATATTTTGAATATATATTTCTCTTTATAGGCACCCGCCTCTCCATTGAAGATTGGCTTAATCAGCTTATTACAGTCGCCCTTAGTGTTTGCTTGGCGTAAAGATTCAACTGCGCCAGCTATTCCAGACATTCCAGTCAGTCCACTCCTTGGCTTTTTACAGCCACGAATTCTTTCTTTGTCCAATTATTCTCTTGCCGGCAACTTTACTTACTCATCATAATGAGGAAATAGCAAACTTTCCGACATTATACCTAATGTAAAATTTATATTCAACAAACGAAAAAAATATCTAATTCTATCGTACCTTTATCTACATACTTAAGCCATATATAGAATTTAAACAGTTTAGGTTTCGAATTTTAACGTGTACTCAATCCCTAGTAAGAGTATAATATGGTTCAGTAGATAACAATATTTCCAATTTGCAGAGGCAGCGGCGTGCATCTACCGCCGGCTCGCGTCACCGGTCACCGCGCACAGATCGAGGCCACGCTGTTATCCCGTAATGGATAGCTTACATTGAGACCTATTCGATACCTATTTGAGGTGGCCATTTGAAATTTTTCCACACCTATATTTTTCCTTTTAATATAACCTTCCTTTCTTACCTTAGTTAAAAGCCTTAGTTAAAAGTTTTGGGCGAGGAAATAGACCTGGTATCTTTTGCCAATAAACTAAAAGACTTGCATTTCTGTATTTTCTGTATTATTAGTCTGTCCACCACGGAAAACAAGTCTCTAAAACCGCAATTTTGCCGTATTAACCACCTTTGCAAAACTTTGGTTCGTCTAAATTTGAATAAATAAATTAAAAATCAGGTTTTTTAATTTTATCCAGCTAAATCGTTTTGATGTAACGTCCCATCGGTACTAATTGTTTACTATCATGGTGTCCCACTTTCTAACAACTTTACATCACAATGAGGGCCGTCGTCGAGACTCCAAACGTGCTTTCGTCAGCCAATGCAAGCAAAGCCGACAGTGCAATGGGCCATTGACCGAGATTCGATACTAATGACAACTTAGCCAAAAACGCCTTTACATAGCATAGATGATTAGATGTTTTTCAGACAAAAACTGCAGTTACTAACAACCACTATGCAAGCAATATTTATATTTTGGTAAAACAATGAATAATATAAAAACATAATTAGAACATGTTTATTTTAGATTGACCATGTCAGCTAAGGTTGCTACAAGCAAATTACAGCTTCATATATTTTGGAGACAAAATAATAGCACTACAAACACTATCTATTAGTTAAATATTTTTAATCTAGAATTGAAATTGGTTAGCTTGATTTTTTTGTTGTTGAAGACATAATAGCTTTCTTGAAGTTTATATGTTTTATGTATGTCAAAGATTTTTTGTATACATATATTATTTATGTCGCTAACTCCCTATGTAAGTTGTAACCGCCTTTTCGTCGGTTTTGTACTGCGTTTGTCCGCCTTTTTGTCACTTCACTATAAGTAAGTTACAAATAAAATTTAAATAAAAATTAAATAAGTATAATAAATATATTTGCAACGTAGGTAGTGTAGGTGTAAGTGTAGGTAACACTTGAGCGATTAACGCGATTGACCGCAATTCCAAATTCATCATGGGAAAGATATTATGAATTATCATCACTACAACGCATCACTGCCGTCGAATCGTCGTACGCACGTCTTAGAGATAAATTGAACAGCTACTAGCAAAAGAGTGTAAATGTTATGTAGCATTATAGGAAATTATTATCACAATGAGAAAGAAAATAGAAAAGCCGATGCAACGATGTCAAGAATTCCCACGGAGCATCTATCATTTATCGGTGGCGAGGGCTACGGGCGGAAAATAGAGCGTACCGTTTACGTCATTTTCTTATAGCGCTTTTGTAGTCACCGTTGTGGCTACTGAAACTCTAGACTTCTGGTCACCTTTGTAAGATATTTACAATCGTATAGCAAGTAGATTCTCGCAAGTGATCGAGAAATTTAAGCTGCTCTACGTCTAATTTATATTATTGTAAGATGTAGTAAATTGGTGAGACCCAAGCCGCAATACTACCGGCGCGACGGTAAATACACTCAATCAAATATAAGTATATTATTATGTAGGGTTTGCATCAAACTATTAACATTTCATATCGTTAATATACATGTTAATATACATATACATACAAAATGAATTGATATTATTGATACGGTATATTAAAATTGACAGTTCTGGTCACCTAACCGAAGTCAACGAACGTCAACGAAGTGGCGACGCATTAGCTATTTGCTAGGGTAATAAAAGGCACATTTCGTTTTTTAATACAATTTATTAAGAAAAAGACATCAACGAGTTTATTTGCGAATATTATTTATATTATTATGGAACTCAAAAAACATCGTTCAACCATGTTTAAAACAACAATATATCTGCAAACGTGGATTAATAATATTAATTTTAAAACACACAAAATATAGACATAGGCTATAGGGGTAGAAAATCATGTAAGTACTGTAATTTTTCAAGTATTCTTTTGTCGTTCCAAGAAAAAGCTCTACATTTATTTACATAAACCCAAGTTCACACTTTCAGAAGTCGCCCTAAAGTTCTTGTGTACCTTAGTTTACACATTACCTCACGTATTATTAACTATGCTGGATTTCTGATGTCATCATATCCACTGTCGAGGCGTAAAAATAGCTAATTTACGTTAATTGCCAGTTTTGCTGATGAGTAATACTCGTAGCAGTTATTTTACTTAGCCAGCATTTCGTTGAAGTAATTCGTCATAAATAATACTTAATTTGTGTGTAACTTGAAATTAATTCATTTAGAGATGTTATTAATACAATCATATCCGGTATTATGTCCTTGGCGAATCGCTTAAATTCGAAAGGTTTTGCTTATCTATTAGAAATTAGAGCAACGCTTAAGCTCATATAAGTATGGCTCTCTAAATAAGTATGATATTTTGTATTATATACAAAATTTAGTCTTCAGGTAGGTACATAAGTGAACGAAAGAAGACTAATACAAAAATATATAAGTGATGGATGGACAAAATCTTCGGTAGATGTAGTGGAAGAGACGATTGTTTACATCAGATGGTTTGTCATTAAATAAATAAATGCTATATTATGTGGCTTACACGTGCAAATTTATGTTAATTTATCAACCGGAGACTGGTTCTATAAAGATCAACAGCAAAACAGTCTTATCAATTTGTTTGGTCCTACTACGTATTATGATAGTTATAAAAAGAGTCTACCAAACAATTGCATTTAAGTATGTATCTACGTAGGTACTATTAGCATACCATTGAGAAGAATGTCCAAGGAGTGTCGAATCATACTTGCGGCCGCGTGGTGCCAAAAATGTCAGATACTACAGAAAGCATACAGGCAATGTGTAAGGCTTAGTTAGAGCCTGACATTGCAAACGTGCCTATAGTCATCGTGATGCGTATCGTGATGACTATATTTTAAAGCCTATCAAAGAGGGCTTCTTCTCCTTTAATCAGCAAATATTTTTTGATGGTTGCATCTAAACACACACTGTATGAATCTCCACTTCTGTACTAAACCACAGGTTTTGTGGTGAGGTCGTGCATTTCGTAGCAACATGCGCTCGTCTCGTATACAACCTACAAGTTCTTGTTCAATCGCCCGCCCGCCAGTTTATCGGCCATACTTGTAGAGAACACCGCGTTTGCCGCGCTTTCATACGACAGATAAAATTATATTTCACTATAACGTATTATCCCGTAGTATCCCGCGCAAAGGTATTTTACAGTTCATGCTTTTAGTGTTGTGAATGTCTGTTTTTTTATCTCACAGTGCAATTGTAGTCGTATTTACAAATACCGCTTTTTATGTGCTGTTATTCAAGCTATTTGTGATTACCTACTTGGAATGTGTTATTTCCTTTTGCGATCATCGTAAAAGCTCGGAAAGGTGATAATATCGTGTTTCTTAAATGCGAGCTGTGATTTATGTCATAAAACATGCATATCTACAAAATAAATATTACGAAACAAAATGTTTAAATGTAATTTATTTGAACTTTTATAATGGCGGTTTCCATTAATGTAGAGCCATAGAGTCAGGTAGAGCATAATGCCGAATAAACTAACCTAATAAATGATAGATAAACAAACAAATTGTAGCCTTATAATACCTACCTACCGTCCTACTTATTCAACGTTCGCATTGTACCTAGATACATAGTAAAAAACGTTTGTGTTGTGATGATCACATACTTTTATGTACACACCTGTGGACATATAGACATTTAAACCTACAGCTAAAACGAATTTAAAGTAGGTACATGTCAGACATATAAATGTAGAGTTATACACCTATTCGTCATTTCTAAATGTATGCGTTTGTAGTTAAGGGAATAAACATTATGTAATTATAAACAACATTTAACATACATACAACATACGAGTACCTACCTAACGTCGACGTTGTGATAGTTCAGTATAAATTTAAATTCGTTGTAACCCCGTAATATCTTCAGGATAAAATGCTTAAAACGCTTGTAAACAAATACGTTATAAAAATAGATATTGGGTTAGATATTGTAACATTCGAAATCTAAATAACGTATTTAAATAACAGGATAGATTGAATTATTAAAATATGTTCAGAAAACCATGTAATTCGCTTTTAATTAAGTAGGTACGTAACTATGCGGTAGGTAACTAGTAACGAGGTAACATTTTCATAAACGATAAGCATTTTTTTATCATGCAGTGCATCATGCGCTGGATAGTGTTCAGTGCACTGACGCTGGCAGTCGTCGGAGCCCAGGAGACGTGCCTCTCGGCTGATGAAGACCCCTACTTCCTCTTCGGCACCAAGACCGCCTACACCTTCAGCAACAGAGGCATCCCGACCAATCGACACCACGAAATACCTGGTAAGTTTATGCTGTTTTTTTAGTTTTCTAACGGAAATAAATCGACGGTTCCCGGGCTATTTGTATTAAGCGACATTTTGGGCGAAATTGACTTATATACATATTCGGAATCAGCGAATTTTTCCGCGTCGTTTGAGCGGGGTTTGGTGACGATCTGAGCACTTTTATGTCGCTTAATACAATGGCATTTTTGGAGCCCATTTTGCACTACGATGTATGAAGCGACACAAAATTTTGACAAATTTAGGAACTGTGTACTTAAGCTATACTATGAAATACCAGAGAGTTATTTAAACCAATTAGCCTCACCTGATAAATATTTTGAAATGTCGCTTCATACAATTAGCTTTACCTTATAAATACATAAGAATGTCACTTCATACAATTAGCTTTACCTTATAAATACATAAGAATGTCACTTCATACAATTAGCTTTACCTTATAAATACATTAGAATGTCACTTGATACAATTAGCTTTACCTCATAAATACGTAAGAATGTCGCTTAATACAATTAGCTAGATACTTGAATTTGCTAGATGTGGCGAATAAACCCATGTTCCTTAATATTTTATTGAACTAGCACTGTCGCTACAGCTACTACAAAAACAAAATTTTAGTACTTCAAACAAATTTAATAATAGCAGTATACACTTAATACAATCAAACTTGACTATGGATTGACTATTGAGGCGTCGGTTAAAACATTGGTTTTAGCGAGGGCGCGCTGTCGGCGCGTCCATCTAATACGGGCGTCTTATAACAGGGCGACTAGTTTTAGAAATTTAAGGGGTCTGAAATTCTACAAAACGCGGACATTCTAGCGGAACGGTTACGTGGGGCGCTCGGGGACATGGATGTAAAAATTGCCCATCCCACTAAAACCGGAGAAATAAGAATATTGAATTTGGTGGAATCCGTAAGCCGCCAGGAAATTATGGCAGCGATTGCGGACCTGCGGTTGCCCTTGGAGGACATAAAAGTTGGCGATATTCGTTTCACCCTACCGCACTGGGAATGGTATGGGCTCATTGTCCACTCACTCCAGTTAAAAAACTGACTAGTGAAAAGTACATCCGTTTTGATTGGATCAGGGCAAGAGTTCAAGTACTAGCACCACGCAAGCTGCAGTGCTTCCGATGTTTGGAGTTTGAACACGTGCGACAACAATGCACGAGCTCTGTGGACAGAAGTTCTCGCTGCTAAATGTGCGGTGAAAAAGATGACGATCACAAAGCGAGGGAATGCTCAGCTAAGTCACCTAAATGTACCGTATGTGCTGACATTGGCCTACCTGCAGACCACCGAATGCGAGGTAAAAAATGTACTCCGCCTCAGAGCAAGAGCTTGGCTGGAGGTTCTCAGGATTCTTCTAACCCATCTCAGGATTGACATAGAAAGTCAAATAACGACTGAGGAAGCAATGGAGATTCAGAATTCACAGGATTTCGGGTCCTCCAGGGCAATCTGAATCACTGCCGCGGGGCTCAAGCTTTATTGTTAAGGTCCTGTGCGGAGTGGTCGATTGCCATGGCAGTGGTGGCAGAGCCGTACGATGTGCCGAAACATCCTCTTTGGTTCGGGGATATCGATGGCTCTGTTGCCATTTACTGGGGTGGAAAGAGATACCCTTCGTACTCCCTCATTGATGGAGGGCAGGATTAGGCAGGTGGAGTGGGGACCTCTCGCATTTGTAGGCTGCTACATACTCGTATCTCCTAACTGTGGAATTGGTGCCTATGAAGCATACCTAGATAGACTCGCAGTTTTTACCCGTAGATGCCTACCACGCCCTATTATAGTGCTGGGTGATTTTAAGGGGAAACAGAAGAGGAGAAGTTATCCAAATGTGGGCGACAGGGTTGGACCTTCGGCTTCTCAACACTGGATTCATAAGTACCTGCGTACGGTGGCAGGCGGAGACAATTGTGGATTTGACATGGGCTTCAAATGATATCGGGATGGAGAGTCGCAGAAGAGTTAGTAAGTCTATCCGACCATCGCTATATCATGTTCGCTGTGACATTGCGACCCCCTAATAACAGACACGTTGGTCAAGCACGACGATGGTCTGTTAAACAGCTCAATAGGGATCTATTACTCGCTGCTACCAACGCTGGATTTTGAGCAGAAACCCTGACTTTTTCTGATCCCGAGAATGAACCAGTCTGGGTACGGGAAGTAATGACATCTATATGTGACGTAGCGATGCCCCGATGCAGGGCCTCTAATAGAAAAGAAGTATACTGGTGGTCTGAACACATTGCAGGATTGAGAGTAAGATATCCTTTGAAGCGGCAACAATCCTGACACGCTTTCCACCCCTCGACATCTTGGCGGACATGGATGACAAGATTTACCTGCAAAGTCAGGTAATTCTCCCAACGAGAAAATAACGATGAGCCAAGTCTTCTGCGAAAGCAGGCACATAGACAGGCTTGGACTGAATGGCGCCAACGTCTGGAGGAGAAGCATGCAGGTCAAAGAGCTGGTGGAACAATTCTGTCCAATTTTGACGCCTGGATGGGAGGGTAGTGTTACGTTCCGACTGTCACCGCGCATGGCTGCTTTGGTGAGCATTTGTGTCGGATTGGACGGGAAGAAAAACCCCATTGCTACCACTGTGATGGAGATCAGGACGACGCTCAGCACACCCTTGAAGCGTGTCCTGCATGGGAATATGAGCGTTCCGCCTTGGTTAGCCAAATTGGGGTTAACTTCGCTCCGTCTGTAATTGTAGCAAAGATGCTGGCGGAGAAGACAGACTGGAAGGCAGTGGTCTCCTTCTGTGAAGCCGTCATGGTAAAGAAAGAGGCCCTTGAGCGCACCCGGGAGATTGTTGACAAGATAATAATTCCTAGGTACCTTTAAATTCAACAATGTTTTAACCGCCCATTTCAGTAAACTTCATTACTCAGGCACGATTAGAAACAAATTAGTAAAAACAAATCTTCAATTTAATGCATTTAGCCTGGAGCTATTATTTTCAGTTCTAGGTGGTTAGGTCATTTAGCCTGGAGCAAGAATTAATAAACCTAGGCGGATAAGTCAGTTAGCCAGGAACAAAAAATACTAATTGTAGGCGGTTAAATCATTTAGCCTGGAACAAAAAAATAAAATAAAAGGGCTATTTTGTATTAAACGACATCTAACTTCGTTAATAATAGGAATATCAGAAAAAAAACCTATTCAGATTATGCAGACTATGTAACCTTATCAATAAATATCCATCTTTTTCTAAAATTTTACAAATTGCGGAAGTTATGAATTTTTTTTCAAAAATCAAAACTTTAAACTGCTCTGGTGTAAAGTTTACAAAATGTCGCTTAATACAAATAGCCCGGGAACCGTCGAAATATATTTAATTTAGTAAAACTTTAATGCATTCCTTTATTAGAGTTTTACAGTATCTTCCCTTGAAATTGTTGGATACAATTTGGTTGGGGAAATATGGCATAATTAAAGTTTATGTGGAGAAGAATATACGAATTCTAATAAATCTTTTAATTAAAATGTATATAAGTATTAGAAATTAATAGAAATTCATAAAAATATTCATAAAAAAAACCTGCCACGTACACTTTGAATACTTTGACATGCTTACATAAACAAATATGACGTGTACGTACATTCACAACCGTACGATAATTATCGTACATGTACGATAATTTATACCTACGTACGATGTACGATGGTACACTACTAGCGTACAGCAGTCTAGTATACAGCTAGTAGTGTACACCGTACATCGTACGAAATATCGAAAAAATATCGATAATTCGAAATAATCCTAAGTTTTCATATGATTTTTTAATATTTTTTAAATTTTTTTAGTCATTAGAAATATTAGAATAAATGCTGTCACATTCATCAGAAAACATTGTGGGGCACCTCAGGGAGTCTGAGGGAGTGTAGTGAGCTGTAAACTGTACCCAAAATATCTCGTTTCTCAATTCGTATAGTGGTAAATTTTGTGTCAACCACCAAAACTGACCGCGCTAACCACGCTTGCCTCTACTTGGTCGATAGATTGCGATCTACACCGACCGCTAGGCAATGCGGTATATTACATAATTAAATAAACATTACGTCTTGATACCTGGCCCTTTCCTCAATAGACAAACGGACACAAACTATTTTAGAGCACCGAGCTCAATAAACGATAGTAATTAAACCCACGACCAGCCGGACGTAAATAAAACAGCAGTAACCGTGTCAAATCAAAGGAAGGTTTATCTAGATAATTTTTCATTTCATATTTAGAAATAGAGTAATGCATTACTGCGACTGCAGGATACAGATATGCATTTCATAAAAGAACGAGCTTATACGTTCTGCCTAATAAAGGAGTTTCACACAACTTTTAAAGAAAAACAAACACTAATGACCTGGCTCATCAAGTATCTCCACACAAAAAGTTACATCAACGTGTATTAAAGTGAAAGCAGAACAAACATACAAACACTTTTGTACTTTCAGATCTTTTAGCGCATTAAAAAAATAGTTAAGCATAAATCTATAAAATACTGTTTTCCGAGCTTACGTCAACCTTACAGGATATTTTAACCCGTGTTCATGGAATATATTAATTGTAGGTCGGTAATGTTTGGAGCGCGTCCAAAATTGTCGCAACAACGAAAATAATGAGCCGTCGACATAGGTTACTTACTACCTACCCACCCACTGTGGTCATATTGTATACGTTAGCATAATTGTTTACCTAATTGAGGATCCAGGCTACCTAATATTAAGTAATCCAGCAGGCCAGCAGCTCATGGACTCCCACATCCGACCTCAAATAGAGAAAAAAAACTATCTGAGGTTTTATGCGCTTTGCTACTCACGAAGACTAAGATTTTCCCTCAAATAAAGTATCCCCGGCAACCCCAGCCGAAACACAAGACATGAAGAACATGCTGCTTTACGAGGAGTTGAGGCTGGCGGTAAGCTGGACGAGCTTTACCAGTTAATTTGAAAATTGTTTCCGGATTAAATGTCTTTGATAGAGCTCCTGCATTAGTAAGAGCCAATCGGTTCCACAAATACACAAGTCAATAAATGCAATTCAAAATTTTTGACTACATTAGTAGACATTCAGCCTACACATTTATAAATAATTGATCGGTATTTCAGTCCAATGCCTTTCGGTAAAAGAGCAGTATAAGGATTTTATATCTCAATTGAAGCAACCAATTTTATGCTTTATTCTCATAACATGTCCGCAACGTAATAACGCTTACAGCTTACCTATTATGTGAGTGCACGCAAGTCTGCCGTCCTGCCGCAAACAATGCAAACACAATGATCGTCAAATGACAACCATGTGCATGCTAAATTGAATTATCTGAGCCTATACGTGCTCGCAATGCATGGAATTGACCCGCCGACCCGTTAGAGCCGCTTGGTGACAATATGATTGACACCACTAATATTCCTTGGATAAACATACATTATTTTCATTAAGCTAGTTGTATATAGTTTATTTTCAAAGGTTTTTCTTTGAAATTGTTTTGAGGTAATTTCTAGTCTGTTTCTAGACTGTTTTTGTTTACATATAAAACCTCGTGAGATATTTGAATATACTTATAGTCAATGATAGTGTATTAATACACAGTAGGTACAGTTTAATCACAATTTTAGGTTCGAATCGTTTGTTTCTTTCGAGACATCGCAATATTTTTATTGGTCTGGTCTAGTGAGTCTTGCCTTGTGTGTACTCATGCACCGACGTCACTTTCTTAGTTACTTTTTGCTAGTTCTATATTTTTTGTAGAACTTTAATTGCAGACGAGCGCGCAAACAACTCAAATTTGTTATTCCGCTAACTTCACTTCCTCAACCAAAACACACGTGTTGTGACTTTAGTCTGTAAGTAACTGTAGTGTTACACTATAGATAGACAGAGAGGACAACGCCTTAAAACTGCAAGCATTTTCTTATTCTGAAAGTTTAATATTACGTTACGTGGAGTAGATAAATAGTTGGGCGGCTGGAGTTGTATTCTGTTCTGTTGGATTCTGATTTTGTAAAAAAAACTGTAGATAGTTATTGGCCACTGAACTCTCAGGCTACTAGTTAATCCCTAGCATGCCCAGCTAAATTTTATATATATTTTACCACCCAGAAAAGTTTTAATTTGAGGCCTCTCTTTCGGTGTCACAACGGAACAATTTGAAGACACTTACCTAATTCACATACGTCAAGTTAATCCGTCACTAATATCCGCAAGTATAAATAACACCTCTTTGTTATAATCAAGCGGAACTTCACACATTAGGTTTGTTTAATTTTTCTTTATCGTATAGCATGATATTATTATACTTACGAGTAATATCAAATCGTATTTCTACTATAATACACACTCAACTAGTTCGTATTTAAAGAATATGGCAAAGTAGTTACCTACTAATGCTCCAGTTACGAGCGAGACATTTCAAATTTAAAAAGAGGAACCCTCCACTGTTTCGTTTTATCAAATTCAAACATTTCGATATCTTTGAAATATAAAAATTATATGTCACACTCTCTGTTTACTTCTGAGTTTATAAGTAGCGATCAAAAGTTATGTGCGATTTATGAAATTAAATATCACCTGCTGTTACGGTGAAGGAAAACATCGTGAGGAAACCTGCATGCCTAAGAGTTCACAAAGGTTCAAAAAAATGTTCTCAAAGGCATGCGAAGGCCACCAACCCGCAGTAGGCCAGCGTGGTGGACTAAGGCCTACATCCTTCTCATTGTGAGAGGAGGCCCGACCCTGCAGTGGGTCATTAATGGGTACTGACAACTAGCGATCGAAATGGCTATAAGGTAGGTACAATAATACTTGAAGCTGCATAAAAATATTCTCAATTCTAACTGACCGACTATACTTCTTTAAACGTGTAGTTAAGTTAAATGTAGTGTTAACTTGTGGCCTATATTGATTAGGCACACATGGATAAGCAGGCTGGGGTACGGTGTTTACAGTAGAAAAGTTTTATGTGTCTATTAAACCGCATTCAGACCGCCTATAGATGGGTTTATGTAACGTGGATTAACACGGTGTAATCATACAATCTGGATGTTGTTTTTTTCCGTATTTACATAACTAACTTATTATAAAAAAACAGTTTTTTTTTCGATCTTTTGTAATATCTTTGCAAAACGCTTAAATAAAAAGAAAACAGGTATTACGAAATTTTGAAGTAAGCTAAATTGATTTGATATCTAATAAAAGTAAAAACGCAAAAGGTGTGCAAAAGTAAAAACTAAATAAACAATTTTTAACAAAGAAGCTCATTAAAATTCTATCCAAGGCTCATAAAATCCTCCGTATTGGCAATAGCATAGAATCTACGAGCAAATCTCATGACAAACCATCATTAGTATCGGCCAATGATTCATGGGTTCCATTGGGAGTCGTTAGCAATAAGCGTAGAGGAAGGGCGTGCCCTATAATGACCTCTACTCATTTGACTTCCCCAAATATTACTATAACTTTATTACTTTGGCTAGTTTTAGATTGGAGTCTGAATAAAAAAACTAATCATAAAACTCATGAATAACATTGAATCTGGCACTTTTAGTAATTTTTCCAAATAAATAATAATTTTAATAAATAATGCTTCACACTCATAGCCGGAGGGCTATGGGCTCATAGGGAGCTATACGAGAATTCCCTGTGTCGTGGGAACACGACAGAACAAAACACACCCAGACCAGAAACAGAATTTCAAATTCTTCATTCAAATCTAAGTATGCTTTGCTGGAGATCGAACACAGAACCCTCAACTTTCAATAACTGAAACCAGAGTTTGCACGCCGTCACAGAAGACTCCGTCATACAGAAGCAAACAAATTCTTGCTTTCTTTCCTTCCTCCTGCCTTGTCTTATACCCAAGTTGCCTGAAGGAAATCGCTTATTCCCGATAAGACCACCTTTTTGTAGATGCTTGCCTACAGTTTTTGTAACATTTATTACGAGTTCACTGATCGTTTTGATGTAGGATCCTACACCAAACTAAATTAACTATCCTGCTTTTATTATACTTAAATGCGAAAGTTTGTGATTGTGAGGACGGATGGATGCACGGATGTTTGTTTCTCTTTCACGCAAAACAGCTAAACAGATTAAGATGAAATGGTACCTACACAGGTAGATTATTACCTGGATTAACTGGATATAGGATACTTTTTCTCTCTCTCTGGGACAAATTTTTAGATCAACGTGGACGAATCTGCGGGTGGAAGGCAGTAAAGTATATTTTTACATATTTGAATTCTTGCCCCTATTTCAAAATACGTTCATCTGGTTTCAGGTTGCCAACCAACCGCGATATGGTTGCTCAACCGTCACGGTTCGCACAACCCCGAGGCGGACGAGATAGCCAACCTTCAGAAACTTGGAGACTTCAAAAACAACATTATCAGCAACTACAGAAATGGCAACTTCAGGAACACTAATGTAAGTATTAATACAGCTGAAGAGACCATTCATATACTTAGGTTATCTGATGTCAGTCAAGGGAGGATTACCAAGTTTTGTGGCGTCTTCATCACGTACTATTGACAATTTTAGTGAGTCTTAGAGAAATTATAAAAAAATTGTCTTACATCCTGACTAGGTACTGTTTGAGACTAGTCTCTAAAGTGAAAGATTCAAATATTTTTACGTTAAAAGGCATTCCGTTTCCTAAGTGTGGTAAGATCGGGAATTCACTTTAAAAACTATAAATTGCAACGTGTGGTAACTTGCCATATCATAGGGGCTGATTCTGTATGACCATTCAGATTTCGTGTCGATATCGTGTGTCATCAAACCGTATGTCATTTTATGAACTCGGCACGACAAGGAATCTTAATGTCTATTGTATAAGGCACACAATAGATTGTCACGATATTTGACTTTTAAGCCTTTTTTTACTTTTTATCACGGGTAAGATACGATATTGCCGCGATACGAGTGTGAATGGTCATACAGAATCCTGATTCAAACTCACCAAACATACGAGTATAAGTACGTAAAATACTCTTTACAGAGTTTAAACGGGCTTAATTAACTCATCATACATAATAAAATGCTTTTTAAATCTTCCTAATACTCTTTATCAACACAACCAATAAGCATTTTTACCGAAAGTTTGGGATGCACATACAATTACCTGCAAAGAATGCGCAATAAAATCTGAGTTAATTATAAGAATATTGAATTTAATCATTTATTAAATACAGTCAATTATAAAAACAGTACTTGTATAAATTATGCTTTAACAACGTCCCGTCGTAAAATTACTGAAAGCAGGAAAGAAATTACACTTGTCTTGAAATGAAATGACTCTAGAAATTACTTAAGACTGCAGGTAAATAGTGACCATAGCTAGAAGTACCGTTGATTGAATCGTCCACACAGGAAATTACTCCACAGTTGTCCATTTGTATGCGACCCTTTGTTTGACTCCAAGGACTTCAGGTCACCTGCTCCAAAGGAACATCTACGATTGGTTTATGTATCTAACTATACGACATGGACAGCAATTGGAATGGAATGCTATTGTTTGTTACGAGGATTTATAGTTTTTTATCACGATAAAAAATTAATTGAAACAAAAGTTATTATAGTAATCTTGCCTTTACAGTATTATAATGTGATCATTTCTATATAATAAACATATCACCAATTTTACAAGTCTCAATAATGTATCCTGACTAAGCAGTACCTGCCTATATTGATTTCATAAAATAATACCTGCGGAACTAATGAAGTGAATTTCATTCAATTTTACGGCGATTGGATAACTTTTACAAACTATAAAATGTTTGAAAAATAAATAATTAAATTATAAATTTCTGTATCCAACAAAGTTCCCAATATAAAATGTTTCTTTTTTAAATCATCGACAAGTTTAGGGCATTCTAACATCTTGCATCTTTTTTTTAAATTCAAACTGTAAAAATAATGTAGGTAATTTGTTGGAGGCTGCGTTATTATTCTAGTGGGATGTTATTATTAGCTCCATTATAGCAATATTTATACCTACAGTCATAGGAAATAGACCTCATCGTTTTTATCTACGAAGCCAATGTGCATTGTGGATTTAATCATTTAATGACGTCCGATGTGCAAAATGACTAACCATTGTTATACTCAATACTTAACATCTGAATGAAAAAGCCCAGTGTGTGCCGTGACTCACGAGTCACGATCTCATGGGCACTATTTACTAAATTAACATTGGCCTTGCCTTGATTATTGCCCCGAACGTTATAAAAATTATGTTTCTTTATGCAATACGCAATGGGGATTACTTAAAGTTAAAACACTTTCATAAAGGTAGTCTGACAGATAATTACAATTGAATAGTAAAATTAATGATAAACATCGAATTTGTAATTGTTTTACTATAAATACCTGCTATAAATACCTGCTAAAGAGGTAGAGAAACATCACTATGGATTTGATAATTTGCCAGTAACTAACACAGTGCCTCTACTCAGTGCAACTAAACAGAAATCATATCGCTAATTACATTAATTAGCTTAGTAATTAGGTAGGTCTTTCGGACTTTAACGCACTTTCAAAATTTTTACTTTTTCTGAACTAAATTCTACGCGTGCTACTTGTATGTCTACAGCGTCTATACTATTAATGTGAAATATTGTAAACGTAACCTAAATACCAATTATTCTCTAAACTTATAAATAAAAAATAACATTTTATGTACTTACAAACCTTATAAAATTTCCTTCCATGGCATGGTGCCCAGAACGTTGGCAGTACCTATTGCCATTGTGAATGGCAAATAGCTATTTTCTGAGCTAATCAGTCTTATAAGCTGCCAGCCCTCTTGACACCCGATCACCCAGACCAACCCAGACACGTCTTTCAAGTAATTTTTCATATCGGCCGACCAAGGGCCCAATGCGCAACGTCTATATACCTTATTATAGCAAACGCCGCAAACTGGTTTTCGAAACTTTTTGTAATCATCGAATATTTGCGACGCTTGAGGAGCTATGTCTGGTCGGCTGCGACCCCAGCCTTAATATTTATTCTAAAAACCATGTGTATCTATAGTATTTCATTTCTTTAGAGATTAGTTCTCTATGACACCTGCGCCACACTGTTTTAAACAAGCGTCCAACAGAGGTCACCTTGGTGGAAGGCTTGTGGAGCCCACGGTTGGTGTTTGCGGCCACACTTGTTTACAACAAAGCCCCCACCTCAGTGTGTTGTCGACTCTCTGGTTGGAAGCACGCTAATACAATATGGCTCCTTATCCTATTATTACCTATCTAAACTTCAAAAAGTTGGTGTGGCATTAGTACTCATTTCCGCCGGTGAAAATAAAAAAGAAAAAAATATGGATGAAATAATAATTAATTAATAATCATAATAATTTAATAATTATGATTTTGCCAGTAACCCGTTAATGACCCACTACAGGGTCGGGTCTCCTTCTCGCAATGAGAGGGATGTAGGCCTTAGTCCACCACGCTGGCCTACTGCGGGTTGGTGGACTTCACATACCTTTGAGATTTTTTTTGTGAACTCTCAGGCATGGAGGTTTCCTCACGATGTTTTCCTTCACCATAACAGCAGATGATATTTAATTATTTATAATTTAATAATAATATAATTTCTTTTTCACGAGACGTCATTTTGCATACATAGACCGACACGTGCGCACGCAACGGTTGCCGCTTCGAACTGCCCTAGCGCGGTTTACAACAAGCGTTTACACTGTGGAAATCGTGTTTACAACGGCGGCATCCACAAGCGGTTGGTGGGCCGCGTCCGTCCACAGAGGTTGTTGAAGGTCAAGCGAATTTTGTTGCAAACAAGCGTTTACACTGTTGCAAACCGCCGGTGGAGACCGATGTGGAGGCCTTGTTTTAAACAGTGTGGCTCGCCCATTATCTGCCTTAATATTTTGGTTGGTAGGGTAGATACCTAATTGGACGAGTCCAATGACTGTACAACAGTAACTCCTAAATTGATTTTACAAGTTTTCGTTTTTAGAACCTTTCTCAATTTCTTTTGTTTCCAAAAGTTACCAGAAAGAAATCGCTTAAGCGATACGACCGCCCTTTTGTGTACTAAGTCTAAATTGTTCTGTTTGTAGAAAATGTTTTTGTATACAAATAAAACATGTTCATTGAATAAAAAACATCATAATCTTTCCAGCAAAGAATTTGCTCATCCGATCTGAGTCTCCTAGAACGATGGGAGTGGAATCCCCGTCAGAATACAACCTTCGCGGGAGACCTCACCAGCGACGGATACATCTCCACTCAGCAGCTAGCACAGGCATGGAAACAACGGTACCCTGGGCTGATGACGGATAATAAGTATAATTATTTGGTAAGTTGGTACATATTTTATAGTTTATAGACTCATTAAAAGTTTTGCGCACCTCGCCGTGTTGAGGAAAACTTAGGAGCCAATTTCTTTTGGAAAGTGGCAAGTGTGCAATAATGAATGAACCAACACACTTGGCGGACAACAGCGCAACATTATACCAACAGTCATGTCAGTACCCATTAATGACCCACTACAGGATCCACAATGAGAAGGATGTAGGCCGCCGTCCACCACGCTGGCCTACTACGGGTTGGTGGACTTCGCATGCCTTTGAGAAGATTTTTTTTTGTGAACTCTCAGGCATGCAGGTTTCCTCACGATGTTTTCCTTCACCGTAACAGCAGGTGATATTTAATTTCATAAATCGCACATAACTTTTATTACAAAGTCATTGGTGCGTGCCACTGGGATTCGAACCCGGATCCCTCGATTCGAGGTCGAATTCTAAGCCACTGGGCTATCACCGCTGCTATACCAACAGTAATTCTGTAAAGAGTAAATATAACAGTCTCAAAAGGCTGGCTTTTAAAATGAAGCACATATTGTATTGACGTGTTGAAACTGATAGGTGCCTACCTATCTATCTAAACTTAACGTGGAATTATTTTATTAATTATTTTATTTAGGTAAGTACCTACCTACATTTAGTAATGTACTTTTTTTAAAAGTGATAATGTCATGTATTTATTTCAGTTTAAGTATGTGAACGATCACCGGTCGGACACCACTTTCCGTGCCTTCACTGAAGGGCTGTTCAGGGAGCAAGCCGAAACCTACGATGTACGCAAAGAAAACGATGAACAGAAGTTAAGGGTAAGTCATTTTGTTTAACACAGTCAATCTCGTTTTTTTGTACGACATAGGTCGATTAGCAGTGTTACGTATCTTCACCTACTTCTGTCTTCATTGGAGCAGCGTGACGGTTATGCTTTAGATCCCCCCTAAGTAGAAAGACGAGGCAAAAAATGAACACAAAAAACAATTTAAGCATAGGTACGTATATCTTCGAGGTAACCAGTAGCCTAACTTTGTGTCGAAGCCAGGTATTATAACCTATCTTCTAGATAGATCTGATCGACCTAGTCGCAACTTAACATCACGATTTTCCTACCATTGTCGCTTACCTACTTAGGTATATGGTTTACAAAAGTATTCGTTTTGTTAAGTTGTTAAATACCATGCCTCTTTTTTCAGCCATACAAATACTGTGAGGCCTGGAAGAGAGATGTTGAGGAAAACAACGATACGCTTTCTCAAGTTCGCACGTTCGAATCCAAACAGGAGTTTAAAGAGGTAAGGTGATCTTTTTGTTTACTATCAGTAGGTAATAAGCAGTTAGGTACTGATGATTTAGGTAAAAGTAGAAGTACAAGCCGCCCTGCGACCAGGTGGAATGAGCAGAAGAAGACAGCGGGAAACTGTGGGATTCAAAGGACCCGACCGGGCGGAATGGCGTCGTTTAGAAGAAGCCAGCCTACGAAGGGCTGAAATGAATGATGACGACTGAGGTTTAAATTTGTTTTAAATAATAAAGAAGGATATTTTTTTAAATATTAAATAACGCTTCACACTCATAGCCCCACACTAGTATTCCCTGTGTCGTGGGAACCATGGGCACACACAAGACAAGAACACACACACCCAGACCAGAAACAGAAATTTAAACTCATCGTTCAAATCTCTGCACCGCTGGGAATCGAACCCAGGATCCTCCGCGCGGCGACTCAGGTCGCAAAGAAGGATACGAGTAGTATGCGTTAGATCGTCATTCCAACTCGACACCCAAATTCTTGCGTTCCAGATGATCAGCAACGTCTCCCTCCGCCTGGGCTTCAACTACGACATCCAGAGGGAGCTAGTGGACACCATGTACCAGATGTGCCGCTACAACAAGGCGTGGAACATCGCGCAGATATCGCCCTGGTGTGCGGTGAGTTTCTGAACATGCTATTTTACCTATCACCCGAGTCACCTTCACAATCCTGAGAGCAGTCTTGCCTTGATAGGACTCGGCTCCCAGGTTCATGTTTCTCTGTAATAAAACTCGTGCTTGGAAGACGAATGGGAGTGGGATCTAATTTGCTAGAAATCTTTGTTTTGTCCTTAACATTTTTAAAGTATGTATATTTAAATTACTTAAATATAAATTTAAAAAATTAATTAAATATAAAAATACTTAAACATAATTTGTTATTACATAATTATTAAACAGGCAATTCGAGTAGGCAGCTAACATTTCGGAAACTTAAGACCAAGAAATCTTTTGTTTACAGGTATTTACTAGAGAGGACCTCAAACGGTTAGAATATGTCGAGGACCTAGAAACCTACTATAAATACGGCTACGGCAACCCCATGAACCAGAAAATCTCCTGCGCTGGAGTAAAGGATATGATGGATTTCTTCAAGATACACGTCGATAATAGTAAGTTTGTATAAAATTGCTGTTAAAATCCTGGTCCGTAATTATAAGTAACTCATTACTTTAAATAATAATAAAGACAATACCGGTCCAACAATAGACCCCTGAGGGACTCCTCGTAGGTACTCAGAACATAACATCGTATCTTCAACATAGAATGATGAATGAGATAATGAAAGTAATTTATAGTTTATTAGACAAGTAAATGTATTCCTAATACATAATATTATTACTAGACTAGACACATTTCATGTAAGCTAAGTTTAAGTTAAAGTAACCCTTTAGTTAACTTAGCTTAACGTATGTCATGTTAGTACACACTCAGTTTAGAATTTTATAGAAATGCCAATCTCGTAGAACACTGTTAATAACAAAGTGATTAAAAAGATTTCAGTGTCACATTTTTCATTCTGTTGTCTTATTTTACGCAGTTTTAATAAGGGGCGTCTGATTTTTTTTTAATGAAAATATTCTAACATGAAGTAATCTGGGCACGGCCGCTTCTTAGGCACGATCACCGAGCCTACCGGGGTCTCCCTTTGATCTTACTGCCGTACTCAGAGACATTCATTAACGTTAATGGTTCATTATGTAAATAACGATGACACTTATGTCAATACGAATAAAGACGATTTTATTTGTTGGTTAATGCACATTAAGTTAAATGCCGTCTCTGAGTGCGGCCATTAGTATTGTTTGCCGAACCCCTTTAGTTCTTAAAAACGTGTATAAATCATTACAAAAATTAAAGCATTTTCGTCTCTCCGCCCTTCAGACACTCCGCAGCAGCCCAAAGCCATGATTCAGCTGACGGAAGTACCAACCATACTTCTGACACTAGCCGCTATAAACGCGCGCCGCGACTCCGTCCCTTTGACGGGCGATAACTACCACACCAACTTCGTGCAAGCTCGCAAATGGTCTACTTCCTCGATGTCTCCGTTCAATGCCAACCTAGCTGCGGTTTTGTACAAGTGAGTATTTGTAGTACTTTCTACAGAGCTATTCTGTAACGATAATTTCGAATCTCGAAAGCGGAATCCGCAGTGAGATGCTCAATTTGTATTTCGTAAATCTCGACGGTGCTAGCAGCGCCGCACATTCGAGAGCGGAGACGACCGAAACTACTTCAAGTGAGATTTTGACATTCCTTATGAAAAAGGCTGAGTGCGACAAAACATTTTCGCTTGAACGTATCGAGCGCGAATACGTCGATTTCTATGGGATTGAAGCAGCGCCATCTTGTGGCTAAGATGACAAACGGCATTGGCGCTTAGCGTATAGTCGATTAACGCGACGGTGAAGTTACTGAGACGCGAACGCGACGTTCGCTTTCAAAGTGAAGTGAATTACTTGAATGAGATTCGAACTCATTTTTGTGTCTTACAGAATGACTCAACTGGTATCACTACAATTTCGTTACCATTGATTACGTCATTGATATAGACCGATAAAATCGAAGCGTTCTTTTAATTTAAAAATTAATCCTCATATATCTTTACTCATTTTTATTTTTCATATAATTTTAGATGCACACCCAACGGCAACTTCCAAATAAAAGAAGAACACCAAGTTCTGTTCTTGGAGAACGAGCGACCTTTGTATTTGGAGGGATGTCGCGTCGGTCTCTGCGACTGGTCGTACGTCAAAACCAGAATGGGGGTAGTCGCAGACAACTGCAATTTGGATTTCTGCAACTCTGCAACTAAAATAAGCGGTTTCATGAGTGTTATAGTCGCTTTAGTTGTGTGTTTAAGGAGTTCTGTTCAATTATAAATGACATTATCAATCAATTGTTAGAATGTAGCGTACATCGCCTGCGTCAAGTTGCATGCATTTAATTTACAAGTCCTTAATAATTTCAAAGGAAAGCTTCAGAATATTACGAGTTTTTTTTATTTAATTCATAGCTATTCCTGTAAAAAGGAAGTTCTGTTTTAGTTCTGGACAATTAATTTGATGATGTATAATAGTTTATATACAAATAGATCAGATAGTTTCAAAAGTTGCAAGCTATATTACATTAACTCAGCTTAATTCGGTAAACCAAAAAAGAAATTTAGTATTGTGCGCGATAAGGATAAAACTATCTAACTAATTTTATCTGTGTATTTCTTTTTTACTTTTGTTAAGTCACGTTCAGTAATTTGATATAACTACTGAACGTTATTAAAGAACGCTATGTAATATTAACTATAATTATGTATAAAGATTTATGTTGGGCATGTGTATAAATATGTTTTTAAAAGTAGGTAAGTACCTACTATTTCAGAAAACAATCAAAAATGCCTTTTACTTGTTAATTTTCATAAGATATTGTTATAAAATGAAAACAAAATAAAACTAGGTAGGTACATAAAATTTTGTCAACAAAACGGGTAGGTTTTATTTTTTTATACACTTAATTTGATCGTTAACTTACTATAGTGTAATCGTTGTTGTTGTTTATGGGGCATTAACTTTGCTTTGTCTATTGTTACTATTTAAGAATAAACACACAAACGTAAAATCATATTATTATTTATTGGACTAAGCATATTCGCCGTTTTCGTTTATATTTTACCATAATTAATTATAGTTGAAAATGAATGTAGAGTAAAGCATTGATTTTTGTAAAGTTTTGTGTAAGTATCATAATTATTTTGCTTACGGTTAAACATAATAAAAACAGGAATATTTCAGTTTATAAATGTAGAGATACACACTTGTATTTTAAGTCGATTACATAGAATAAGCGATAATATTAATGTATCTTGATGATCTAATCACATTTTTAAGTATGTTACAGCTTTTTCCGTAGAAAAAATAGAAAACTTTCGCTTGTAAGCAGCTACCTAAAATAAATTATAGTTTTATTATAACCAACTGCGGATCGAGCAAAATAAATGTTTTTAGTCCTGAAATCAATGCCGAATAAAATTAAAATCTTTAGATACGGTTGTTTACCTGATTAATGTACAAAATACTAACATTATATGTACGTACTTACGTAATACATTGTTATTGGAGTAGTATTACCGTAATTTTTAATCTGTAACTAGAAAATAGATCTGTGATTATGATATTGTAGTTATTTTTCCACTAATAAAATAATGTTTCACGTTTCAATATTCTAATAGCTGTTGTTACTTGCACCAAACTGTGTTGTGAATTCGTAGATAATTCTAATAAATTGTTGTATTAAACTGTTGATGTGTTTAAACTTTTATCTCAATATTTTATGTTAATATTTATTCCCTAGGTTATAAAAATAAAATAGTTCTATCCTTGTCAACCTATTACTCACAAGGTGCCAATGGGACGTTACTCAACTACCTTTCTGACCCTATGTGGACTAAAAACTAACACAAAAAATGTTTTTGTGTTATTACACTAATATAAAACACACAGTTTTTAAATCAAACTAAAACATTATTTTAACGTTCACATTTAATAAATTAATTATGTTTACATTTTACACGTAACGCCTCGATTACATTGTATGCAATACAACATTGATAAATAATAAATTATAGTAGTGAAACCAGCTTTAACCATGTAACAATTTTACAATAATAATTAATTACATATTGTAACATTTTACAATTAAATTAGACAGAGGGTGTCTAGACTACATAAAATATTTTTGTTGAAAAAAATACTAGAGGGCTGTTGTCATTCTTCATACAAATTATTGGATAAAAAGAAACAATTTTAAAGTTCTAATTTATAAAATTATTCAAAAATCTTAACTCCGTTACACTACGTTTTAAAAAGATTAAAAAATATCTACCTTATACGGGTAGTTAATTTGATTTTTTTTTTGTTAAATTAGTATTTTATTATAAAACACTGTTAAAATAAATAAAATAGCGTTATTATAAATAACAGTTCAACGCATGCATCTTGTTCAGGAGCTCATGAGGAAGAAGGTGGGCTGGCTCACCTGAAAAATGGTCATAGATTGAACTGTTAATGTCAATACTAGACTTTGCCCACGGCTTCGTCCGCGTGGATTTTAGAAATCGGTCCAGTGAGGGAGAAAAAGTTTCCAGTATATGGTAATCCAGATTATAAACTACTTACATACCAAATTTCATCCAAATCTGTTCAGCCGTTTTTGCGTGGAAGTGTAGCTAACATCCACCCACCCATCCTCACAATCAGTCGCATTATAACAGTAGTAGGGTTATAAAACAGGTATAATAGGTACGCACTTTTGAAGTGCTTGATTAAAATGCTTATAAATCAGTCAGCCAATTCCATTCAACCTCGCTACAGCATTGCATGCAATTTATTGCATTAACATTATCATAATTATTAATAAATCATTAACACTATTCACAAGTAACGATAAATATTAACAGGAAACTACTTCCAAGTTTTATATTATGTCTTAAACTGAGTACATTCTATTCTATTTAACTATTGTCTGCTCATTTCTATCCAGTAAGCAGCAGTCCAATAAGCACATGTGACAGCAAAGTACTTATAATTACAAATAACGAGAAAGTGAAACATTGTAGCTTATTTTCAACAAAAGCACAACTTAAAATACTATAGTTGATAATTAATATTTCGTGGAAATAAAATCCATAGAAAACTAGAAAAAATCTACAAAGTATAAAGAAACAAGTTTTTGAGTCTTCAAACAAAAATATTTATATTTAAAATTAAAAAGGTTAAAAAATACAACTTGAGATCAGTACCATTCGCTTAAACTATATTCAACAACATTTTCGCTTAAAATTAAACAAACAAGTTAAAACCCTAATAGGGTTGCTGGCAGTTAGATGTCAAGTGCTTCTCAGCCCTTTCCCCTGTTCTTACTCCCATTTTTTTTCATAGCCGCTGTTGTCCCGAGGTCTGGGTCTCATCATACTGTCTAAGGAAACCTTCCCTTTGGGACATCTTCCGTCGTCTTTTAAAAATACTATTCTCATCAGCATTTCATTCAACATGCATTGATTGATAGACCTCCCAATATAGTGGCAAATTATCCTATTTTCAAAGAGAGGTATGAACTTTTATTTATATATTTATGTTGTTTCAATGCCATGAATAGTTCTTACATGCTTGGGTTGTGCTGTATTTGACAGTCGCAACAAGACACTTTAAAGAATATTTCATGTCTATTTCAGCACTATCAAGCATCTGGTCGACGATATACCACACACCATCATACCATTCCGTCAGCCTACTGCACGCGCTCGTGGTTGCCACTGGGATGTCGAGTGCGTTTCACCGCTTTCACCTTGTTCTTCTTCCCGTCTTCTTCACAGACGCTGTTATTCCGGTGCTTGGGGCTCATCATGGTGTCGGAGGAGATCGACTCCCGCTGAGACTTCTTCCGTTGTCGTTTGGGGATGTTGTCTCCCATCAGCATTTCGTTGAACATGCGCTGTTTCGCCTCCCAGTAGAGGTTCTGTCGCTGCATGACGTCTGGGTATTTCTCCTCGAAGGTGGGATCGGGGGGGACGAGCAGCTCCCAGCCGCTCGGTGGCGAGTACTTGGCTACCGACTGGATGACCTCGAGCACCTCCGGCGGGGGCAGACGCACCGCCGCGGTCACCTTCCGCCGGTCTATGTGTGTGTGTTGACTGAACAGGTACAGCTGAAAAGAAAGAAAGATCTGATATTAGTTGAGGTTTTAGTTGAGATAATATAGAATGATTGTACACTAGTTTGTTGCAAACCAATGTATTATGAAGGGGAGGAGACCTGGTGTCCTGAAATACAGGCTTCCTAGCCTAGTTTAGGTACCAGTCTCCCACAATATATCTAAATAAACCAAACATTGTACCTATTTAATTCATAAATCGTAAGTAATATGTGTATTGTGGAGAAAAATAAAGAATTATTAGTATTCTGATCGTCAGAAAGATGTGTAGATCGAGTGCTTATCATGTAAATAAAACATGCAGACGGGGAGAGGAGTCACGGAACACCAGGACGGTCAGTTCTTAGCTGGTGGAGCCAGTCGTTCGCCCGAGGAGGTGCCTTACCATCAGCCTGAGAGGTACCTCAACTATTTATTGAGGTTGATGTTTTTGCATCAAGTATTTCGTTAGTATTTAAGTAAAATTTTGTCACCTACCTCAAAACTAGTACGCCTACGAAATTTGTACAGAATACAGAATCAGATACACCTATGAAATTTGGTATACTTACTTGTTTGGAAGCTGTAATAAACCAACATAATATTTATGTAATAATATTGTGCAGTTCCGTTAATATTACATACATACATACGGGTCGAATTCTTTTCATTCATTCTTTTTTGAAGTCGGTACTAAAACAAAAACAAACACTCACGACATGGTCCCGGGCGGCGATGTGCAGGGGCGAGCGGGGGTTGGCTGGTTCCTTCGCCGCCCACACGCCGCGCACACAGCACGCCGCAACACCCAACGCACTCAACAATGTCGACTCTCCCGCTGCTGTTTCGGGAATTTTCAGCAGCGACCGGATTTCGCCGAAGGTCAGCAGTTTGGCTGGAAAACGAAAACAAATAAAATAAAAAATGAAAAATACAAACAATAAATAAATGAATTTGTCGACCTAGGGAAGCACGGATGGAGTCTAAACTCTTAACTTGAAGTAAATTCGTCCTGTCCGTTCGTACGTAACTGCTCTGCACTTTACTTACCATTATTCAGCAGCTCCTTAATCTGATCTTGAAGGCCTTTCTTTTGAGGAACAATATCATCTTCTTCATTCGGCGGCACTAACGCTCTTATATATTCAATTGGGAGCAAATTTAAAGTAGATCCTTCCAATGAGCTTACACTGAACAGCTTTAGAAGCTCCAGCTATGGACAAAGGTTGAAATTTACCATATAATAATATACGATTATATAAACATGAAAAGTGAAAATGCAAGTCCAAAAATCAAAATTCAAAACCTTTTTTGATTATAATGTTCAATTTGTGAACACTAATGAACATCACTTTTGATGCAAAATATGAATTACATTGCAGTATGACTAGGCCCTGTCAATATCAGTCTGCTGCCCACACCGACAAATATCAACATTATTTACATACATAGTGTATAGAAACAGCCTAATGAAGTTATTCAATCCCACACTGTATTAAAAATAATAGCAACAAAAAAGTATTTGCCTATTGTCTACAGTTTCTCTACTTATTCTATAGCGCAAACCAAAATTATTCAACTAAATAGTTCAGACTGGTGTCAGCATTTTTCTGGTGTGCATCTCAAACTTCTGTAAAAGAAAAGTAAGGAGTGAAATATGCAAAAATATTTAACTTACCTCTGCTTTATCACTCTGATGATTCCTATAAAGTGTGTCGAACCAGGACTCTTCAGAGATACGTTGGGACATTGTTTCAAAAGATTTCTCCCTTGCCTTCTTTGCCACCTCTGTTTCTTGTCGGGCAAATTTCACTCTTACCTGAGTATAAATCAAACACACTATATACAGCTATATATTTTTGAAATGTGCAAAACATCTGTCTGCCCACAAAAAGATTCAAAAGAGAAAATATTGTGCTCTCAAAGAAAAGGTGTTCTACAGGACATTGTAGTGTCTCAAAACACTATTGCTTCCGACAACAAAACTTGCTTATAGTCTGGGGACTGATCGTAAGTTATACATCAGCAAAAAAAAATAGTTTTGGTTTACAATTTTTTTTAACAAAATATATTTTGTTATAACTTGCGAGTACATACTTGTTGAGCGGGTGCTTCCTCTTCTGCGACCTCATCGTCAGTTTTGTTCTTGTCAGCCTTATGCTTGTCCTGCTTGTCGTGGTATGAGCAAGAAGGCTTGAGTTGTATTATACCTATCAAACACACGAATCTTTAGTGTTACCTTTAATTTAACTCATGCGCAGTGTGAGCGCTCTCAAACAAAGCACAGCCTTAGGTGAATTTCATTTTATAATTAATTGAGAATGGTGAAACATCCCTATTGCAGGTCAGTTGAATATTTTTTCTAATTATTTAATTATCTAAATTATCTAGTATCAGATTATGTAAATCAATAATTTGTCAAAATTGTAAAATCTCTACTGTCATGAATAAACCTTGTACAAGTGTGAAATGCATTTCCTTGTCCTGTATAACACCAATAGCGTAGTAATCTGTTTTAGTGCACGGTCCACTGCTCTCATATACAATCTTATCCATTATCCCATGCTTGAAATATCTCCCTTTAGTTTTTTCTCTATCTCTGGAGTACCGGGGCTCCTATAAAACAATCAACTATTATTATCACACATGAGGACTCCTTACAGCAGTTTACGCACACAAGACCAGAACACACCCAGACTAGAAACATAATTATTCAGAATTCAAGACCACTCATGACTATTTTAATGAAATTATCATTGACAGAAGATCTTCTACATATCAGCACTCTTAAAGCTAGGCTGTTTAAATAAGAAGAACAAAGGCAAATTACAACAACAACCTGGGCCCTGATTCTGTATGACCATTGAGAATTCGTGCCGATATCATGTGACAACAAACATAGAAAGAAACAGAATTAGTAATAAGCACAAAAAAATAGGACATTGCACAAATGCACGAAATTTGACTTTTAAACCTTTTTTGACTTTTTATCACGGATAAAACACGACATCGCCGCAATACGAGTGTGAATGGTCATACAGAATCAGGCCCCAGATTGCACTGCACTGACAAAGTGTTGAAAAGTAACAAAGACACAAATAAAAATCATTACCTGCTGTCCATCTGTGTTGAGGGCTATCTGTTCACCCTTAGACGGACAGTATCTCTCGCTATAAGTGTCTATTCCAATTTCAATGCGAACCATTTGGTTCTTAGGTTTAACTGCGGCATCCATAACTTTTGTTTTCGACCAGTCCCTATTAGCGGGCCTCACGGAGTATTGGAACATGTAGAGTTTTTCGGCCAACGCTTTTGATGAACACATAGGCATCTGAAACGCAAACAAAAAGTTTTATAAGTTAAAACCATGTTAAAACCCGCACAATAATATAACCTCATACCACGTTGAATTATAATAAATTGTACCTCAGATATTATTGGATCATCTTCTGTTTTGATGATTTTGTTCCCTGCCATTTTATCAGGCAATTCCAATTCAAAATCGATGAAATATTAGTAATTTCTACTCACAAAACGTAAGCAATTTTCAAATACCACTGACTTAAAAGTTACAATACAAGCAAGACCCTTAGAAATAAATAAAATATAAAATGACATTTGCATTGAAATAATTGATTGACAGTTAAATTTACATTTGAAAATTGGACAGACCACAGATTATTACAATGGGTGCGTTCCACATGACGACCATAGTTGGTCAGTTATATAGACTCAAAAGTAAAAAGAGACTCATTCATTGTCCTTGGTGCAGTTAATTCTGTGGTATATAAAACTATGGATATCAGGAAAAAAGAAAGCCTTCATTGGTGTCCCCACATTCTTCTTTGATACGGCTACATCAACGTTCGTCTTTTAATGTCGTCGATGTCCAGTTTTTGCACGCTCATTGGATCAAGAACATGACATAATCGTTACTCATACTACCAGTGTTAAAAAATTAGTTCATAATAGCGAAGTAATACAGACTCCGGTTGGACTGTGTTATTTTATTATTGTTACAGTAGTTCAGCGGTGATAGCCCAGTGGCTTAGAATTCAACCTGCAAATCGAGGAGTCCGGGTTCGAATCCTTGTGGCACCAATGACTTTGTTAAAAAGTTATGTGCACTTTATAAACTTAAATATCATCTGCTGTTATGGTGAAGGAAAATATCGCGAGGAAACCCGCATGCCCGCAAACCCGCAAAGGTATGTGAAGTCCACCAACCCGCGGTAGGCCAGTGTGGTGGACTAAGGCGTACATACACCTAATTGTGAGAGGAGACCCAACCCTGTAGGGGGTCATTAGTGGGTTACTAATAAACATTACAGTAGTCAACAATAGTGTTTTTAATAAATCAGTGATTGTAGAAATTCAATAAAGAAAATGAATTCCAAAAATACTGGCCATATCTGTTTTAAGAATAACGTGAACTGAATATGGCATCAAAGAGTTTAGACAGATTACCTATCCAAAGAGCAGAATGTTGGCAAAGTTGTCTTTTGTATTTTTGTCGTATATTTATTTGGTGAAAGTTCTTATTTTTAGAACTGATTTATTACAATATATTTTGAAAGGGCATAAGACGTAATGTACAAAACATTTTAGCATTACAAATAATGTTTAATGAACACTTAATCATAATAAACAAAAGCTTATATTTTCGAGATGTCGGATATGATGATAAATGGTTAATATGTTAATAATTTAACTTTAGCATCAAACATATGAAGTATCTAATGTTATGATATTGCAATAAATATTTCGTTATGTTTATTTTCAGATACTATTCCCATAGATAAAAAATGGAGCGAATTAATAAAATACAATATATTTATAATGAAGTTGGTTGAATTTGTAAGTACATAATAGAATAATATATAAATATGTTACAATTATGAGCGTGCGGCTTAAAATTCGATTTATGTTAAACCATAGATTACTCCCCTCGTAACAACCATTTTGGTCCACTGACCGCATTAAATAAAATTATTTTGGATTTTAATTGAACTTGGTTTAAATAACCTATAGAGTATCCAATATTCAATGTAAAATCCCTTATCTTTATAGGTAATCGCCCTTATTTTAACCTTATTACACATGGCAATTCCAAAACTTCAAGGACATATGTATTGCATCTCTACAGGACCTACTCTAATAATTTCACTTTTATTTATTATTTTATATATACGAAGAAGAGTACCAATTTTTATGGAGAAAATGTATCTATTTTTTCAAATTCTGTTTACATTTGGCGCATTTATTCAATGTTTCTTATTAAACCTCGTTAGGGTTTGGTTGTGGCTTATATATGGTGTATTTTATTTTGCACTACTAACGGCATTATCTGTTGATTTGTTTTTGATAGCAAATGAAAGAGGCTGCACATTTAGTTGTGCATAGATATAATTAATTGTAATATTTTATTTCATAGTAAATAGTATTAAATATACCATTTCATGTCAATTGAAGGAAATTTATTTTTTATTACTAACCTAAGACTAAATGCTGTAAAGCAAATTATAACATTACCTATACATAAAGATACAGAAAGTATTTATTATAATTTAACATTCGATTCTCCATGATTCGATTCTATAATTCCGTCCTATTCGTCCATCAAAATTATAGGGAATGCCCTATATGATCTGTCAAATTCAATACGTTACTGTGACAAAATGATATTATCAAGTTGACAGTTGTCACTTGTCAGTAGTGTCAAAAACCCAGCCCAACAGGCCCAACCATGGCCCACCAACTGCTCGCTCTTATAGGTAGATCACATTCTCAATATCCAATCCAAAAATCTTTAAAATTAAAAAATGCAATAGAAATCAAAATTAAACTAAAAAACAAAACAACAAAAAATGTAAATCAAAAATAGGTCGTTGAAAAAGTTCAAGTAGTTCAGTGCCCAACCATATAATTAAACAGACTGAGATACCTGGAATCCTGGATCGTAAGCCAAATTTCACTTGAAATGACATCGTCCCATTTACTTTTAGGTTGTATCAGTGCTTCTTATGATAATCCCGTTCATTGTGGACAGCGGGGGGGTAGGATATTGTCTTGCAGTCGCGCCTACCCTAGTGCTATCCCTAATGTTCATCGTGCTATACCTTGTCGATCAAGTACACAGTCTCGCAGAACAGCTGTACCTCATCTTGCAAATCACTCTTAATATAATTGCCCTGGTAGCAGTGCTATGTAAACAAGATTCCACTGGAGCACTATATGGGCTGTTCTACTGCCACTTAATTATTGCCTTATGTATAGATCAGTATTATGTGTTTAAAGAACGAGGCTGTGTTTTGTTAGCGTAGAACTAACTGTGATAAAATAAAATTACTGAAGATTTTTGTATTTATTATTTTATTATGGTGGTACATATTTAAAGAATGTAAGAACATAAAATTTTACTGTTAAGCTCCTTTTGAGTTTACTACACCAAGTTTATCTTCTTATTTAACTGCAAAAATTATGTTCACCTGTATTTTTACTTGATTAACACTTCTCTTCTCGAAAAATGTATATGACATTGTTTAGTATGTTATTGAACATAATATTGTAAAATTCATTTCATAAAATGTTTCAGTCATTCCTACAATATCTAAATCATCTCTTTTAGGTAGTGGCACTGCTCCTCAATATAATCCCTCATCTAGTGAGACCCCTGCACATGTGGCACTGTCTGGTGGCAGCACCCACCCTCATGCTATCTACCCTTATCATGGTACTCTATGTCGTGGATCAAGTTCAGCACGAAGCTGAACTCTATTACATTGTAATAGAGCTCAGTCTCACAATTATCGCTCTTTTTAGTCTTTTCCTCATTGGCAAAATGATTGGTGCTATTTATGGATTGTTTTATATTGACCTAATTATTGCATTTAGCATGGATTTATACTACATTTCCAAGGAAAGAGGCCTCACTTTTTGATTGTTTCATTAAAAGTTTTAAAATACTCCTTGTTTTATTTTGTTACAAAGCTATGTTGCAATCTAGGAGGAAGTTGATAAGAGCTTGGGATAACAATATAGGAGGTGCCGCATGAAATATTATACCTACAGTACTAAAACAACATAGTAGTGGACATGTGACTGTTAGAATGTGCTTCAAGAACTGTTATAAAATATATGTTAAAACTTTAAAGTTTGTAATGTCCCAGTTAACAAGGACAGTGGTGGGTGTTTTTAGAAAAATATCAAAGTTAACTTGTAGTCAGTTACTGTGGACCACAGGATTTTTTGTTGTGCTATTTGTGATTTTTACGTGGCGATGTGAAAGTGACAATATAGTGGTTGAAAGAACTGGGAATCCCTTGATAGTGTGGTGGAAATCTGGCTTTCCTGGAACATTGGAAACCAGATATTGCTCCAATGGTGCCAAGTGCGATGTTTTTCCGAGTGTAAACGACACAGATATATTTAGCGTCCGAGCATTCTTATTTTACGCCAGCAACATCAACTTTGATGATCTGCCGTTGCCACGCCGACCTAAAGATGTTATTTGGGGTCTCTATCACGAAGAGTCTCCAAGGAACGTTGAAGAGTTGTTGCATGAAGAAACATTATACTTGTTCAATTTTTCATCCACATTTAGTCGATACAGCGATGTGCCGTTCCCTCTGCAGTATTTAGAATCAAAATATGACATAACTAGCAAAAAATATTTTGTACCAACAGCACAAAAAAACGAACTCCTAAAGGAAATTTCACCAGTGTTATATCTGCAGACAGATTGCGAGACATCCACAGAAAGAGATGCATATGTGGAGGAATTGATGAAGTACATCAAAGTCGACTCCTATGGAAAGTGTCTCAATAATAAAAAAATGCCGGAGGAATTCACTAAGGACTATTTAAACAATCTAAACGAAGACTCTTTTCTTAAATTCGTTGCTCGGTACAAGTTCGTAGTGGCGATAGAAAATGGTATTTGCCACGATTACATTACGGAGAAGTTTTGGCGCCCCATCAAAGTGGGTTCAGTGCCAGTTTATTTCGGATCACCAACTGTAAGAGATTGGTTCCCAAATGATAAATCTGCTATACTTTTGGAGGATTTTCCTACGCCGAAATTGATGGCGGAATATTTATTAAAGCTATCAAATAATGATAGTATGTATGAAGTGCATCTGGAACATAAAACCAAAGAAGTAATTACGAATGAAAGGCTTATAGAGGAGCTAAATACACGTGAATACCAATTAGACGCTTTAAAAGTAGTGGAACGATTTGAATGTTTTGTGTGCGAAAAACTGCATAACATGAAGGCGAAAGAAGCTACGAATATTATAAACCAAAGTCACTATAGTTGCCCTAAGCCTATCTCAGCATTGACATTGGACGTGAACCCTTCCAACTATTGGGTTCAATCGTGGCAGTCAAACAAATCAAAAGCGAAAGAGATATACAATAGAGTAATGTTCAGCTAAACAGGGATTATCTTTTTAAGAAAAACTACATACTTTATTTTTGTACATTTTTATTACAAAAATGAGTCATTTAATATATTTTTATACAATATTGTATCTACATTTATTTCTTCCTTTACCTACTGACATACACCATCTAATGGTGATATAGGATGCACTTCATAGTGCAGCCCTCTCTTGATTACATGGGGTATCTTCTTAGGCACCATCCTGTACATCAAAAAGAAATAATTATAATAATATGAATATTATAAAACCACTATTATACTGGCTTTATCATAAATACTTAATTAAGTGCCTTTATTCATTTCTAGCATCTATAAGGTGTAATCGAAAGCGTAACATACACAGCAGACCGTTGGTGAAGATACAGGTTACTGGCGAACCTTTCATATGATCTCCAACAACATTTAACGGTCGCATCTATTGGTAGCAAACAGGACCAATAGCTGAAGGTGACCTCCAGGCCTCTCAAGCCTATCCAAATGGGTACCGATCACTAGTTTAATAATTCAAAAGTCAGGAGGAAAACTTTTCTAAAAAGCTATCTTTTCTTTGTAATTATCTCTTCTGGAAGAGGGTATAATATAGATACTTAGTATAGTGATAGATACAAAATAATAAACTTACGAAATACAATCTATGATGGGGCACACAGATAAGCACAAGGTGCATCCAGTGCAGTCGTCCGTCACGTGGGGTATGTGAGTCTCCGGGTCAAATCTAGAATTTGATGGTACCATGAAGTTATCAATATTAGTTTAAAAAATTGCACTAACGAGGGCTTAATAAAAACACATTTAATAGTACGTGCGTTATTCTTATTACTATAAAACTACAATGCGATAAGGGCTATTATCAGTACTGTGTAGGTATTAGGAGTACTTATGTCCAATAAAAATACTTACTCAATCGCTTGATAACCAGAATCGGCACATGCCATGTAACATTTTCCGCAGTTAATGCACATGTCCTTAAAATAAAAAAAGGAATAACATTAATCAGATTTAATAACCTTCGAATATTGTCATAAAATTTAAATATAAATGTAATTTGATGTACCTCCTACAATTATTGCAATTGTTTGAATTAATTTAATTGCCTTATTGTTTAAAAACGGATGAGAAAGAAATCGGCAATACGGCAAAACTCTTTTAAGCCTGATTAGAGAGAATGTTAAAACTCACATCGTCAATAAGGGCGACGACTTGCTTGGTGTTATCCAGATGTTTGTAGGTCCCAACTCTTGGCAGAGCCTCCCCTAACACATCCTTGATCCTAGGGACCTCGGAATGTCCGTTTACACCTCCATTCGCGGGCAAATAGTTTTGAACCTTATTGCCCTCCAATATGTCCGATTTTACCCTGGCACTGTGCAGTAACTCTTCACGCTTTCTGTTGTATGGCCCGAAGTGTGCCAGAACCTACAAAAAATGTTATTTAACAAATATAATAATTCTGTTTTGGATATTGAGAATATTATGGTCCAACAAAAGTTTAAATCCGTTGTTTAAGTGTGCAAGTAATAGAGAGAAACTGATCGTAGCATGTGTGTGTGATGTGATGTGTGCGTGCTAAAATGATCTGCATTTATTAAACCTTGTATGAAGTTTTATGATTATACACACACAGCCAATAATTAGGGTCAGATTCCAAGGAATTTCAGCACAATGCCTTCAAAATAGATGTAAATTTTGGCACAGCATGGCTACAGGCATGGATATTGATATAAATGCCATGTCATTACATAAATTTAAGACCGTAGCGAAAAATTGTTTATAAGCAACTATTGTTATTGTTCTTAGATTTGTTTCATTCATTACAATAAAGTGGTAAAGTATAGTATTTACACATAATTATGTTAGCCTGTACGTTGAATTTGAAAGTTATGTTTACCTTTAATTGATTATGCATTAATTGTAATTTCCTAAGATGTATTTTCATTGTAATTTTAATAATTACATAATTGTTGGTAAACTTAATAAATAAATCGTGCCCTCCATCGTGCCGCCATCAGGTTGCGTACTAAATCAGCTGAAGTTTAAATAGAGAAAATTAATATTACTAAACTAAAAATGGACAGACTAAAAAAAGCAGTAGGACTACCTTTCCGCTGTCATCATACAGCGTCTGCACAGGTTTCCCCTTCTGATGTTTGAAGGTGGGCGGCGACTGTCCCGTCCATCCGGGTAAGCCAAGAGAACGCAGGTACAACAAGGCTTTCAGTCCCGTGATGTAGTCGTCTACCACGGTGAAGTCTTGGTTCTGGACGGCACTGCAAATCTGAAAACAAGAGGGGGAGATGCATTTTATGACGTAGCAGCTTAGAGTTCTCTTCCAAATTTTTATATACACACATACATGTATGAACTACCTGTGCCGGCGACTTCGTTCGTGTGGAATTCTAAAATAAAAGTAGCCTACGTTACTCCTTATTACATCAGCTCTGCTATCTGCCAGTGAAAGTCCCGTCAAAATTGGTGCAGCCGTTCCAGAGGCTACCCGGATGTTATGTCTGTCTGTCTGTTTGTTGTTGTTGTAAATATGTTATTTTGGCATTACATATCACATTATGTAGGTATACATAATTATGCATTTAGTCAAAAGCGGTTATCTTTATATTACAAGAAGACACTCCAATTTTATTTATTTGTATAGATGTAGGTATAGATATTCTCACGCAAACCTGAACAACGGGCTCGCAAGCCTCAAACGTGAATGTTGCAATCTTCCAATAGAGTTATAGATAATGCTATATTCTAAACGCTGAGTTAAGCTAAACGCTAAAAGCTAACGCTGAAACGGTTAGTTGCTGGCAACGCAAACCTGAACAACGGGCGCGCCGCACATAATGAACTGCAGAGCCGAGTCCGCCGAGTCGATGCCGCCGATGCCGAGGACGGGGAAGCCCGGCAGCTTGTTGCCGATCGCGGAGACCGCTCGCAAGCCCATCGGCCGCGTCGCGTTGCCCGATACGCCGCCGTACGTCGTGTGCTTCTCGCGGCCTGCAATGATTAATATGAAAGAGGTAACACTTGTATACAGCGGTGATAGCCCAGTGGCTTAGAATTGGACCTCGAATCGAGGGGTCCGGGTTCGAATCCCAGTGGCACGCACCAATGACATTGTAAAAAAATTTATGTGCGATTTATAAAATTAAATATCACCTGCTACGGTGAAGGAAAACATCGTGAGGAAACCTGCATGCCTGAGAGTTCACAAAAAAAAATGCTCTCAAAGGCATGTGAAGTCCACCAACCCGCAGTAGTGGTGCGTGGTGGACGGCGGCCTACATCCCTCTCATTGTGAGAGGAGACCCGACCCTGTAGTGGGTCATTAATGGGTCACTGACAACACTTGTATATTTTTCGCCCGCTTTTTTCTCCCAGTCTACGATTTTCCTGAGGGGCGTTCAAAGCGGATGAATGTATAATTTATGGTGCACAAAATGTACCTGATAATAATGAATAAAAGCTTTTGAGTTTGAGTGGCATCATCATAAGCATGGCTTTTCAAATTCATTCCCATTCAGTTTAATCGCATTAAGGTTGAAATTTGACAATTATTTTCAATTTCCTATTAATTTAATATTTCTTACCAACAGCGGGCCATGGCGTGGCGTCAGCTTTCACAGACATTAGACCAGACACAGTGTTAATCGCAGACACACCACTGGCGCCGCCTTAAACAAAATATTCAATGTTTTTTATACTTACTAAAGATTTGGTAAATAAACATGCACTTACAATACAGTGGTTGTTGTTGAGACGACTTAAAATTGTTGCAATTTAGGCAGTTTTAACAGAATCATAAAACTTGCTTCACTGTATTATTGGACACATTCCTTTTTTGTCGATGATTATGCTACCTTAATTAATGTACGCTCCGGTTGCCTATAACCCTTATATGTTAAAATTCATAAATAATTACCTTCATGGGCGGCTACAGCTATGCTAACAATGTCTGTAATATTTGGGGTCAACTTTACGAAGAAAGGAATTTTGACCGCCTTGCGAACCCATTGCGATATGCCCTTCACTAGTACTGGATCCTAAAAGTAAAAAAACAAGTACACTAAATAGATATTGTGTGTGAAAATTAAAGCAAAAAATTAGTCTAGCAATAGGACAATATTTCGTTGTAGATAATAATTATGTCCAAAATGAACATATATAAATTAACTTAAAGTTGTTTATAGTAATGTCTTAAGTGAAGGTAAAGTAACTTTACACTTGGATAGAATTTGGAGTTAAGTTCAGGAGTCAAGTAGTAAAATATTAAGGGGTCATGAAGCGTGCATAGCCCCGCTGTTTGAGTGGATCGAAAAAGTTAAAAGTTAAGCAACGTCGGGCGCGGTCATTACCTGGATGGGTAATGGACTGATGGACTGCTAGTGGCGAATTATATGCGCTTCATTGCTTCGGAGTGCACGTTAAACCGTCGGTCCCGGTTGTTATCGATACTTTTCGAAAACATCCGACACCCGAAATCCGCATTGGAACAGCGTGGTGGAGTATGCTACAGGCCTCTCCCATTGTGGGGAGATACCCATGCCCACCAACCCGCAGTGGGCCAGCGTGGTGGACTAAGGCCTACATCCCTCTCATTACGGAGGAGACCCGACCCTGTAGTGGGTCATTAATGGGTTACTGACTGACCCATGCCCAACAGTGGGCCATAAAGCCCAAGCCAAGCCAAGGTGTCATAATACCTGTCCACAAGCCAGCCCCATCCCAGATTCACCCATCCCGTGAGGACAGGACAGGTTCAGCTCCAGAGCGTCTGCCCCACTCGCCTCCGCCTTCTGAGCGAGCTCCACCCAATCCCCTTCGTTGTACGAGCACATTATTGACGCAATCACCACCTGTTCAAATTAATCACGTTTTAGGGTGAAAAATAATTCAATTTTAATAAATAATAATAAATATTGTGGGACAACTCACACATGGCTTTCTGATCCCAAAGTAAGCTGTGAGCTTGTGTTATGGTAACCAGATCGCTGATAAACATACATATATATATTTTAAATACATACTTATACATAGATAATTTACACCCAGACACAGAACAAACACTTGTGCTCATCACACAAATATTTGTCATTACAGAATCTGGCAAAATGAGGGCCAGGCCATGTGATCATATCTTGAAAACGACCGTGCTCCAACTGTGTGAACTCTGACTTTTATTTACTTACCACATTTTATAACCCCCCAAACTTCGATAGCGTAATTAAGGATCCTCTTTGCGCCATCACTTGATGAGTGCAGCGGTCCGTATGTTGTTATAAGCGAGGCCTAGGGCATACGCTTGTAACATCCTTTTGGATCAAAATGAACCCAACTTACTTTAGTAGGAAAATCCCGTTTCAGCTCCTTGATGCTCTGACACCAGTAGGCCTCGCACTTCTCGGAGATCAGCTCGATGTTGAGGAAGGAGCCCTGCCCCGGACCGTAGTTCTCACCCGAGGTCACGCCGCGGACGATGCGAGGGGATACGTTCGTCACCAGATCCTGAAAGTGGTAACAACAACTACATACTCGTATCCGGCAATACAATGGAGCAACATGACAGGTTTCTCCTGACTTGGCTGCAACCCTTTTATGGGTTTTAAACTGTTGGATCCAGGTCATATATGGGGAGTACAACAGGGGGAGGCATAGAGCATACTCAACTACGCTGCTCCAATGCGGATCGGTGGAGACTATGATGACTCTACCACCTACAAAACTGTACATCTTTGAAGATATACACCAAAAAGTCTGTAAATCTCTCTTATTCACCTTATCTAGGCCGAAGGTCTTGGTGACAGCAAAGCCCCAGCCCTGCTGGAAGCCGCGGCGGATCATTGCTGAGCTGGTGGTAGGCGGGGCACTTGCAAGTCCGAAGGGATTCTCGAACTTGATGCCGCAAACCTCCACTGAGATATCCACGTCATCGATCGGGCAGTGGAACTTTGGCAGTTCCACGGGAGAATCGTAAGGGATGCCCTGTAAAGTCAATGAGGAGTTTGAGAATGAGATTCATTTATAAAAATTCAATTTCGGAAAACATTAGTAACAATACTTGAATGATACGCGATGCCGATAACCATTCGTCATTTAAATTTAAACTTTGTATGTCAATCATAGAAAAGTGTTATTTTTTTATTAATTACCATCTGCAGTCTGACTCTCTTTCTGACAGCATGACTGATTTTTGGATAGATTGATTTTGATGCATTTAAATATTAAAATAATAGAAAAGGTTAGATCCTGTTGTTTTACCGACTTGATAAAAGGAGGTTATTTTAAATGAGAAATATGTTTTAGCAATAGGAACAACAACTGAGAAAGTGTTTTAATTTGAAGACCATGAAAATGCTAGTGTACCTACAGACACTGGCCTTGCCTGTAGAGGCACTTGCCTGTTGAGGCAACAGTATCCATAACGTTTTTACATTAAAACAAACGAAGTGCATACCTGTAAGTAACAGTGCATGTACCAAGCAGCAGTCTTCCCATCGTTAACCGACTCCACAGTGGTCTCCGCGACCCCAGCCAGATCTCCTCCCACGAACACTCGCGGGTTGCTGGCGCTTTGCAGGGTCGTACTGTCCACTTCGGGTAGACCCCAGCGGTTCAGTTTTACCCCTGACATCGCGTCTTTCACTGAAGTACAAAACATATTGTACGTTATTAGTTACTGTCGATGCCTTTGTGATCAGCCGTAAACGGTAAAAACTGTTATACTTCAAACCGAATTATCATGCATAGAGTTCATTGCACAATGTGCTGGCGATTAACCAAATTTGTTAGTGTAGTAGCAGTTTCTTGTTAGAAATGACAATGCTATTGCACATGTTCTGTGGTGCGAACTGAGCCTGGTAATGGCAATGGAACATGTTGGAAACAGCTGCAGCCAACCTATTCAACGGACTACGTTTTCGACAGCTATGGTACATATTATTATTATTTAATTCTTTTGTACTTTAAAAATCAAATTGTCCAATTTTACTTTTATGAATTTTATCATATCTAGTTTGCACAGCAATTAATAAAATTATCATTACCTTCAGCATCGTACAGTCCAGAACCGAAGGCAGATATGATGAAGTTGGCCTTCAGCTGTAGCACCTGATCAGGGTCCTCTATCCATTCTCCATCATCCAGTTGCTCCGTTCGACACATTCGAATTGCTGCTATCTGAACAAAAATAGAGTTTTCAAAGAATAATCCAGAAAACAAAGCTATGCGTGGTGTGAAAAATTAGTGACATACGATAGGTATGCTGGCTTAAGTAACCAATTATGTCACGGCGTGATGTTCTATAACTGGCTAACTTCACACAAAGTATCATAATAATATACAAGCTTATTATACTATTTAATAGCACGAGTGACATAAACCCGCGACATAATTTCGGGGTTAAGACACACTATTATAATATTTGAATTTTTCTGACAAAATATTCGTATTTAAATCTTACCTTGCCGTCTTTGACGATGACTTCTTGGGGCGACATGAAAGGAACAAATTCACACTTTTCCTCTTTCGCTAAGTCCACCTGAAATATAAATTGTAAATTTAATCGCGTCTCCTTCGGGCATCTCCCAAAATGTGTTCTTCCAGATCCAGAACCTTTGAAGTCCGTGATTAAATAACCCACATTTGAAACAACGGAATACAAAGACGCAAATTCTAGGCAAAATAGGCCTGACGGCTGAGTTTTTAGTGTACCTAGATTCAGCCCATGTTTTATTCAAAAGTGATGAACATAAATACTGCAGATATCCTTACCTACTTTTGCAGAACCTAATTGGGATCTTTAAAGAAACCTTTGCAAGAATTCAACAGTATACAGTCCAAAAGTGAAGAACATCAATAAATACTGTAGATATCCTTAGACTTGTTGCATCTGGGATCTTTACAGGAACCTTTGCAAAAACTCAACAGTAATCCAAAAGTGAAGAGCATAAATGCTATCGATATCCTTAGACTTGTGCAGAACCCTGGGATCTTTAGGGGAACCTTCGCTACTGACCTCCTCAGGAACAGCCCTGATGTTGGTGAAGCCCTTCCTGAACACCACATACACCCGCCTCGCCCCACAGCGCAGAGCAGACGTAGCGCAATCGAAGGCAGTGTCTCCGGCGCCGAGAACTATCACGTTGCCGTATAACTCTGGTAAAGTGGTCTTACAAGCGCATAGACCTGAAATAGGTAAGAAAATGGGCTATATTACCAATCAAACTTTGCACTAGTCCTTTCGGATTAACATGTGTCTATGTTTGTATGCATAATATATGTGTATAATTATGTATGTTATTAATATATATCCACAATTGCTTACTTAAGTACACTCAGTAAATACATAATTTTATTTATTTGTTTTCTCTACCTACCCCAATATCACCATCACATGGGTTGTCTGGTAGAAAATGCCAAGAGGCATTAAGTTCGCCCATTGTTATGAACAATAAAGAAAAAAAAATATTAACTTATAATATTTGTAAATTATTACCTTTCTTGCTTCCTTTAGACACAAGTGGCAAGAAATCCTTGCTGGTGTAGAATCCCATGTCCTGGGTAAGGCCTTTGAATATCGGAACGCTCTTAGGCTCTGGTAGACCAATGCCTAAAAATACTGCTGCGTGTCCATCTTTCAGAAGACCCTGAAATAATTTCGATTATTTATACAATTGTTTTAATCACAGTTATGTAAATATACTAACTAAGGTCAGGTAAGTGATAGGTCATTTTTATTATATTGGCACAGCTTTCTTGTTCCATTGTATTCAATTTTTTCCATTGGCAATAATTTGGTACTTTATACTTACGTTGACGGTAAGGTCCTTAGAAGAAAGCTGTCTCCCTGTTACGATCTTCACACCCAAATTTTTCACTAGATCTATTTCAAATTGAACTACATCGTACGGAAGTCGATATTGTGGGATTTCAGAAGAGCTAGAAAACAGAATAAACTTTTTATAATTCACCCTTAGCCTTAGAATTAAAAAACACAGCAAATTTTAATATTTATAAATCTATATAGCATCCTAGTATAATATTATTGTCATTTCAATTAAGGAAGGTATTTGTTATATAACTCCTTGAGTGTTATTTGCTCTCTCTATAGTTTAAACAGTTTTAACTCTTCCTTTACTTCAATAATTCAAAACAACTTTACCTAAGTCCGCCCATATAAGATTCTTTCTCATATATCGTGATATCCTTATAGCCGAGCCTTGCTAAGAAACAAGCACAGCTGATGCTGGCTGGTCCTCCTCCGATCAGAGCAAGCTTCTGGTCTCCGCCTTTAGGCAGTGGCTTGGTGGTCGGGTCCAGGGTCTGAGGTATTCCCATCTTCATGAATATCTGGAAAATATATTTGAGTTCATTAATGATATGCAGAAAATAACTGTGAATGACACCTATGTGCGTAAACCCAGCTTTTGTGGATCGCAGTCAAAAAAATTTTTGGACAAAGCCAGTATTTCTATGAGTAGGAGTGTGTTAAATGCAGTCAAGCGTCATTTATTTTTGTTAACCGAAGAAGCTGGTTTGGAAACATCCAACACTAGTTGGCGACTACCCCATTTTCCCATCAATCCGCATCAGAACAGCACGGTGCGGTTTCCCAATCCACGCACACTTGCGACTACTCTGCGTGCGCGCCACTTCACATGCGTTTGAGAACCTTTTTTTGTAAACTCTAAGGCGTGAAGGCCTCACTGTTAGCATTAGCATTTAGCTGTTTATGGTGTTTAAGCTAGTCAAAAAGTGCCTATATCGTTCAGCTTGCATCTGGAAAAGGTACAAAACAACTTACGTCCACTGCAAAATGCTGTAGGCCTCCGATGTTAATTGCACCCTCCTCGGTTGCGTGGAGGTTACATCCTCCCACACACAGGTCACTGGTCGGACAGACCATGCCACAAGATAAGCCCAGTGGATTGTCGGAGAGAATCGCCTTCGCTGCTCCATAATAGTTCTGAAATTAAATTGAATTGTGTTTATAGATTGCTGAGCTATTAAAGAATGCCCACCTTAATTTGCATACCTGAGAAGGTAAATATGGATTGATCCAACCCATATTGAATAATGACCCACCCAAATGATTTTCATTTTCATTTTCATTAATGTTTACTGCCACCATGACAGTACATTCATTGTTGTGATGAAAATTTTTTCATGTAAATACCTACTGTGTTGTCTTGTGCTGATGTTGTCTGATCTACAATTTGAGTTGACAATCTCTTGACAATCTTAGTCCTCCTGAGAATTTTAATCTTCATGATCGTAATCCAACATGAATTCGACTTTCGTCCACACATAACAGAGGATAATGGTCTCAATGCCCAATCGCCATGAGGATACCTTTAATTTTTCCAGTTCTGGACGTGCGCCTGCCTTGATTAACCATTGTTCGCTACACATTTAATCATATAAATAAACGAAGACTTACCCTGTTAGCAATGCTGGTGATGAAGCTCTTGACATCGATCTGGGTGGGGCACGATTTTTGGCAAGGAGCATCTGCGCACTTCAGGCACCTAGCTGCTTCTTTCAACGCTCCACGCTCCGACAGTGTGGTGTGTTTGATGTCATCGAAGTTCTTTTCTAGGGAAGGACATGCCTGCAAAGTGGGAAAAACGCATTATTGTAACCCATTCTCCGCCAATCCGCATCAGAGCAGCGTGGTGGAATAAGCTCCCTGTGGGGAGAGACCGGTGCCATAAAAGGATGGCATCCAACCCATTAATGATCCACTACAATGTTGGATCTCCTTTAACAAATGTGAAGGATGTAGGCCTTTTTCTATCATGCTGGCGTAATGCGGGTTGGTGGACTTCACATGCATTTGTGAACATTATGGAGTACTCTAAGCTATGCAGGTTTCCTAACAATGTTTTCCTTCACCATTACAGCAGGTGGAATTTAATATTATAAAGCGCATATAACTTAAAACTCATTTGTGCAAGCAACCCTTCGAGCAAGAGGTCGAATTCTTAGCCATTGAGCTATCAACGCTGTACAGCGCATAACGCTCTTGCTAGTGAAGTCTCTCAGTGACTGTGAGGGAATATCTTCCATGATTGTGTTAACACACAGTTTTGTGATAAGCAACAATGTGTATATTAATTATGCCAATAAATACTTACGGTACATTTCCTATCTGCGTTCCTTTTCCAATGTTGCTTATTTTTCTTAGTCTGTGCTGAGGGCACCAAATTCGTATACGGTTTGACCGTTGGATTCAACTTCAACAAATTCTGGAAATAGAAATGTCACCAAGAAATCAAGTATCTGCTGCAACCACACCTCCCCAAACCAAACCACAAGACATGAAGAACACCACGCTTTTCAGTGGCATATAAAGGTAGCATTGAGCTTAGTCGAGTCTTGTCGAATGGCTCTAAAACTAAAATGCTAAACCAGCACCTAACGCTAGATCAGGCTGGTTCCCCTCTAGCTCGTCTCTAGGTACGAATAAGGGTAAGGTTATCCCCGTATTAGATAAAGTACAAATTATGGGATAGTATGACCTTGCTAGTGTTTAAAAAGGACTTACGCAGATTCAAAATTCTTATCAATTTATTTGTATCAATGTTATACCTACATCTCTCTTTAAAGATATTGTCACATTTTATCTGGTCCAAGGTTTCTGCGTATCTTCTGTTGTGGCGGTAAAAACTTAGGTACTTACTTTCTCAGTAGATATTCTTCATCATATCTTTGGTATCAAATATAACGATAAGCTACATAACAACAAGATAATAAATGCTCTTAGGAGTGGTTTTTCTAGATATTAATAATTAAACAAAGTTGTTATCTTACTTTGTTGCTAGCCGTTATGCGACCAACTCCGTAGTTTTGTTGCTAGCCGTTATGCAACCAACTCCGTAGTTTTGTTGCTAGCCGTTATGCGACCAACTCCGTAGTTTTGTAGTCAATCTTTTTTGCAAACATCCTATTATTGCGATTATAAATATGAAAGTTTGTGAAGATGGATGGATGGATGGATGATTGTTACTCTATCGGGGAAAAAATGGCTGAACAGATTTGGAGGCTCGTATTTCTTTTGGTAGGTATTAATATGGTATTAATGTATCGTATGCACTTTATAAACTAGATTAATATATAGGATACTTTTTATCCCTCTCTGGATCAAGTTCTGAAAACCTAGTCTAATAATACTAAAGTCTAATATTTAAAAGAAATTGGAGTAATTTTAATGCCATCGTTTTATGGTCAGCTTTGATAGCAATGACAAAAGGTTTAATAGCAGTGAGTAGCGGAGATTTTACTTATAAAATCAATTTCCATGTTTCAAAGGATATGTTATTATCAAGCTGCAAGCTCATTGTTGTCCAGTCGATAATACACCTCTCGGCGGCAGATTAAACACGTCCGATTCCAGCAAACCATGTTGCAACAGTATGCCTTGTCCTTAGAGTCCAATCTAGCGGTCAGATGCATTTAAGTAACGGTTTGATCTCGTAAGTAGGCCACCTACAATAATAGGTAAGTACCTAACTAAATGGTCACTACAACTCACAGACTTAGGCTGAATTTGTAGCAGGTAACTTTGCAACGTATCTACATAGGTACGTATCTCAGACCCAAATAATCCCAGCCATAAAAAAGAATGTAGTTGATCCCAGCTTAGTTTACGGACATCTATGGACTTAAAATTCCTACGAAACATTCTGCAACCTTCATTGTTACAGATACCCTTAAACATAATATATTAAAGAACGTCCTTCTAAATAGAAAAAACAAAATAAATATCGATTAAATTTTACGTTCGAGGTCTGGGTCACTATACATAAGATATTTACAAACAATTGAACGACGTTTTTATCAGGAGGTCATCTAGGATGCAAACGCTTTTGTGAGAGAAAACCGATAAAATAACAGCAGTACTAGCAGTATTCGGATTTGTTGCACAATAGTGATATTATACTATAGTAGTCTTTGGTGATAGTGAGATTCTGAATGTAAACAAACTGTGCAGCCAAGTATTAATTTTCATTTAATTATTCCACCTACAGCTATCAAACATTCAGCTATTTTGTAACTGGAAGTTCGAAATAAGACAGTAATGCGCAGTACTGCAGATGGTGCGTCTGGTACCTACGTATAAATTACTTAAGCTTGCGTCCATAAAACTGTGATCGCAAATAATTTATCAGGAACCTGAATTTTACATCTAAAGTAAAAATACAACAATCATATTATATTAACGTTTAGTAATACGGCCTTGGGAGTTACCGCACCTTTCTTTACGATATCAGTAAAACACGTTTTGTGTCAGTACCAGCCTATACAAAGTACTAACGCTGTTTTGTTTATTTTATTTAATACTAGTTTGGCATTGTACTGACCTCTATATCTGGCAACTCCCGGCTTAGTAACACTTTGGCCATGTTGGAAAAAAAATTGGCGGGTCCGATAAAAATGACTGACGTATTTTTTATTTATTTTTAAATCACTCGATTCGCGGGTCGCAAGCGCAGTGGACTGCTCACTGGCAGCGCCACATAAACGACTGACGACGAACGAATCTAGCGTAGCGTAGCGATGAATGGACCGCCGCACATCTTATAATCATTCATCATTTCTTTGTTCTATGTACTATCCTACCTTCCAGCCCGTAATGAACTAATGACCACTCTAGGAGAGAGTCTAGGAGAAACCTACGAACCTGTAGGTCCCAAAATGCCCTTGCCGTTATGTTTTATTAGAATTTTTTAAACCGAGCATTTAATACCTTATATGTATTATACTTACACTATCGCAACTTTTTAGGATAATTCTGAGATTTTATGCTGTTTTTAATTATGTTCGTATGTAGGTATGTCGCATTGGTTATAATGGTTATATCCGTAAGCCACTGTGAGTCCTGGGTTCGTAGTAAAATTAGTAGGTACTACTCGTAGATTGGATTACATTGTACAATTCCACAAGCAAACTATTTTAAGTGGAAATTAATGAGGTTTACAACATTTCGATTGATAATATATTATGTTGTTAACCGAATTTTGAGGTTACTCATTATAACTTCACCAGAAGTGTCGAAATCAGGAACTACTATATAAAAAACCTTCATATTTTCTTAGCCCACTCGCACTTCACTTATTCTGTTTACAGGCATTAAGTAATAAGTATTCCAATCAGATGATAATTAAAACAATCAATTGATTGGAAAATATTACGTAATATCACCTCTTTATTGTTATATATTTTATATATAGTGATATGATAAAAGAACGTCGACTGAAGTAGGTTCTAAGACTTGTGAGATCGAGTATAAAGCCATTTATAGATAAGTGACCCCTTATTTTATTAGGTCGTTCGTATCCTTGTCGTATCATTGATACGTTGTATGAAGTGATAACTTGTTTGATGTTGTGTCTAGTTAAAGTATTATTTTATTCTCTTTTAATATAAATTAATACATAAAAATACTTATGTAATCGTTTCAAGAAAAGGAATATTTAATACATATCATATCACAAATACACTAAAAATAATATCCATAAACTCAGTAAAATTCAAACTGAAATAAAACAAACATTTTGAACAGTTAATATAAATATATTTTGAATTATTCAGAGGCTTTACAATATTTGGAAGAATTACTCGACAGCGTAAAATGAATTACTCGCATATGCGACACAATCCTTTCATATACAACTTCATCAGTATAAAAATAACGTTATACAAGTTATACAAATTTTAATCCAATGAAAGCAGAAGACAATTTATATTCAGTGGGATATAATTCGTATTAGTAACAATGAATAACAATAAAAACTAACACCAATAAATGAATGGGCTGTCCGTATATTAGACGACATAATGAATAAATTTCGACTAAATAATATTATGTAATATGAGAGCAAATTATACTTACGAGGCTTATTCATTAACTATTCTTTTACGACAGCACTTGTCGACCTTCAAAGTTATGGTCATGTAATTAATTGAAAAACATTTTGACTACAAAATAATAATTTAATTTAATTAAAAATGGCAGTAACTACTCGCCATATTCAAAAGATCTTGGCCCTATTAACTGAAAATAACATATTTTAACCACCAATAGCAAATATATTTTTAACTAATACACAATACAGTTACGCGTTCAAAGCCCCTAAAATGATTATCTAGATAGTTATAAAAAATGCAACACCAACTAGATGGTGCAATCGCTTATATAATTTTTTATAATCAATATTAAATTACCGTTATTTACATGCTGATTCTTCTAAATATTTGCATCTGAACAATACATATATTAAAATCTTACAACTATATACCTATTTTGTGCAATTGTTGATGCTTGTAAATCTGTAAATGAAAAACGACTGGAAAACTACTTTTCAAAAATTGTGAAACACATGGCTTATTCTATTGATTAGCAACCCTTGTTTTAAACTCTGTGACTGGGCGCTAGTTTTCCTCTACAAAAGTGGAAGCATGGAGCATTCTCCACCACACTGCGCAAATGTATTTTGACAGGTGATGGTCGCTTCATGTTTTTAAACCTCCCATAAGGCAATTGCTGTTCTTCAATAACAACAGTGACCAACCCAATGGGTCACCCATGCTAGTACAGACCGCCGCAGATGCTAACTCCTTTCGACCGTTTCGACACCTACAGTGGGTTGGGTGGGTTGAGTGCGAACTTCATTCAAATTACAAAACATGAATTCAATAAGCAATAACAATTGCACATACCTTATTCGAAATCTTACGGTTACTACTTCTTATCAACACAGGAGTGGATTTAGACAGTAATCAACTTACTACCTAACATACAAAAAGCAATAATCCAGCACAGTACACCAATCAGCGCGTTATAAAATCTTTAGGCTTAAAATAATTTCATTCCACGAAGACGAAAGACTGATTGGTATTACGCGTCTTGGTGAAATGAAAATACTGAAAAGAGGTACAATTAAAAAATACGAGGCCGTGACGACAGTCAATTAAAGCCTAAACCCATTATCACATTTTCAGCGACAAAATGCCTCCCAGACACAAGTGTAACGCGACCGATTCGAAAAGGAGGTTACATAACGAACAAAGTGGCGTGGACGTCGTCCATTGCGATTCGGTCGGCTTATAATGCTAAACTTTAATAGTTGTGCGGTATGTCACAGTACCCATAGATACAATAATAATAATAACCACGAGTTTCCCAAGCGACAATACAGATAATACAATATACAATTAAAGAAAGAGTTATACATATCTTATAGCCTGACAAGGAAACTAAACCTCCAGTACAGTTTTATTCGACACAGCAACATTGAATCATATTTTATTCTTAATCCATAATTTTGTCAGCGCTAGTAAAACTTACAAGGTCGGCACTGGCATTCTCTTGTGTTTGAATAAGGTATCTCTATATGAGTTTTCTTACACTGTTTATTAACATTATTGTTTGCTTATTAAGCTTTAAGAGATCGACTGCCAAAACTCTGCACTCGTAGTGTCAAACAAAAGAAAACGCGCGAGTTCTTATTTCAAATTCTGTGTATGCGGCCGGCAGAAGATAGGTTATTGGTCAGTTTCGTTCCCCTCCCGCACCCCGCAAACGGGAGAGTTGTGCTTACAGCAGTCGACCTATAACAACGATTTATGAAAACATCGATGTTGCTACATCAAGCAGGAGTGTAGAACCCCCTTAGAAATATTTTTCTGACCAGGCTATTTACAATTGCAATAACACGGCTTAGCTTACATCGATATGTATCAAATGGCTCTAGACACAAAAGCGTCGTTGGGCGCTGGCCCTATGTTCATAGGCCATTGTGATCTGGTGCCGGAACCCTTCGCGTTTGGGCTTCAACACTAAAGGCGAACTGTACGCGGTTTTGGATCTTAAGTAATACAATAAAGGTACAAATTTGTACATAGTGTGATAGCTATGTTTGCTCTCTGGCAATCTAATCCAATTGCTCGTAAAAGAGTTTAAAAGGTATAAATAATGAATTTAAATATCATAAAATTGTATTAAAATACAGGATTTTGTGCTCCATCATCAGGATAGGATACACATAACTGTGTTATTAAAATCTTATGAATCCATTTAATTTGTGCTTATTAGGCAGATAATTGAGACACAAATGGTATGTGTAGTCTATATTGTTGTTAGAATTTTTGCAATAAAATAAAATAGATAAAATAGTAATAGATAACAGAATTAAAAATTTTCTTTGTATTTTCTATTAATTAAAAAAACAGTTTTCTACCCGCCGATTTATGAATGTGCTTTAAATCATATTTAGACGGAGAACACTACAAAACAAAACAAAAAGCAACAAACATACAGCTCTCACACTATAACAACAATATTTTAGTTACAAAATATTTTCACTGACATTTTTGCGTTAAAATGACATTAAAACATGCTTATTTAAATATTTAAAATACAAAATACATATAATAATTATACAATCGCAGTACTTTCGTCTCACGAAGAGAAGCGCACTTTACTTGTGTTAACAGAATACAAAGATGATAGGTAAGTATGTATGTGTCAGTGGATAAAAGTTGTAAGGCGCTTAATAATCTCATAATCATCGCCTTATTATAATAAAATTTATGGCCGATTTCAGTATTCAATCATCGGATATGGGTAGGATGTTTGGTTGCCAGGCAACGCCAGCCAGGCATCTTTCAAAGCAATTTTAAAAAGCATCGTGGCAAACAAACATTTTCATTCTGAATCCTAAGATGGGTCATTGAAACCCATCGCTAATCGGCTGTTGGATCATCAACCATTATGACATTAGTCCGCCCTGTTTTTCCTATAGTTCACATTAGCATCACGTGTTATAAGTTGAGTTATTCCTTCTTGAGATGAAAGTACTACACACGACATACATAAGTTACACAATGATTAATCACTTGATTAGTAAATACTGCACATGTACTTATAGACAACTACAATGAAATACAACAATCGGAAACAAAATACAAAAAAGCAATAATAAATCGAAAAATATAATAATCTCTGTCTAAAACAAATTCCAACAATTCCATCTTGATCACGGCTTAAAAGAAAACGATTTTTTTGATAATGATTCAAGAACGTAAACATAGTGTTGCTGATTAATTACAGATTATAAAAACAGTTTTCAGTAATAAATGTAGGAATGTATTAATATTATACAGTAGCAAGACCGCGTCACGAAAAAGCACCCAAAGTAAAACATTAAAGAGAACACAGACAACATTTTTTTATTCATCGAGATGTTGACACAATGCCAGCACTAAAACGAAATCCATAGACAAAGACGCGTCACAGATGTCCCATGACAGCTGTCAGTGGCCGGTCGACCACAGACTATATTAGAAGCGTTTACATATACGGACCTCACTCACACCGAGCCACGTTACAAGTAATTATGCGTTAACGATAAGAATTAACATCTATTTATATGCATACTGCAGTCCTTTTATCAGTTAATACAGCACTGTCGTGTGTAATATCATGAAGACGGATCTTTTGGTGCGCTCTATTTTTTTTTATAGCTCTGCTGTTTACACTGGCTTCTACTTGCATCTGCGCTTCCTGTAACAAAAAACAGACATTATATTTTGTAATATTTTACTTGCAATGCATGTAAATCCACTACCCCTTTGAAGTCTTGTCCTTCCTCATGTGATACCAGTGAATTGAATGAATTGCTCGCTAATGTCCTGTAAGAGAGATAAGTTATCAACTCATCAGATAGCCTCAGCTGGACATCACAAAAAGGTCCCAGTGTTCTGATGTTGGTGAAGCTATGGTTAGACATAGCAATCTGGGAATACTAGCCAACTCACTAGAACACCTCTGCTGGCACCGGCAAACACTACTGAAGTTTCATCGTCCGCGGATGTTGTTGAAACGGTGGTATAGTAACCGTCATGAGTGGTGAGCACAGACCAGTGGTAGGGATATTGTATACTTTCGGCCAATGTACAGCAGCCGAAAAAACGCGCTGGACCAATACACGACGCACACTGACGAACTGACGACTGTCGAACCAATCGCGTGCACCGCAGCGCAGTCAATGTCAAACCGACCAATGAAAGTTGTGCTCACCACTCGTGACGGCAACTATACAAAGGCAACTCACCAGATCGCCTCGGCCGGGCTTAGAGCAGCGCGCACTTCCGCTGCGGCTTGTGCGGCTGCAGCGGGATGAGCACCGCGCGGATCGCCTCGTCGAACACCGCCTTCAGCCCCTTCTGCGTGAGCGCCGAACACTCCAGGTACTTCACCGCTTTGATCTCCTTCGCCATGCTGAGACCCTGGTACACGATATTATGGCTCTTATAACAAGGCCAAGTGACCAGACAAACGTCGCCTATACATGAGCAACGCCCAGTTATTTGCAACACAATATGAGCTTCTTTCAGATCCAACCATAATAAAATAAACACCTATATCGACATTGTATAATCACCCAAAGCAAGTGTCAAATACTCGTATATACCAGCTACTTGCAACACATTTAGACAAAATCTGCGCTTTGGAAGCCATATTTTTATTTACCGACTTTTCACAGATAACTCGACCGGACTTGGATGTTTGGCCCCTTGAACCCCCCTTGAACCCTGGGCTGTGTGAAATAACTGAGATCGGCGCAAATCTAGGGCCAGTATCCACATAGGTCTACATAAGTCTAACCAGTAAATCATCAGTAGCCAACCTTAAATATTCAGAAGTAAAGTTTTTTTCTGGGATCCTTTTCTCACAAGAGGGACATATTAACGATTGAGAAGACAGTCAATAATGCTCACCTGTGTGTACATAATAGGCGCAAGTTTTTTGTCCTTCAGCTTTTCGATCGTGTCCTTGTCCTCGCGAAGGTCGATCTTGGTGCCGACGAGGATGATGGGCGTTGATGGGCAGTGATGCCGCACTTCGGGGTACCACTGGAATTTGATAATACAGCTTTTGTTAATGATGACGTTAGCGGAGTGTTTTGTTTCCAACTTAAATTGATTAAGCAGCCTGGTCTCCGTTCCCAGCGACTATAAATTACCCAATGTAGGGTCGCGTCTCCTTTCAGAACGAGGAGGATTGATATAGGCCCAAGTCCACCACCCATAGTCCCATAGTTGCTTGCAGTCCAATACCACACTAGTTCAGTAGTTACCGAATCAACGTTCTCACCTTGGCCCTAACGTTCTCGAAGGACGCCGGGTTGACGAGCGAGAAGCATATGAGGAACACGTCCGTCTGCGGGTAGGAGAGCGGCCGCAGTCTGTCATAGTCCTCCTGCCCCGCCGTATCCCACAATCCCAGGTTGATAGGTTTTCCGTCCACCATCACATTTGCGGAGTAGTTGTCGAATCTGGAAGATGAAGGTTGAATGATATCATCATTAATATATTGGACGGAGGTGATAGAATAACTAACCTGAATGTCATAAAAGGCTTAAAGCAAACTCGACTGTGACGGGAACAAGAACTAAGCGTTTAATCGCAAAAAGCTAGTTAAATGTATGATTATACAGTCTGTTGTGTAAGAAAACATAATCCTATTTTACTACTGAGTATAATTAAATAATTATAGGTACGAGGAAACTGCAATTATTACGTTTAAGGAAATCATCAAACGAGGTTACCAAAACTAAAACGTGTAATTATTATTGGATTCAATTAATTAACTAGTCTACTACATAGATTTTGCTGTTTTTGCAAATATGTAGAAAAAAATCTTTTTATTTTAAGTCACAATAATTGGTCGTTCAGATGATGAATATCTAAACGATATTTTTAATATCAGTTTATAGAGAAAGTATTCAATTTGGACGTGCCTTCAAGTAACGTAGGATTAAACCGTTCACTACTTTTAAATTTATTATTCATTTTTATTAGTCATTAATCTACTCACTTGTGCAGTATTAGCATAGTGATGAGTAAAAAAATTATATCCTCATAACATTTCTGTCCATGCAATTCTATTTTCAAACCACTGTGGCATGCTTAAGTTGCTTAACCGTCATAAATAATGCGAAACGATATAAAGACGACGCAAGTGGAATACTGATTTTTGCTTATCCTATAATTAATTTGCATTTATAGCAAAGTTATCCTCGTTATCCTGTATTACATATTATTTTACTTATATTATAAGAAAATTCGTTTGTCACTATGAATGGATTGATGTTTGTCGATGGACTCACCCACGGCTGAACAAATTTGGAGGAAATTTGACACACAGTTTATAGCCCGAATAAACAAAGGGTTAGGTACAATTTTCATTTCTCTCTGTATTAGACAACAAAGCCTACACACACAGTTAATTTATCATTTTATAATTGAAAGTTTTGTCCAACATTACAATTTTATGGGTTAAAAATACCATTAATGCAATAAAATAATATTTTAAAATAATATTAAAGCACTAGCTGACCCAGCAGGCTTCGCTCTGCCAATGATTTTTTTTATTTTATTTTTTTATTTTAATTTAATAGCCTATGTTACTCAGGCTGAATGTAGCTTTGGCAATGGTGAAAGAATTTTCGAAATCGGCCCAGTAGTTTTTGAGTTTATTCGTTACAAACATACAAAAATACAAATGTTTCCTCTTTATAATATTAGTATAGATAAGTAAGGGACATGGCCACATGTGAATTTTTTCATTGCTAATCATAATCACCTACTTTTGAAGACAAAAATATCTTTCAAAACAAAACTGAATATGTAAACACACTGTTTACTTCACGGTACCTTATAAGGACGGCGGCAGGTATACCCACCAACCAACTAAACTAGTAAATTTATTACACTGCAATTTTGCATGTGTACATTTCACAAATCACAGTCGAAACGCAATAAAACATATTTTGCCGTGACACACGCAAGCCGTGACTGCACCATAGACCGATGACACACGGTAGGCTAGGTAAGTACTACAGCGCACCGAAAGTACGTAAATTAAGTGACTCATACTCTAAGAAACTAATATCACATACATCTATGTCTAGAGAAACTGTTGTTAAGTTTGTTTACTTGGGTACTTTTTACTAGGAGCCTCTAGCAAACCAGTTGCTAGGCATAGCTTCTTACTACAATCATTAGCGCGCGGCAATTTCGGCCGGTTGGACGTTGACTGCGCTGTTGGGTCACGCGATTGGTTCGTCAGCCAGTGTACGCCGTCTATTGGTCAAACGCATGTTCTTCGACTTCTTCTTACTACAATCATTGGCGCGCGGCAATTTCGGTCGGTTGGACGTTGACTGCGCTGTTGGGTCACGCGATTGGTTCGTCAGCCAGTGTACGCCGTCTATTGGTCAAACGCATGTTCTTCGACTTCTTCTTACTACAATCATTGGCGCGCGGCAATTTCGGTCGGTTGGACGTTGACTGCGCTGTTGGGTCACGCGATTGGTTCGTCAGCCAGTGTACGCCGTCTATTGGTCTAACGCATGTTCTTCGACTTCTTCTTACTACAATCATTAGCGCGCGGCAATTTCGGTCGGTTGGACGTTGACTGCGCTGTTGGGTCACGCGATTGGTTCGTCAGCCAGTGTACGCCGTCTATTGGTCTAACGCATGTTCTTCGACTTCTTCTTACTACAATCATTGGCGCGCGGCAATTTCGGTCGGTTGGACGTTGACTGCGCTGTTGGGTCACGCGATTGGTTCGTCAGCCAGTGTACGCCGTCTATTGGTCTAACGCATGTTCTTCGACTTCTTCTTACTACAATCATTGGCGCGCGGCAATTTCGGTCGGTTGGACGTTGACTGCGCTGTTGGGTCACGCGATTGGTTCGTCAGCCAGTGTACGCCGTCTATTGGTCTAACGCATGTTCTTCGACTTCTTTACATTGGCCAAAAATGTAAAATATTGGTGATAACCAATTATCTTCACGACTTGTGACAATTAGATACTAATGCTAATACGGTTGACTATTGTATTCAGACAAACATTACCAGCGTAAAATAACTTCAATTCAACGTCAAGCTTCAATATGTCCTTGTTAGGTAACAGCAGCTTAGTTGAAGGATAAAAATACTTATGAAAAATGTAAAGTAATACTCACACTGTTGGTATGTACTCCCCGGGGAAGGCGTTTGTTGTGTAACTGATGAGCAGACACGTTTTACCCACGGCACTGCGGACAAAGGAGAAGGAAAATTAGTTTCAGTATTTATTTGGCTTCAGCAAAACTTAAAATTTTTCTTACTATAAAAACTATCTTAGCTCAACAAAAGTAACAGAAACATCAAAAGGAAAAAAACACATTTAAAACTCATATACATCTTAGAATAACCAATAGGGCAGGGCAGATAAATATCTAACAATATTCTGTGTGATATCTTGATTTGGTATTTAGTTATGAATCTCCTATGGGCCATCCTCTATGAGATCTAGTTTGTAACATAGTATTACATAAGAAAATTAAATCTCTCTGAAACCACATATAGTATCAGGAGCATATATTCAACAGCGCAACAGCGCTAAGACCTACAAATAAAGCACAAACAGTCTTTATATCGTCTTATCTTCAAAATAAAGAATGCATCTAATAATTTTGCCTTCACCACGACGAACCAGGAGACCGTAGCTTCCTTGACATCTACAATGTTCACCTAAACACTTTCATTGGCTTGTTATCACATAGCTGCATCCGTTATCGCTGTTATCGTTATCTGTGGCTATCACCCGCCGTCATGCGTCTGTGATAAGGGGCGGCGTGAACCGAATCATTTCGTATCCGCACCGATAGTACTCGCGGTTCGTTCAACCGTGCACTCTCGGCTAATTTGTTTAAGATATCGCTTAATCTTCTTATAAGATTGTTGCATACACTTTTGTAAGATAATCGATATACTTTTGTACTAACTTTTTAATTGTGGATTTCTTGTTAAGAACTTATTTGATGAATGGGTGGAGATACTCGTAGCTTGAGACCGTTTTGATAGCGTTTTGGGAATTGGGAAGCTGAACTGTGCAGAATCGAATTAAATGTGTAGAGTTTCAATTATAGCAAATAGTTTTGTATCGAGTCACACTTCTACTCTTTCTTATTAGCTTTTTATAGCAGAAGTCAATTAAGTCAGATAGCAAAAACTACTTTTTCACTCAGTTGTCTCTTCCTTCTATAATGTAGGTTGTAATTTAGGATTAGGTAAAACAAATCCATCAAGTTTAACGTTGAATTCAATATAAAGGAAAAATATTATCATATTTGCGAATCCGATATCATTTTAATTCCAGTATAAACACGTTAAATTTTAGCAAAAAGTCTGTTAAAAGAAGTACACACAGCCCGAGAGTCTCTCAGCAGTTTGACCTAAAGAAAGAAGGCCACTCAAGCACGTTCTCCAGCTGCCAGGATGAAGGCTGAGGACGTAATGAGTTCAGCGCATAAACTTGGGACAACAAACTTTTTGACTTCACTTTGTGGGTCGCACCACGAGAGGCTTTACTTTAGGTGCGCTCTTGTTTTTTTACGGAGAGATCCTTGACTGAATTAATTTACGACTAAAAAAAAGGAAAAAGTTACTCATTAACTAGTAGATATTAATATACCTGCGCCCAAGGACACAGCACAATAGCACATAGCCACAGATTAGGACGAAACGAAATATTTCATGTGAAACGTCGCTGCGCCCTACAATAGATTAGATGCCTAAGCGGTTTTCTTCCGACATTAACACTAAATATATACGATGAAATCGAATTGTGAACACCAATTGAATTGTCTACTAACTTGTAATAAACGTATCCAATTACACACATATAAATCTAGACACATACAGATAAATGCAGACACATTCAAACCTATGTATGAGCACACATACACACACAGATACACCAGACACATTCAAACCTCAGGAACAATCTGGTTGCGAATAATCGAATTTGTCGGGCGGGTGCGCGGCCAGACGGCATAAAGAAACAGGCTTATTACAAGGCCGGCTATGCATTTGCATCTCAATATTGTATTTGAAAGTCTGAGCACTGTCGTCGCATGATAAAGTCGTGGTGTATGAAATGACATCTACTACAGTGCGCATAAAGACAGTAAAAACATGTGTCTGTGCTTAATGTTCACAAAACTTCTAACCGACCGATCAACCAACACGACAAAATTCGAACACAGGGCCCTGTATATAGCTGTCCAAATTGAAATACCTTCACATTGACATACGACAAAATTTATGCAAATGACGTTATCGTACGAGCAATTTTTGCGTGCGACGTGGCAATTAGGACACGAAGTAAGACGAACCCCGTGTCACAATTTATTGGAAGAAGTCCAATAAGCTGAGGCTAAATCGTGGTGGGCTACGGAATTGTAAAGACCACGGAAACATAACGTAGGCAGAAGCTAGTACACTAATACTATATTCTTTACGTAGGTGTTATAATTATTATAATATTTTTATTATATTTATAAAGACCTGTATAAAAGGTCTGTATATAAATGAGCGAGGAGGCCGGGGTTACGACTTGTACTATACGGACCGGGCGATATTACCAACAATATTCAACCCTCGTGCGCCAACGACTACATCCTGTCCATATTGAAAATAGGGTTGCCAACAACACTTCTTAATTTGTTGCTTTACGGCCTTTAATAATAATCTTTATTAACCGACTTCAAAAAAAAGGAGGAGGTTCTCAATTCGTCTGTATGTTTTTTTTTATGTTACAAACAAAAAAATATGCTGAATAAAAATAATATGATTAAGAAATTTGTGACACGACTAATATGTGGAAACCCTACAGGCTACGCCAATATTGAGCCGCTGGCTCATTGATAACCAAAGCTCATTGGCGTAGAAAGATTTAAGCTTTAAAATATTCATAGGTGGCGCTTGTTCGTTGATAGGTCTATGTTATTTGGTTGATAGGTATAGGTTGTTTCCAATTTAAGTTTATATATTATAGTTTTGGCATATTGTGTATGAATTACCTGCGCCTTATTGAGCAAAATACACGAGTCTACTAAATTACCACTATGACGGTCATTATGTCCAACAGTCAACAATTTTAAATCAAAACATGACGGCAATTATAGCTATGTCAATTACAATTTATTGACAGAAAATCATAATTATAATCAATAATTATAACTTTATAATTATGATTATTTAACCATTGACTAGAAACATTGTCAAATATGACAAAGATGTAGTCAGAATGAAACCGTTGCGTAACGTACGTTACACGCTTTAATATTTAACAAAACAACTTAGTGATAACAGAATATTTTATCCACTACTGTACTTGAAATAAATAAACTAACTTCAATTACAGAAAAATAAAGCGAACCTCGTCCGTAAAGTAACTTCTGCAACACAGATTAAACTCCCAGATCGCATTGTTCTAACAACTGCCTTATCTCAACCGAGAAATCGCTACAAACAGAAATAGGGGTTATTTAAAGAGTAAAAA